>JAJSRV010000062.1:25189-242572 GCA_021527715.1 Neoseiulus cucumeris | reverse complement strand
TTCAAGCCCCATTCTGACCGATGACTTGGGTCAACACTCTATCTCGCGTTCTTTTCTTTCCGTTCCCCCACATCTTCAACCCTAACTCTTTTGTGCCCCTCCGTTTGCCATCCCGCGTTCGCGAGTCCACTACCAACAGCTAGATGGCGTCCAGCCAGAGAGAAACAAAGCCGTCACCTCGGAGAAGACCTATCGTGGACGACGAGGCTGCTGTCCGTTCTGCCTCCAGCCTCCCCTTCCTCCGTCGGTGCCCCTTCCGTCTCCCCCATTCTTCTCCAGACAACGACTACAACAACAACAACATATTGAAGTGCCGCTGCTTAGCTGCTCGGCTGGCTAGCTCGCCAGCTCTTGGCGTGAGTGAGTGTGAGAGCTGCAGCCGCTCCGTTACCACCGTTGCCGCCGCCGCTCGTAGGGGAGGCGGGTAGGCAACCGACCGAAGGAGGCGTACCCATGTGACAGACTCCACCCAGCCGCTACCAGCGCCCCTAGCGGCTCTTTCCGGAAACAATGCGTCACAGCGAAGAGTGCTGCCTGTTCGGTAGGCAGAGAGCAACTGTAGCCTGTAGAGAACAGATCTGAGAAAGCAAACGTTGAATGCAGACTACCTCGTGTTTTCCTTGCCGACTTCGGATTAACTAGCAATTCATCCATCCATCCTGACATTGGTTGGCTCGCCTGCAAGTACTTGTTTGTCATCAGTGATTGACCTTTCCTACCTTGGCAAGCGCGCGATAGAGACACAGAAGGACAGGGGGAAAGACACATCTGACCCAACGTTATCTCTTTCTCGGTATGTTTCATGCGCGCTTCGGACTGATTTGATCAATAATAATCATCAGTAGATACAGCTAGTGGTCACAACAATTTGTGCAGGACGTTGAAAAGAAAGTTCGGTGTCGTGAGTGCTGTGAGTGTGATGTGGCCAAACTTACGTCCACTACCAGAGTGACGTGATGGGAACAAACACTGTTCTCCTGCGCAAGGAGGCCAATCCCGTGCGTTCTGATTGATTCAATCCGTTCCGCCTGGAGTTCTTAGGAGTGCGCTAACTGCAATGTTCGATGTTCAGAAAGACGTTCATGAAAATTTTGGAAGGTGAGGCATCAGGACACAGCGCACTAAAACGCCGGGTGTTCGAACAAAGACCGGTGGGTTCAATCGTTGAGTGATAGATTGATGCATTCATGAACTCTTGGATCAATACCAATTGAAGGGTGAAACAATGAAGATGGTTCACTGCGCCGGTTGCGAACGTCCGATACTGGATCGATTCTTGCTTCATGTGCTCGACCGCTCATGGCACTCCAAATGTGTTCAGTGTACAGATTGTCGATGCAGTCTCATCGAGAAGTGCTTCTCTCGCGATGGGAAACTCTACTGTCGGAGCGATTTCTACAAGTGAGTTCTAATTTTAAGTGAGCATGCTCGCTCAGAGCCAGCTGGGGGCCCTGACGGAATGCCGCCCGGGGCGTCTTATAGTAGGAACTTCGGCGCATCCTAGCACCCGCTCTGGAGTTCCGCGTGGTTTCAGGATAAAATCCAACTTCTTCATCCTTCCACGAAGCATTGCGATCTTTCTCGTCTTTCGTTTTGGTTCGTCTTCAAATCCCAATCGCTTGAATGGGAGAGATCAGCCAGAACAGCTTCCGGGTGGACCTCTACGCTCCGCGAGTGCCCGGAGCATTCCGAATGAAATTCAGACAGATGATATCATTGGAAGCTTGTGTCGGACACTAAAAAGACCATATTATCAATCAAGTTCCACGATAATGTCAATCGCAGCAACAAGATGAAGTTTAATGTCCGTTCAAAGATTCGTAACATATTCCCACCCCATGGAGTTAGTTTCCGACGTAATCTGTGGCCGAAGCGAGGGCCGGCTTCTCCAGCTGTTAATTCTTACATGGAAAGGACAGAGAATTATTTCGAACTCGAGTGCCCTCTTTTGCCACGAAATCCCAACAACTCCGTTCCTTTTGTCCCCTTTGAACCATGAAAGGTCGAAAGCGAAACACTAAGAAGACGGACCGCAAGAACAATGCAATTATTGGCCTAATACAAATGCTCGGATTGTGCTTGCCCACTGTTCAAAGACTTCATGTAAAGCTTTCGACTCCGGCATCTGGTGAAACAATCGAAAATGGAACCGAACTCCCTCGGATAAAAAAGGACGCTTAAAACGCCAGACTCAGAAGGGAAAGGCGCCCGGACTCACTTTTAACCATCACCAGAATTCGTTCTTTCTCCGTTCTTCGTTCGATTCTCTATTTTCTGTCATTTGCCCCTGAACAAAAATAAAGCGAGCCAGCGAGCTTTTATCTCACCTTACTAAAACATTACGAGCTTGACCAAGACCGTCGTCGCGGTCGCTCTCGGCGTCTGTTTTTGGACTGCCGCTGAGTTTTTGCTCGGACGTCTCCAAAGTTTTCCCCAGCTCAAGGTTGCGGACGCAGCGACTTCTGAGTCTTTCCGTTGTCGTTGACGTCGTGCTTGACTAAAAATCTCGAACACGAACGCAGTCGGCTGTGCCCACTTGCTTGTCAACGGTTCCGGCGATGGCGATCAGGGGCTAAACTCAGCAAAGAACTTAGGAAGTACTGAAGTGACAAACGAAGTCTTTTGCCTTCAATACTGAAAAGAAACTTTATTGACCCCGTCCTCAGGAAAGGACTGCCCCGATGTTGAGGGAGCGGAAAGACAATCTGACATGAAGCTTGGTGCAGCTTAAGTTCAGGAAGAAGGTGTGCCAACAGGTGGAGTGACCCACGGAAAAGTGAGCTGACGCATATTATATCTGGTGAGCACTTGTGCTGTTTGCCGGTTCGTCTCGACTTCTTCCTGGACGAGAGAGCGCCGTGCCGTGCGCTCGTTTGTGTTGCGACATGTGCGCGATTTTGAGAGACCTCCTTTGATCAATGGGAGATGCGGGTTAGCCGCTCGGTGACTGATCCCTCAACTGAGTGAGTTTATGAGTGATCCACCATCGACCCGCTCGAGCATTTCAAGCTTGTTGTCCCGGAGCACAGACAGAAAGTCGCGCTCACATCGACGTACTACAACGACAGACACTGTCACTGTGACGATGCTTCTGTTTCTGGCAGCGGTGTCGGTGTTGTCGCTGCTCGATTTGTCAGCTCGATGCTCCAGATCGAACAGTAGGGGCCCTGCCCTGCCTGCCGGCTTGTCTGCCTACCCGCCTGCCCTTCCGTCGCCGTGCGTTGACCTCCCTTTATTTTGTCCCATCTGTGTGTGAGTGACTGTTTCGAGCTACGTTCGTATTCAGTGAACGTTTCATCGAGTTTGTAAGTTGTAGCTCCATGAGATGATGTCGACATTTCACCACCTGCGAGTAACTAAATTTAACCGCCATGTCGCATCAGAACAGCAGTATAATCTCCCAACCCATGTCCACTAGACGTAATGTTCCAGAAAAAGAGTATTCCCATTATACGCCCGTTACGAAACGTCACGGAGAGCTAACCCTCGTTGTGAAGTGTTTGGATCGAGGACAAAAAAAAACAACTCCGCTATCGACAACCTTCCGTGCTCTCAGTGCCACATCACTAATCTGCCACCGAACCCGCTTGGACACTGACAGCACATGTTTGAAATGTTGTCACAGTGGTCTTTGTTAGCACACATTGCGCCTTCATCAGTAACGCTCAACTCTTTGAGCAGGAAGGAAACCGATTCATTGAAACCTTCGGAATCGAATGCTCAGAATCCCCTTCATTTATTCTGGTTTCTTTGAGGACTGCTGTGGCTTTGTACACTTGACAACCAAAGAAATCTGCCCCTCCCCCCTCCCTCAACTTTCCTTGGCGGCACCTTTCGAAATATCTTCTATGACAGTACGGTGATTAATGGCCGTAGTGTTTCCGATCAGCCGACGGAGCAACATCGCGGCGAGTGCATAGCCTGAGGGCTGAAAACTCAAAAACATTCTAGTACTAACAGTCGTGCGCAATGGTGCCCGGCAGGGTAACCTGTTGCAATCGCACCTTTTCGGCTGAGCAGCCCTTATGTGCGACTTTGAGCTTCACTCCATCAAAAAGTTGGAACTACAGTCGCATCTAGAAGCATTGAGTTGGACGAGAATATGAGAGAATGCAAGACTTCATGGAGGAGCCAACTCCAACTCAGAAGTCGGACATTGAGCCAAAACTTCCGCAAAACAACATTTCTGATGTGATCGTGGAGCTTCTGACAAAATGTGCGGTTTTTTTTCACACCTTCTGCCGATCGGGCTATATAATCATGCAATAAATATGCACATACTCCAAAATCCACCCACAGCGGGGACCGGCGGCCCTCTCGGCAGGGAGTCAATTTGTCGACTCTAGGCGGCTTTAGGGGGATTGACTGCCTCTTTACTTCTTGGCCACCAGGCAGCGTCTATGTTTCGTCTCCCAGCCAGATACTCGCCGGTCTTTACATTCCACTGACGAGGCACTCCATAGCAGACTACGATGGCGTTCCCGTCATTGAAGTCGCTCGCCGCGTGGAAATACCCGGATGGGGGAATGAGTTCCAGGATGCGTCTCCTGTAGTTCTCGAACGCGACGTCACAAGTCTTGAAATACTGCGTACTCAGCAAGAAATCCCACCGCCTGACTACAAATAGCGAAAACAGCTCTGGAGCGACCTCTTCAACAAAGCGAGGCAATCATATTGTGCCGCCGACCCCCTGTGGCGCCGTCGAGTACGGGGTTTGCATTGTTGTTAACATTGTTTGAGGGCTTACACTCACCGGGGGAGAGGATTTGTTGAGTAAAAAAGTAGACATGGCTGCGCTTGAGGTCGGCGAGGATAATCACATTGATGTTATCATGACCTTCCGTGGACCTTCCGACATCTTTGGTCAAAACAGATCAACAAACTCCGACGGATGCAAGCAGTGGACGAGAATGTCTGGCGTGCGAGGAACCTTCGCGTATAAGGAACCTTGCGGATGAGAAACCTCTCGTGTGTATGGGACAGCTGAGGAGTCGTCGAAATAGCGGAAAAATGAATCTCAACCGAACCAACAGAGCAAGAAGTCAGTTCGTGCTCGGGGCGTCAAAGGGTTCAGGCCCAGATCAAGATCGGAGACACTCGAGCAAGCAGAGGGGCGAACGGGAGCTTATCTGGCGAGCCCCCAGGCTTGAGAGATAAGAGCCGAGATTACCTATGGCTACTTTCGAAGAGTTGGCTCGTAAGCCTTTTTCAATGCGATCGCGGGGCTCGCCCAGTGTCCTGCATTGTCTCGACTCTGCCATCCATCACGTCATGTCCACTATTTATCAGGCTGGTCGTTCAAAATCCCCCTCACGTGAACTCAGAAGCCCTCAACTCCAAATTCATTTTGCGCCATAGTTCTTCTTTCCAAAAAATCGATCCCACCGGACGATTGTGTCGCTGTAATCAAACTCAACGTATTCCATATCACATCAACACATGAACTCCAATTTGAGTTTTCCATTCTTAAATATTGCTAATGGTGTCGCTTAGTTGTAACGAAATCCGATAACGTTTCAGACTGAGTCTTTACGGATGTTTGTGTCGCTATCTGCAGCGTTGCAGAACGCTTCCCCCGTTTTTATTTTGATCCTATCTCCAGAGGGCGAAAAAACTGTGTTTTTTCCGCGCGCGCGCTCTCTCTCTCTCTCTGAAATCGTGTTTGTCCGCAAGAAGGATGGTTCAATATTTTTACGACGAGGTGTTTATATCGTTCATGGCGGTTTTATGGGCTGCCTCGCTTCACTTTTTCCGCTTCTTTTTTGCTATTATCATCGGTCCGCATTGTGCCCTCGCACTGTAGTGGAGTACCTCCCGCGAAAAGATGCTGCCATCACACGAATCCGGGGTCTGCAGTTCCCGGACGTCAGTCAGCGGGAATCTGAGGTTTCTACGTTGCACGTTTGTCAGCTCTGCGGTAGTTCAGACTGTTTTCCCGAAGCTTGAAGCAAGTGGAAATCGCATGAACGCGCATTCTCACCACAAAACACTGCAGAATCACCTTCCGCCCCCAGCGTCGCGCGAACGCCAAGGTTGCAGGTCTGGATAAGATCGCAGATTGTTTCAGATGCGAAACAATGTCTTCTTGCGGAACATGGCCAACGACTCCGGCCAGAAGTTCACAGAAGAAAGACTCGTTCAGTTTCAGGATTTAGTGAACGAATCAAGCTGCCGACCTGGCTAGCGAGTCAATCACACAAAGAACACAGAGACAGAATGACGAACACGAAACATGAAAGCAAGTATTTCTCCATGTATCGTCGTCGTTAATACCAGCGTCGCCAATCTGTCGATAAGGTGAGCAATGTCATTTTTGCGCAGCTTTGAGATAAAGCTGTCAGCCACACCGATCTGCTTCTTTTTCTGGCGCTGTTGTTATCATGGGTACTCCGACTTTCTACCGCGTGAGTGTGCTCTTGTACGGCTGTGTTTTTTTCTTTTATCGGGGCGACTTTGTCGTCTGTGTGACATGTGAACAGTGAACACATCTTCACCGGACAGTCGATCGACGGACAAACGAAGACGGCGACAGAATGACGCTGTGGGTCTTGTGTCAGACCCGATTCGGCGCAGGGAGATTCTTCAGAGGCAAAAAGATTCAAGATCATCCTTCCAGTAGCATTTCCTCGTTCGAATCGAATCATGTACATCGAATTCACGTAGATTCCCCTTTCCGTTCAGTTTAGTTGCAGTGCTCTGTCACCAGCGTTCAGTTTTGTGGCCGCATCACAATAGCGACTCTTCAGGTTGGGAAAATGGAGAAGAAAAAACGGTTTGAAACGATCGCGTTGTGCGGTCTTTCTGCATAGGATTCGGATCTGATTCTTCGCCATTCTTCTTCAGTCGAGAAGCTCTTCTTGCCGGCCGCAGAGAGTGTCGGTGTTTGTGCTCTGCTTCTCAGATGACGTGGGTCAATAAACATTTTCGAATTATTCCGACCCGACGAAAATGGCCTTTCAACGACTCAAGTTTCAACGGGAGCTAAGAGGCTAATGGTGTCACAATTTGAGGCTCTTCAGCGAAAATCACCGCACTTATTTCTGAACGGTTCAAGCTTTCGCGCTTCATGATCTGAACCTTTTCCGCCGTTCGTTGACGATTATGACATAGCTGGGAAGTCGACCGCGGTCTTTTCCGAGCGTATATCAAACCGGCGGAATTGGGAAACGTTGAGAGCACGTGATTGACAGTCAACATCAGAGAGTCGAATACGTTTCCGTAATCTCGACCTTGACTCTAATCCGAATAGACGCGTTCTCTGACGACCGACAAAGAAAAACCGTTTGAAAGCTCCGAGTATTAATTGTGATGTGATTGTCCAATCGATGCTCCGATGATTGAATCGAATTTGGCGGGACTGAACTGAGTTGCTTACTCGGACCGAACGAATTTCATCGGGTGATCGACTTATTGTCCGCCTGATCCGGAACGGGATCACCGAAAACTTTCTGTTTGACGGACCTTCGATCGATACTCGGGTCTTTTCTTGATCACGACCGACGAACCCGGTCACTGAGCCCGATGGCCGCAAATTTGTCATTGTAATGAGAACTATCATCGCTTGAATCACAGAATAATTGACACTCAAGTACCAAAGAGGTATTAGCTCTGGAGCAAGCTTGTGATAGTCACGGTTGTTTGGCGCTCATTAGATACATTCGAGATGAGAGCGAATATCGAATTTCCGGGCTGACCTTTTGGGGTGAATGTAAGAGTTTGATGGAGATTGGAGTTACGATCTTCGTTCAAACATCAGTGACCATTGGCGGATTTGTTATGGCCCAGGGGCTCAGTCTCCGGACGGCCGGCGTGACACGCGCGGCTGAGTCCGACTAAATTTAGAACAGAAGTGTTGACTCCTTGCGAGCGCGGTCGACTTCTGGGTCCCATAGGTGCGAATTGTACCGGCCGCGTCCAAACACGCTATCGCTCTTGAACTGCCAGCAATCTCTAAGGTTCTCGAATCCAGCTCAGGCCGTAAACCAACGTTTATCGCGATGTAGAAAATAAACGAAGTTTGATGAAAACGCAGATGCGCCGGTGGGCAACATGTCGCAAAAGCGCCTCAAAACGAGATCGACTGGAGCCGTTCAATCTGAAGGAACTGACCACTAATGCCATCCAAACGATCGCCACGAAACCTCAGATTCTCCTCAAAAAAAAAGGACTCGACCGAGAACAGACGGAGTCGCGTTTGTTGATCGGAGGTACAGAATCTGGAAGTGGGTCTATACTTCAAGATGTGGATACCGGAAAGATGTTCCCAAATCCGTCTCTTGAGCCTTTCCGCTCACCGACTGCGGTTTGCATTCAGGCAGCTGCCGAGTTTGGATTCGGATTTCGCCCTGGAACGACCGTCAGGAGGAGACGCGCTGCTCCTCGGCTGTGAAATTATGCTTTTGTGAGGAAGCGAGGCATCTTCTTCGACTCCTCTTTCGGAAATCCCCTCGACGCACCCCTTCTGTCGCGCCTTCCTCCTTGTGTTTCTTCTTTTCCCTCACCTCCGCATCGCCTATATCTTACAATCCGATCGAATACACCCGCACTCCAAATATTTGTCACTGAGATGAACGCCGCGTAGCGTAAAACACATACACGGAGGTACGCGCTCTCGATACTCATGCTTGCGGCATTTGAATGAGATGCAAACATTCGAACGGCGGCGGCGCCTTCCGTGTTCAAGTCGCCTTGTGTACATGGACACCGTGCCGAGATGTGCTAACAATTCGCGATGATTTATCTTCTGAGATTTCTTCGTGTTCCTCGCTTGCACTCCGTCGCTATTTCTTTTCTTGCTCGCCGTCACTATACTGCTTTCGCTGTCCGCTCTGAGGTTTTTGTGGAACTCAGCTGGTGGGTGTACTCTAGGGAGAGAATCCCCTAATCTCCTAATCTAGATCTAGGGGTTGGTCGGTCGTTCGTTCGCTCCTCGAAGCCTGCTGGATGGCTGGAGACTGAAGCTATCCTTCCTTACGCCTTAGGGTGGAGTGACCCCCCCCCCTCCTCACACGTGCGAACACATTCGCGGGGTTTCTAACACTTTGCACCTTTCCATCGTCGACATTGGATTGCTCCTTTCAGTCTCGTGACAGAGTCGAGAACTTACGAACAACGATCTCAACAAGAACAGAAACTCCAAGTGGCGATGCTCAGCGGAGAATCCTCTCCTGCGGACGATGGCTCTATGGAAGGGAAGAAAAATCATGAACGATGAATGAACGAGTGGATGTAGCCTGTGGTCCTGGTGACGATGATTCAACAATTAGTGCCAATCCACTTGTTTCTCGCGAAAATCCATCATAACACCAGTGAGTGCACATGACTTTAGAACGTGAGCACTGAGTCCCTACACAAATGTTGAAGAGACGACAAGTCAGGCAAGAGAAAGATGAACGCCAAGAGTGGATGATCGAATGTCTTCATCGTTGCGGAAGGGGTGTCGCTCGTCAGCAGCAGAGCATACCAGAGCAACGATCAGAGCTGTGAAATCCATCTCCGACTCAGGAGAGCTTGACTTCCCCTGACCATCGACTGGAGAAGAAGGGGGTTTGTCACCAGTATAACTCCCACCCCTCCCCCCCCCCTCCGAAAAAAACATGGAAACGCAGGAATACAAGTGCCAAGGCCTGGAACGGAGTCAGCGGATCGGCTGGTCTTCCGCTGGAATAGTTGGTCTTTGAGATCGTGCTCATAACTAACGAGTACACACATTAACCTGTCTTCACTGATGATGTTTTTTATCAACGACTGCACAGGCTTTCGACAAATTGTCCTGTAGGATGCTCTCTTGCGTGAGCACAGATCCCGCGCACCCAGGAGTACACGTTTGAATAATTTCCCTGACCAGCTCCATCGACACAAGCAGCAGGAACAGCGGTTCTACGAGAACCGATACCACGAGCCGTCGCCGCCGCCGCCGCCTTTGCTAGCACCAGTAGCAGGCTTCTGAGAGTGATAGAAAGCGGGTAAGAAGTGGAGGGGTAAGATCGGGGTGGTCAGCTGAGCGTGGGTGGGGTATGCCGAGTCGAGTCGTGTCGAGCCAGCTCTTGAAGGGAGAGTCTCCTTGAAGGGCCGGATAGCATTCATGCATTCACCCACCTCTATGCAGCGATGCTTGAAATACCTCAACTTTTTGGGGGACTCCAGGAGTAGCAGCAGTCGCCGCTGCGTCGTCCTGGTTGTTGTCGTAGCCAGAGAAGAACTCAACCTTCTCGGAGCGTAGTCACAGATCATTAAGGCGACCTCACGCGTCTCTTCACCGAGTCGATTCCACCCGACGAACACATCGAATACCGATGTGTCTTGTCTAAGCGTGACAACACTCGAGTTTTTTGCCGCTGGAAATCTGTCGTGATGTTACGTGCACATCATCTGCAATGCCTATTCGATTCAAGTTTTCGCATCACGGTGTTTCTATCTCAAGATTGTGATCCATGTGTTTTCTGCAGGACACTTTTTGTACCAATGGCTCACTTTGCTGGGGATGCTTGTCGGCCACGGAAGTCGGCACGAAGATGATTCAGATGATGAACGAACGGGCGAAGTCGCGGTGATGAACGAATGACGGTCGTCGTGGAAGATTGCCCGAGGTTTCTTAGCAAATGTATATTAATGATTACAATGGCGGCGACATGATATGTGACGCCGCGTGGTCTTTCTCTGAGCGGCCGTCCTGGAGCTATCAAGGATGATGCTGGGATTTCGCCTGGCTTAAGCCAGGACGCTTGCTTCATCCCAGGAGAACGGCAGTCAAGCTTTAAGTCGCGTTCATTTATGAAAGTCTCTGCAATGGCATGGATGAGCTGCTCTCGACACCTTTTTGCTCGCTCTCGTTCCATTCAGCATCCCTCACGTTGTCCAAACGCTTTTCCCAATCAACTTCTTCAATGCATGGAGATCTTCACCGACCCCGCGAGGATTCTTTGGAGCTTTCCTAGATTTTCGAGAGAAATCCGCGAAACCGTCCTGATCGAGCGAAGAGAAGGATTTCCGGGATGACTATCGCGGAACAAGTGGAAATTGTTGCGCGGAGGACGTGCGTCTGCCTCAGAGGCTCAAATCGAATCAAGCTCCGATGGGTGAGCGTTGGATCGCAAGCAGGCGGACAAACACAGCGGTCGTCCAAGCGCCTTCCCTGCCTCAACCTAATCCGATGTCACTGTCGAGTGCTTTCAAGGATACACACACGAGCCGATAGATAGACAGGCAGACAGACAGACAGACACCCAGATTATCCGATTAGCTCTCGTTCCAATCGAAGTCCTTTGGGTAAACAGATCGCTCCGATTCAGATCAGAATGTATCCACTACCGCAAGCGCTACGACGAAAGTCGCGGTCGTGTGCCCGACTGACGATGAAGCCGCTCCGGCGCGGCGTAAACCACGATCGATGGACCACCAGCCGTCTTCGAAGCGACTTGTTTACTGACGGCGATTACACGCGTTAACGACAACAATATAACCAACCGGAGCCATTGACCATCTCGAGAGTCAACGAGCTGTCTGGAGGAGATTTGTTCAAAGATTAAAATGCTGAGGACCTCAGAACTTGGAGATTTCAGACATGGGTCCGTCGAGTACGCTTTCAAACGATCAGAGATGAGAAAGCAATGAATATTATTGCCACTCCGAATATGAGGATTGTCACAGTGACGCTTTTGATGACGCTTTTTTCCCCTTAGATTTGAAACGACTGCAGTGAGTTGATAACTTTTACCATCTGTTTGGCGGTCATAGTTCGCGCATGCGTTCGCAACTACACGTGTCGGGTTCAGGATCAGCGCCGAGGACAACGATCTCTAGCAAAATAGCTGTTCAGAACATTTATTCTTATCTACTTAGAATAAACTTTACTGCCGGACGGTCTCATTTCTGGACATTTTTCTACTCGTCCGTGCTTTCTTCCCGCCGCGCCGGTCGACTGACTATCATTATGTTCTTTCTGGAACTCCGATCCGATATTGACACAAACCACGTTTCGTACCGGCTTGAGGAAAAGAAAGAATGGATGGATGCTCGATCTATAATCTTGGGATTCGCGAGCGGTTGATTCCTACTCTGGTGCAGCACACGAGGAAGTGCTGAAACAGACGATGTTTTCCTTCCTTCCCGACCCGAAGATTATTACCCCCGAGTTTCTTCGACCAAATAGAAGAACCAAGCAGCCCATCCAACCAACCAACCCCTTACACTACAAATACAGCTGTTGAGAGCCGAGAACATGTTCTGAGTTGGGAGATTTACAAGCTGTATCGCATCGTACTTCCGACAGCGGGCTTAAGCTCGCAAGGATCCGGGAAGACAATTTCGCTGTAGCGTCCCGTTCAGAACCTTGGCAGGCATCCAGTCGGCATGGCTGTCCTGCCATCGGGAAGGAACCGTGGGATATCGCACTTGCCAAAACATCTTTGTGCAACGATCGCCGCGCGGCTGGAACACATTTTACCAAAACAATTTCGCGAGAAAAGATGTCGTCGAATACCGATAATTCTCCGAGCTGAGTCGATTCCTTGGGAATCTCCTCGGGAGGAAACAAAGTAACATTACGTACATCAAATGTAAAGAGAATAAGAACCCCACACGGTGTCCTGAGTGATCCTGGACGAGAGGAAGGATTGAAATCTCAGATCATCATTTGCAGTGCCTAAACAACTCCGCAATACGTCACACAACAAATCATCGCTAATTATAACGACGACAAGAACGGCACAAGGTGCCCTTGCTCGAATCGTATTTATTATTATTTTTTTCTCTGGCTGGACGGCTACTTGAAAACAACAACAACAACATGCTCCTCGCAGTTTACAAACAAAAATAGAGCAATGAGAAACACATGAAGCCAACAGCGGCGGCGCCAGCACCGATGATACCCTGCGTTTCCACAAGACAGATGTTACTGTTGTTTGCTGTCATAGTTGGAGAAGCTTCTTTGCGGCGACTGTGGTGGTGCTCTGGCAGCGAATGAGAAAGAGGATTCATGCGGTGTCCCATCTGTGCCAGCTTGGCAGAGAAACGTTTGCGTAGAAATCGTTGGAAATTGGACGTCCTCGAAATCAGAGCCGCATTGTAGCAGCGATTGCAAGAAGTGGATACTTTTTCTCAATTTGGAACACGATTATCAAAATGTGAAAGTGAGCAAATGACATCTCAACATTGGAAGTATTGAATGTTTCGGATCGCAACTTCTAGCCAGAAACGACCGGTCGAGGATGAGCAACACCTGAAAACGTTGCTCAGCGACTTAACTTCGACTAATGGTTGTCCGACGCCGAAAAGATCGAAACCCTTTCGCGAATATCACCTGGTCTTCAACGGCGTCACCCGCTGTGTCGAAGGCCATATACGCGCTCTTCGTGGACCAAATAGAGCGAAACGAAAGACGATCAACGTTGTGACGAGAACGTATCGGCTCCTCCCTCTTCTGACCGAATGAGGGACGAGGAGTGCTCGACATCTTCCACCTTCGAGTTCAGATGTCTCCGGTTTCTCGTTGCTCCATTCATTCAACATGTCTTCAAGAACACGACACTTCTTCACTCCGCGTTCCTCCAAATCTTTCATCACAAGTGGCGGGCTCGAATTTCATGGAAAACTCTCGAGTTTGCAAGGTTTCCTCCGATCTGAAATCTTCCAGGGAAAGCTGAGAATTTTCTGAAAAATGGAAACATCGATTCTCTCGCATCAGATGATTCCGCTTGTTTTAGGATCCATGATGAAAACATCTGCTTTGTCGCTGTGTTTAGGGGTCTGTCAGTCATTTGGATCTGCTTGCCCACCCACCCCCATATTGTCACCTTAGCGCCCCGTTTCCTGGAGTCCCGATCAAAGGTTGACAAGCCTTTTATTCTTCTTGTTCGAATACATTTTTTCTTATTTCCGTTTTATGGGAATCCGATTAAATGCTCTGGCGGCGGCCACTGTGTAGAGAACCGAGGTTCCGCACTGTTCTCAACTGCGAGCAAGCATTCAACGAGTCAGCGAGCCGGACGCTATCTGTTCACCGCCTGTTCCATCTCTGTGTTTGGATGGAAGGACGCAATGAGGAAAACGAGGGCTGGCGGGCGGGCGGATGGGCAAGGGGTTCCTCCATGGAGCGAACTGCGCGAGGGGAAACTGAGAACTTGTGGGGAACGGCGGCTGCGGCGGCGGCGTCTTCGGTGGATCGTTGCAGTGCTGTCAACTGACTGGCTGGGAAACGACTGTACGAAAGGGAGGGAAGGAAAGACCAAAGGAAGAAGCGGAGGAGGAAGGGGACGAGGAGGCTTCTTAAGTTTCTTTCAATCATATTTCCACCATCGTACTCTCTTGCCGCTCCGTTCTCTCTTCTCCGCTCGTCTTCTTCTCCTGGAGTCTGTGTGTAGGGGGCTCACTCGCTCGGTTGGTTGGTCGGCCGGTCGGTCTTTCGTTTTGTGCTGTGGCGGACTTGGTTCGTTTTTCTTCTCGTTTTTTTCTCGCTTCTTTTGTGCCGCGAGCGAGCGCCAACAGCTCGTGGGGCAAACACCGAGCGATCGAGTTGGTCAGAAACTGTTTTGATTTTCGTTGACTCCGTGAGTTCTCGTCTGCTCTACGGTTTGATCAAGAGGAGAATTCGGTTATGGTTTTGCGATTTCTTCCAACAACTCAGGACGAAAACAATATGAAACAACAAAAATGGAAACGATTCGGAAAACTCAGAAGCGAATAGAAGTCCGGGGAAATGTCGGACAGCTTGAACTCCCCACCAGCGAAGGAGTTATCGTACGTTAGTCTAACTCCTGGGGCGGGGCGGGTCCAGATCGTCCAACTTATTGTGAGTGTGGAAAGTCCTGGAGCCGCCCCGTTCGAGCATTCGTTGCTCTCGTTCCTGCTCGCCACGGCCCCGTTGTAAGAGCGCGGGAGAACGGGGACGATAAAAGGGCACTAGAAAGGCAAAAAAGAGGGACGAGAGTTTGGTCCGTAATAGCTTCCCTCGGCAATGCTATCTCCTTGCCAATTCCGACGACCGACACCTCCTCGATGGTCGGAGGCCTTCGGTCCAGGAGTCGGACATTTTGTTCTGTTTCCTTTTCTTCCATCGTTTATTCTCTCCTCTTGCAGCTTCATTACCCCGGAACTCTGACGATTTTTTTGGTCGAAAATTTGCACCTGCCCAAGGATGGTTTCCGCCAGGACAAACTTCCAAAAGGTCGAAAGAAACGAACTCAGCTCAAGTAACATTCTAATGTTGACCAAGACAGAGATTTCGATGTAGATGATGACAATGCTGGTTCGTCGCTCGTTTGACCCGTAGACTTGTTCAATTCCAGCCTTTTCCCAATCCAGCTCTGAACATACGATCGATATCAAACAAGGCCTTACATGACCGGATCATTGCCCATATTTGAGCGCCGGGAGCGCTGAGACAACGAACTCCCTCGATCGTTCGACTCTCTTCCCGCATTCTAAGATAATACGGGTCGAGGAGTTTCTGCTCTACTTGGATTGAACGGCTTCACATACAGCCGTTCCCAAGCTCAAACGTTGACACAACCGCGGTGTCTTTCCTCTCTTTTTGCTCTATCAGTCAGTATCGATGATATCGTCGAGTCCGATCTAGTTTAATCGAAATTCCAAGAAAAGTGAAACTCTAATCTCGAAGTTTCCGCGTCGTTGTCCAGAATCACGAAAAAGATACGCCTCGGCCGGCAGTGGTCAGCATTTCAGTCCACAGTAGCTTCTCGAGATACTTTCATGGAACGCAATCCGCGCTAGTTTTCGTTTCGATCGACCCCATCAATGCAACGGACAAGTTCCTCAATAAATTTCTTTCTTCTGGTTGTTGCAGACGTTTCGGGACGAAATGCGCAGGATGCGGTCAAGGGATATCGCCCACGGATCTGGTGCGACGAGCAAGATCAAAAGTTTTTCATTTGAAGTGTTTCACTTGTCTCGTCTGTCGCAAGCAGCTGTCGACGGGCGAGGAGCTCTACGTTCTAGACGAGAACCGCTTCATTTGCAAGGAGGACTACCTGAACCAGCGTCAGCAGGGTGAGTAGTTTTAGATTTTCTCATTAACGACATCCTGTCCGTCGAAAGCGTCGTCTTTGTGCATCTGAGGATATCTTCTCAGAGCGCATGTTGGGCGTGCAGGTGTTCGGCCTTCGTCTGGCGTTTCGAAGATCCGTGCGTAGAGACACGACACACCGACTGACAGTGTGACGGGGACACCGACGGGTAGAAAGACAGAAAACCGGAGGTCGCCTTTCAGACAATGAATGAGCATCCTCGATTCTTCTCTTTTTTTTTGACTTGGTGGTTGTCGAAAGAAAAGAAACAGAAAGGTGTCGTTCTTGCTCTGTCTGTTGTGAAGATCCGAAGTTGAAGATGACTGAAGACTTTCTGTACGCAGTGTCAGCCACTCCATACATAAATCCATCCATCCATCCATCGATCGATCCAAGCAACAATTCTTTCAGTCGTTTCTTCAAGATGCGCACTCACAATCTGGAGCGCCCCACTAACGATTTGTGATTCACATTTCGTTCCTAACCGCTCGAATCTTCGAAAACTTTGGCGTAATCTGGTACAGTGAACTCCGCTTATTGGGACCAACTGCTTATTTGGACCAATGGTCCCTCTTAGCGCCTACCTCCCGACACTGAAGCCCTTTTTGCTCCTTACGGTTGAGGAACAGCGACCTTCAGCCCTCCCAGGACAATCCACTCATCAGACCGATCGATGGTTCCTCGGATGGACTTTTCGAGAGCGATATCCTCTGGGTTAGAGCTCGTGTCATGCCAAAAGCTCGTCATGCCCGGAACAGTGAATCCTCCCTTCCGATCGGAACTTGTTGAAAATGCGCTTTCATTCGATGAGAAACTTGAGGAATTGTTTTCGATTTCTGTTCTCCCAAAGAGATTCTTGATTATCCGAATGACGAGGCTCCGAATCGAAGAAGCCGACGCGATCGCTTCGTGAATAATCGACGCCGATCAAGTCTGTTCGTATTCGATCGAGTCATTGTTGCCTCTAATTGACACCGTACCTGACCAGCGGCTTCGAACACCGATACTGCAAGTTTATTTTCGTCGTGTTCGTTCTTTTCGACGATTCAAATCGTGCGAGATTGCCGGCGTTTGTATTTGCAATCTTTCTCTGACTCCGAACGAACGCCGAGTAATTTTTTCGAAAGATCCTCTTTCTCCCCCGAATTTCGAATCATCGATTGTGGCTGTTTCCGCATTCTCGCGATTTTCGATTCCGCTGCGCGCCATTGACATGTCATAAAATCAGAAAGAGGAGAAGCGATAGAGGCGATTTCACGATGATCTCGGGGACAATGATCGCTCAATAACGAGCCAATAAAAAGGGGGAAAAGAATTCGAGAAAAAAAAGTCCGAGTCAATCTGATATACACGCGCGCCGTCATCCTCCTCTATCGGAGAGCGTCACGCTCCCGTCAATCGCCTCGCTCTGGGTGAAAAGTGTTTTCGTCATCTTCTTTGGCTCTCCTGTTCCACGGGCGAAATTCCGAACTCGTCGTCGATGGCATGTTCTTTCTGCGTTTCTACTGCGGCAACTGATTCACGTGATGTTCGTCCCATTAGTTCACTTGTTAACGGTTTCGATCATCTATCAAAAATTCGAGAGATCAGAAGAGGATGAACTTCACGACGGATGGCTCGTTCATGGACGCAACACCTAAAACTGCTCCGCTTCGAAAGCGATTTCGAACGGCTCGAGAAAGCGGAATTTCATGGTGTCGGCTTTTCTTTTCGACTGACACTTTTCGTCGGATGTCCCTGCCTCCTCCCACTCACAGACATCGCACGAGAACGGGGAGACGAACAGCAACACAGAGTCACTGTTGACAGGCGCGAAGCAGAAAGTCACTCAAGTGTTTCTGTCGTGAGGTCAGCGGGAGGGCCAAACGGCAAACGGTTCGAGATCTGTGAGGCAAACGGACCCTTGAGCGGGAACAGAATTTTGAAGTCCGTGTCAGCAAAACGGTACCGACTTGGGGTGTGCCGGAACGCGCGAGCCATCTATCTATTGCGAATCTCTAAAGTTTTTCTCTTCCCGGTGGTGTGGAGAAGTTACAAAACGTTAGGCTGTACTTGGTGAAATGAAGGCACCTCGCCCGTTTTGATCGAACGGATGGGAAAAAACCCGATTTTCTTCTTCCTCCGGCATTTTTTTCCCCTCAATGGAGATTAGCGGCTGGCGAAACTTCAGTTCGTAATGTGTATTCATCTTGAGCCATCCAGAGCTCCCTTGAGATAGTGACTACCGACCGATCGCAGGAGAACTGACTGACTCAGACGCCTGACTGGATCGTTGGGAGAGCCCCGGTCCGTCCGTCCGTCCGTCAGTTGGTTGGTTGGTTGGTTGGCAGTCACACAAACAGTGAGGCAAGAGAGATTTTGATCACCTGTCGCCTGTGACGAGATAGCGGCTAAGCGAGCGAGCGAGAACTCTTGATGAGACTGACGATCTGATCCTTTTGACAGCTTTCGATGCCCCGCACCTCATTCCTTTTCTCTCCGAAACGATCCCCTCTTTTCCCTCTCTGGATTTCTTCAAGACCAAATTTGACATCGAACTCGAATCTCCGATTCCGATTCAACCGAATTCGCGCTTTTCTCCGCCCACTTGCTTAGATTGATGCAGATGTGGAAACTAGGAGAGTTTTCCGGGAAATCTCAATTGAAATTCGAAATAAGAGAGGAAAAGAGAAATCTGCCGCAAGAACTCTCCCGACTGCCAGGGGCTGCGGCGTCGAGGTGGACGTGTTCGATATCGAAATTCACGCTGCCACCCTCGACGATGAGAATCTCGGTTGAGGTTTCTTCGCCGCTTAATTTATGACGCAGCGATTTATTATCTATCGGAGATTCTAGTTTTCTTCGTTTTCTTCTCTTGAGTCTCTCGTCTTGATCTTCTCGGTGTTGTCCGGCAGTGGAACCTCGTTCCCACTGAAAACAAAAAATAAGTTTTTTTTTTTTCTTTTCATTCGTTCTTTCGTTGCCTCGGATGGAGAAGAGATTAAAAACTCTGTTCGTCGGCCGATCCGATGGCGGTCCTTGTCTCGGTTATTCCATTCTCCGCTCGACGAAGTACAGCGGAGGAGCAACTAAGAAGACGCACCTAAAGTTCTGACCAAAAAAAAAACTACTTTTGATTTGGGTAGGGTGCTGGTCAACATCAGCGTCAGAAAGACGATGGCCAACTCCGCGCAAATCGTGACACGGGATTTTCGACGGAATAAACATCATCATTCACAAACTATCGATCACGAGTGATCATCATCATCATCATCTACGATGAACTTCTTGATGATTGATTAACAATGAATAGATTCACGATGCACGGCATTGGATCATTGATTGATGAGGATGAGTTATGACGAAGCTTTTTCGACGGTTGAAACGGAAAAGAACACAAAACCGACGGAAATTTTCTGTTTCATCAGTTTCTCGTCCTGAGCAACGGCGGCGGCGGCCAGGACAAGGGAAACATTGTTGAAGGAGACAACTCCGCCAATAGAGTGGTGGCCAGCTAGGGAAGAGACATCACCGCCACGAGCAGTGGCGGCGGCGGCGGCGGCGGCGAAACACTCGCGTGAGATCCTCCATCAGACTTGTGCTTCGACATTTAGCACCTGATATGATCTTATCTCATTTCGGTAGCTGCTACTTTGACAGAGAAGGACGAGGAGTTAGAGGGAAACACCGATCGCGCAGTTGTTGAAGAGGGGAGGCTACGTTCGACCGAGTTTCTTGCTGGTTGCTAATTGAGATCTCGGGAGAGATTCAGGAATTAGCGAGACCTTGTCGTTCTCCAACGAACCGCGATCGACGGGCCCGAGACGTAAGCCATGTGAATCGATAGAGGGGGACATTGCGAGACCCTGTTTCGGCGGTTTCGGTTCAAAACGGAGCTCAAGGCACGCATGGAGATGTCGATTTCGGTTGTCTCTCTGATATCTGCCCCTCTCTCTCTCTCCCTGCGATAGAGATCTTCTCGGATTCTCGCTGGCGTTGGTCGTCAACAGAATGGTACGATGTTTCAAATACTATCTCTTTTCATTGGTGTCCTGATAAGCTTAACGACGACCCGCAGCAGACTCTGCTTCGGCCTCGGAACGTACAATGTCTCGTCCGAGGAAATGGAAAGCAGACGAAATTCTCCGCTTTACCGACATGAATCGACGACCGAAGAACATTAACTTCATTGCGGCATTCGAAACGAAAACATAAGAAACGAAGTCGAACGAAGTTTATCCGATCTCATGACAACAGAATCTCACCATGAGAGTCATCGAATTCAGATTTTCCGATGGAAAGCAAGACTTTGACTAAGGAGTCCCGAACGCACGTCCATGACATTCTGCTGAGAGTTCTCCTTCAGCTTCACGCGTTTGTGAATGACCTCTGACTTGTCTGACATTCTAATCATTCCGTTCGTCCGCCCACTTCACGAAACCGGGGGTTGCGTCTGATATCCGCAGCATTTTTTAATTGCTGGGTTGCTCGGCTGACATCGCAGATGCTTCTGGTTCAAACAAACCTTTAGTCTTTCTCTCTCTCTCTCTTCGCATTCATCGCCGTGTGGGTGAGGCTCCGCATCGTAACCTTCGACATCGAGATAGCAAGCTGCACTAGAACTTCATCTGAGCGATGGCTTCGTACATTCTCGAATCGATCTGGTACAAGGGATCAAGGTTCATTCGTGCAGGGGCCAAGGGGCGTGGACGACCATGATCGAAGCGTTCAATAATATCGTGAATACTTCGCATCAAACTTCAAGGTTCATCATCAAACTTCAGAGTTCGAACTCGGTCCGCGACAGACCGGGAATGAGTGACCAGAACGGGCTCCCGAACCCGGAGAATGAGGGAAAAACAGCAGGGGACCACGGAGATTGTGATGGGGGAGTCGGGGCCGGGGGAGGAAAAGGGCCCGGGGTAAAAGTTCGGATGGCGAGAATCGCGAGCGATCCGTTAGATGTCCGATCACCGAGTCGGCGGATCCAGGAAAGCAAACGCAGACTGAAAAAGAACCGAGGGAGAGATTCAGGGAGGGACTGCTAGGGGTGGCGGGGGAGGTGTCCCTTCACTTCGTGTCGTTTCAATATTTGCTTTTGCCGTGTTTGTTTTCGGAAGCCTTCGACGCGCTGTTCCGCCATCACCTCTCGACAAGCATTGAGTTCGCCCTCTCTTCTCTGATCCTCTCTTGTCGAGACACCTCGAGCCTATCTTGGTCCTGAGCCCTCGTCTCGGGGTTTCGTCGCTTTGGCGAACACCACACGCGTCGAAGCCAAGGTAAAGACTCGAACGAAGGAATTCGTCTTCGATTCGCCGTCCTCTGCGTGCGCTGGACCTGATGGGGAGTCGATCGGCCACGCAGACTTCGGCTCGATTCTCGAACGGATCATCGCCCTCGAGCACGACGATAACGTCGCGTTCAGTAATTCCTGCGAAGAGAAAGCGATGCCTTGGAGTCAGGAATAGCATCCTGACTCACGGTACGAAGGAGTCGGAGAAGCAAACAGGAAGGAATAGATGCGTATCGAAGTACCGAGAAATGAGCGCGCTTCCAATTTCAAGGGTCATTCTCGATTTGCAGGGTCGCCGATCGTTTCCTTGAATCTTTGCAATCTCAAACAGAAGAGCTCGATCTAATGTGCTCGTTCCTAGGCATAAGGGTACCACTCGAGAAGAAACCGGAGTCACAGACAGATGGAATCGACTCGAAAGAGGATTCTTCGCGTCGATTTTCCAGATCACTTGCTCGTTTGCTCGATCCAATTGGAGTCTTTCGGAAATTCTGACGAGCTCTATGTCGTCCCATGAACTTGCGATATCTGGATGAACGATGACTTTGACCGTTTGGGATTTGTTCTCGATTTTTATCACAATAGAAACTGGTCAACTCCGATTGGCCAGTTTAGTCTCGGTCGCCGACACATATTGATGTGTCAAAAGCTAATGTTCTGTGCGAGCATTAGCTGTTTGTTCTTTTTGTGATGATATCTCGCCTCTGAAATGAGTGTTCCATCAATGAGGACGAACTTTGCGACACGTGTCCACTGGGTGCCGGGGCAGCTGACGACTACGATAAGTCGAACTGCGCTCGCTACCACCTAAAGAGAAACGAAACCGAAATGCACCGCTGGTCGCGATTCACCTCGAATCGATCGATTGAACGACCTATCTTCGGACGATGGTATTTCATAACATTGAACCAAATATTGGAACGAGGTAGACCCCGCGCAATGGGTTTCAATCTCTGACAGATCTTCCAAAGTTGATCGTTAGGACAAAGAATTTCCGACTTTCCTCGCAACAGCGGAAAACGGCCGTGATGGAGCCTTCCAGTTTTTTTAAGACCGTCAATCAGATCAGCTGACTCGGGTCTGGACCCCGGCAAAGCTCTGTGGCTTCGCTGGCGCTTATCGCGCCGTCTGTCCTCCCCTTTCTTTCCTTTTCCTCGGCTCGGCAACCCCCAGATCCTAGCACTAAAGCTCGAAAAGGAGGTTTGATCTTGCCTTCGCTGGTGCGACTTCGAGCCACAACCGTCGTGCCGCTGCTTTAGAGTCGGTTGGATGGTTGGTTGACTGGGCGCCTGTCGGTTATTTCGGGCAAGCGGGCGGGCGGTCGGTGCGACCGACCATCTCCTCTTTCCATGAGGATCAGCAAGTGAACGGGTTGAGGATCTTTTCCACTATCCGCTGTCATTCCGCTGTGGCTGCCATACACGACGCTCCAATCCTGAATCCTCCGACCGCGCGTGGAATTCTTCTTCATTCCCTCCTCTCGCAGCCATTCCTCGCGTGGTAGCGCGCTAGCCAAGAAGTCTCACTCACTCACTCACTCAGTTCCTTTAGAGCTTGGGTCGCAGCCACGCTAGGATCCTCCGGTCGGGAAAAAGGATTCGCAGAGGATTTGGGAGTTTCTCCGCCGGCTGTTGGAGAACATCAGCCATGGCTTCGCTCGTCCCGAAAAAAAGCGCCGTCAGCGGTCGGGTCGGCGAATTTTCGAGACAGAGGAGTTCGAACAGCTTTCATGCACGATTCCGCGACACCAGTTCATTCGCATCTGGGTTCAATGCATGTAAGATTTTCGTTAAACACAATCTGTTGTTGTCCTCGTCAGATTGACGATGTTCAGTCGATCCTTCTCCTCACTTCCCCGAGCTACGGAGAGTCTACCAGACAAGCGTCTTTCCCTGAAACCCTAATCCTTCCAACACCTGCAGCCGTCGTGTATCGGCCTAAGTTTGTGTGGAGTCCTCGCAAGATGCTCGGACGGACTGGGAAGACTCATCCGGGAACATTGCTTCCATCCTCCACACGGAATCGATCGATTACCGTCTAACATGAATGATTTTGTTTTCGTAAAACGAATCTTTGACATTTCACGAGTCACAAGAATCGTACGAAAGAAATCTGAAAGTGTCGGTTGGAAACCTCAATTCGTACAACCGCCAAATTCAAGCGTAGCGTCCTCACAAAACCCCCTGCTGGGCATGAACCTGCACTCCGCTGTGTCGCACGACAGGAATACCGGGTTTAGTTTTTTTTTTTTTTTTTTGTTTCTCTAGGCTCTGACTCGTTCTCCGCGGAAACGTAGCCGGTGTCATCTCGAAATCCGAGACTCTGTTGAAACAAACCGCTCGGAATCGTAAACTATGAGATAAAAATGAAAGCGAGAGTGGCCCACCTCACATGTCGGATGCGAGCGGTGACAACTCACAGAAAAGGGAGCGTGGGTCGAACATCGTGGACACGACGGTCCACTCGATTTCACTCTTGTGTTGGAAATGAAGATCAACTCTTTCCACGAAAAGAAGTTGTCCACGTCGGACCCTCGAACGTTTCTCGCGTTGAACAGGAATTTGTCGTGGATACGTTTAGTGGAACGAGATGATCCAGACAATCGGATAAGACACGGACTTGGCGAGGTCAGCATCGTTAAGACGCTCGCGACTAAGCAAGCAACCCTTCATGACGCACGCTGAGCCGCTAACGACCGCAAAGCTGTTGTATTTTTCACGTTGAATGTCAGCAGGGAGACTTCGAAGACAACATCGAACTCCCCCTCAATGATGACCTGCGGCACCTCGAGGAACCTGCTGCGAATTGGCGGGCCTCTACCGGAAATTCGAACAACCGATTGATTTATTGTCGTGTCCGAGCGCTCTCAATCCGCGAAAATTCACGGCTCCGTCCGTTCACTCGAGGAACAACTGACGAAAGATATTACGCACTTTTGAATTACGGTACCTGAATCGGTCGGATGTGAACAATCGATCGTTCGTCCGTCCGTCCGTCCGTCCCACGAGCTTCCTCGAAGGATTCGGTCCCCGCTAACTTTAGCGGGAAGTGAAGTTGTTCGCGCCAAGTGAGGCAGCAAGCCAACCGACCACCCGAGGAAAAGAGAGCTTACCCAGAAGAATGGAGCAACAAAAAACATCGCCAAGACGAGAGCGACCGACCAAGCTTTCCGATCGCTTCGATGGGGCAAGCAAGCGGGCTTTTGGGAAAAAGTAGATAGACCCGGTGGCCAGTCGACCAGCCTGGAACCCTCCGGCTGACCGACGGACGGACGGACGGACCGGGAACCCTGACTCCTGAGGCGGGCAGGTACGGCGTTCGGCAGCCCGGTAGACAGGCAGCTAAATTAACACAATGGATGGATGGATGTCCGATACATTCCTTGGCGAAGCAAGAAGGGTCGACGGTGCATTTTTCACTCGGGACCGAGAGTCCGGTCGGACAAGCGAGTGCTTTCGCCGTCGCACTCGTTCGAATCCTTTCAATCATGGCCACCGATGCACGGGAGTTCCCCGAGCCTCAGTGTTCCTCTGTGCTGATGAACTCGAAGACACTCCGATCGAAATTCTTCTCGAAACGGGCGCCAAACTGAAGGTTTTCGTTGAACTATTGAATTGCATATTGAATCGAGCGAAAGAGAGAAAAGAGGAATTAGTTCTCGTACTTTGAATGGCCTCGACGATTACTCGCTACCACCCAATATTAGCGCAAGGCTCTTCATTATCGCTGAGAGCAACACAAGTTGTGGGCGTGTCGTATGGCTTGCACGGAATAGGGTGCGAATGTGAGAGGGATCAAGGGCTCTCCGGTCGGTTGCTTGTTTGGCTGGTTGGCCTGAGTATCTTTCTACCGGAAGCGGAAGTTGTCGATTGCTCATTCCATGATCTCAGTCGCCTCTGTTGACATTTCGTCCCCGGGCACTTGTTGCCAACATTTGACAAAACAGTCACTCCCATTCCCCGCACTCTTAGGGTACTGCTTCCCTCGTTAAGGTACTCTACATAGATGGTACTTTATTGATGCGGTAAGGTTAAACAGGGCGACAAAAGTGACTCGGAAGGGATGGTAGCGCAAAATCAAAACTTCTGACCCAGGAACGCCGACAGTCATCTAGTGGTGGACGTTTTCGTTTGGGTCCCGGTGTTCTTCTGTCACTGGCGTCGCTTCGTCGTCTGTCGCGATCTTCGGGACTCGTGTTCTGTCGTCTTCATTCTCTTCGCGCTCCTGTTTCTTCGGCAAGCACTTCACCAGTTGGTGGTTTTCGGTGGATCGGTAAGACCAGAAGCACGATTGTCGATGCCCTGTAATTTGGTTCGGCGTCGATGATATAGCCGCGATACCAGGGCCCGCTGCTTTGCATTGAAACCTCTCAATTTCCAAACGCCACGAAGCCGCACAGGGCACGGGTTCCGTCTTGATTTTCGACGAAAACGGTGACTCCCGAATCAAAGTCTCGAGGACTCTGATTTTCGAGCGAATGTGACTGACTAGGAGTCGAAGTTGCCCGATCGACACAGACACATATGTAGGCGGCCGACTCATAGAAAGTGTGCGAGATCTCGACAGGAGAAAACTGACGATTCCATTCCTTTGGGAACCAGCTCCCGGATTCCCGCGCGGCGCCGCAGCTCAATGAAGTTCTTATCGCGCGATCATTGAGTACTGGCGCGAGTCGCTCACTCGCTCGCTCGCTAGCTGCCATCGTTGCGAGAATGAGCTGTCAACGGCTTCCACGCGAAAGGTCTCTTCACCTCTCACGAGGTTGCGAGATCGTTTCCTCGATCTGATCTCGCTCGCTCACTCCCCACCTTGATGGCTCGTTCCTGCAACCAACTGGTCTTTCGAGCGAGCGGTTGGCCGGCTAGCGAGCTCGATAGCCCGTCGGCCGCACGCTCTGGAGTGAAGTCATCAATGCAAATCAAGTTCTAATTTATCGCCTGCCCGACTCCGCGACCCCCACTTTGGTTTCGAGTTCCCTTTTCCCCCCGATCGGCGTCTCGCTAGCAACTCCCTTCACCAACCCCCCCCCCCTCCCCCCACTCCCCGTTCCGATCGTCTTTGGGATTCATTCATTTATATACCCAGCTGATCGGACCGCTTCTTCAAACGTCCATTTATTTTGGCCAGCCAGCCAGCAAGCCGATTTCATGGCTTCCCCCTCAATGAAGTTGCTCGTCGTTTGTTTCCCTCCAAACAGAAACTTTGTGGCCTCCTCATTTCGTATGTAGAAGAATGCTTCGGCACCATCGAATCCCTCGCCTCGGAGCTCTGCTGTCGTCCAGAAGCAAAACTTCGAGTTCGAGGCTTTCGACTTCTGTCGCTTCTTCCGAGGGGAAAAACGGCGGTCGATTGTGAATGAGAAGAATAGTTGCATCTTCGCTTCTTGAACCATATTTTCCCGAGCAGACTTGTGCGAAAATCAAGCAAACACTGTTGTTGCAACCCCTCTCTCACTTGCAGCGCCAGTTTCGAAGACTCGAACCCCGTGCCAGGGAGCCGTCTACTTGCTCCTTCAAAGACACACTCTTTTGCTCGTTCACCGCTCTCACTCCCTTGCTCGGTCGGTCTTTACCCGTGCGACTGGCATGAGGGTGTCAGGGAGTGAGTTTGGATTGTTGAACAGGGGTGGTGTGGGCAGGGGGTGTTAGACTGTGCGCCAGCTTCATTCAAATGCTAATTCACCAGAAGCAGCAGTCCTACATCTCACTCTCTACGGTTTCGTCCACTCCAAGCAAGCAGTCATCGAAGCAGATAGCCAGCGAGTCAGTCAGACATCCACCAGTCAGTCGCTCGGTCGGTTTTCCATTCAGTCCACTAGTCAGTCGTACGATCGAGAGATTCGCCAACAAGCTGTCAAGGGCAAGCTTCTATGAGCGTTCTCGTCGCCCTTGCTGTCCCCTCGGTCCCCAAGTTCTCGTTTTCGTCCGAGAGTCAGTGTTTCGAGGATTCAAAAGTGCTCGATTTGTTGGTTTCACCTCTTTCCGTCAGCTAACCCACTCGAGGCTCACGGGTCATCAAAGCGCTCGCTTCCGCTCTATGTCCTCCTTGGTCCCCAGAGTCCAGACGGATCACCTCGTCAAATCCATAGCGGTCTTAAGTTGTCAAACGAGGGTCAGTTTTCGAGAATTTCGAAATGTTTTTATCCTCCGACTTCCCGACGGCAAAACACACCGGAGCTCTGAGAGAGGGGCTCGTCGGTTTCGTTTCTGCTGCAACAAGTTCTGAGCTTGGGTCGTTGTCGCCTCTGTTGATGGAGGCCGCGTTTCGCGTTTCCTGATCCCAGGCTCTTTGAAGTCTTGGTTTGACGATGTTCCAAGTGGAACGAGCGAACATTTCGAGGTATAACGGGAGAACGAAACGATCCAGCGAGAAGGGGTTTAATCGGGAGTCGTCGAAACGAAATAGAAGCGCTGATGGAGCTCTTCGGGTGAATTGTGATTGGAAAAAAGGTCGAAGCCGGCTAGAAACCTCTTTGAATTACCGTTCGGTCACGCGACCATTCAGCGTAGAAGTCAGCCGGGGTAACGAACGCAAGAACGACGAAAAAAAAAGGAGACACCAGCAAGGAGGCAGCGGTGGGAAATTGTGTTAGGAGACGACCTGCTACTCGGGAACGAGGGAGCGCATAAACGATGTCTTCAAGCGAGGAGATTTTTTCCTTCCCAACAGATGAGCCAGTTCTCCTGATGTGTTGGGTAATAGAGACGACGAGCCGAGCTCCCGAATGAAGAGGAGCCGAAGTCCTTTTCACCGAATTCTCTTGAAATAAAACGGACTCTCGCTCGCTCGCTCGCTCACTGGTCGAGACTAACAATCAAGAATCCTGACGGAGAGTTCTCAAGCCGTCGAGAGTGAATCCGGAGGAATATTGAATTCAGCCTCGACCGACTTTGGAATAGACATCAAGTGTGTCGTGGGTCTGTTGAGCAAGCATCATGTGTTTCTGATCCATCGTTCGTTCGTTCGCTCGCTCAGCTGTGGTCTGTCTTCGTGTGGTTCGCGTTCGGTGACGATCACGATTCCGTGGCCGCTATCGACATTTCTCGCGGTCGTTTACACAACGTTCTCGTGTTGATGAATGCTCGTTGCTTCTTGCTTCACCGAGATGCTCTACTCAGATGACGGTTCTTCGGATCTTCTCCATTGACTCAATTTCTTCTATCTCGGTCACTTTTCCGAACCTCTCGGTCAAGAACCTGTTTCAAAAGCAGCTTTGACGCGGCCACGTCGCCGAAATTCAAGAGTCCCGAGCACTGACATCGTGCTATGATACGGCTTCCCCCCCCACCCCCTTTTCGCTGTTTCTTATCCCAAAGATATTGCTGCTGCAGCGATTGTTGCTGTCGTATATGGGTTGATTGCACGTGCGCGTGCACGCTGGCAGGTACGCTCGAGTCGACCTATCTGTGTGCATTTATCTGGGCGCTAGTTCCGCAAGAGACTCGCACGTGTGGATGCAAACTCGAGGAGATCGGGAATGGTTGGTTGGCAGTTCACCAGCGAGCTAACTCCGTATGAAATACAGCTGCTCATCTCTGCCGCTCGAGCCGACGGACAAGGCTCGTTGCCTCTGCACACATCATTTAAGGTGTGGGAGACCGGGCGAGTCGCGCAACAGTGTGGGGGAACTCGTGCTTCTTGAGTACATGGCCATCATTTTTGAAACACCTCCTATTATTACTCCTCGCTCGTTTCCCGTCGTGGTGACTACGCGACATGCTGAACGAACGAACCGAAATGATCTCCTGTTGCCCGCCGATTGATATCGGGACGAAACCGAGTTCGTGGAACAGAATATCGTCCTGAGATGCTGTTCATGGTTTTATGCAAAGCAACGAGAAGAGCGAATTTTCTGACGAATCGCTGCGGCTCGCCCACGGGAAAGAAACAAAAGAAAGGCAACGGCTTCGGTGCAAGAAAAAAAAAACACATCGGCACCCTCGTGCAGCTGTCTTGGTCTGATGAGAGAAGAGGAGATTCAGTGGCATAGATACAATATTCACGCAACCACAAGTTTGGGCAAAAATAGGAGACTTGCTAACATGCCGGTGGCAAGAAGCAGCAAGACAACGAGGTTTGATAAAAAATGCATGACCTCTTACGAAGAAACGTTGTTTCCACAGCCGAAACTTTTCCACGGCTGGCGCTGCATGCTGAAACCAGTCGTCACGAACTGAAAGCGATGAATAATCGGCTCGCTCGACATAACCAGGGCCTAGTGTACGATTTCCCGAGCACGATAGTCTTGTTCTCTCCGAACGTTCGTGAAGTCGCGTTCCCCGCCAGAATTTCCGCTCACTTTTCACCAGCAGAGGTCTGGAACTGAAGAGAACTTTTTTTTCCCTCTTCCAGGCAACCCAAACTACGGTTTGTTCTGCTCCGGTGCGAATCCTCTAACACCTTTGGACAGCAGTAAGTAAAGCGAGCTTAGCTTTTCTCTCCTGAGCAGACTGGAAACCTACGCCCCCAGCGGACCTCGATAGAATTGTTTTCCTCGCTACCGTCAAGTATTCATAGACCACAGAGGAAGGGCCGCCGCCGCCGCCGCCGCCGCCTGGAACGTTGACCGGTCTCTTGGTCTGCCGAGTGAGCGACCGGCGAACACATGGTCCGTTAGCAGGCTTTTGTTCAAATGGGATGGCTATCCTGGCCATCCTGGATTCAGCCGCAGGGCCACAGTCAATCGATCAGGGTAATGGACTCAACGTGTGTGGCATACACCCTCCCTACAAGAAGACATCGAGCGAAGAATCTCTGCTCGCATCTGCGGTCTCTCAAAGCCTTCGAGCGCCGCGGTTCAACGAAAGCAAACGGGAGGGAAACAGAGATCCGGACCGAATAGAAATCGATGACACCGTGCCTCTAGATCCTCGGCATCGACATGCTAGTAAGAGACTTCAGATGCTAACTCTTCCTCTGATTGTCTTGCAGTGATGTCAGCATCGCCAGGAGATCATTCCTTGGAACTGGACGAAACTCAGGATAGTCAGTCGGAGCTCCTTCTGGAGAGGGAACCTCGGGAAGACTCCGTTGAACGTGACCTTCTAGCCCTCGGCTCCCAGAGCCCGCAGCCGCAACTAACGCAGCTTCCCGCCACTGCGAGCCAAAACATGCAGATGACCGAACTGCCAGGATTGAAACGACCCGACTCAGGAGGAAGCGGACCCGATTCGGGTCAGGCGAACGTGCCCGATGACGGCAGTGGAGGTCAAAAGCGTCGAGGACCTCGAACCACCATCAAAGCGAAGCAACTGGAAACTCTGAAAGCCGCGTTCGCGGCGACCCCGAAACCGACGCGACACATCCGGGAACAACTCGCCCAGGAAACCGGCCTCAACATGCGCGTGATACAGGTGAGTTTTGAAACAAAAAAAAAGTTTCTCTCGATGTTCGCGACAGCTTTTGAAGTTTGAAGTACGGAGTTGCGCGGGGCACGATCACGTGCGTGCACGAGAGTGAATACGTGCCTTTTTGGTGGGTTTTGCGTGAACTTCGATGCATAAGGCTGCATTATGTGTCGCTGGGCAATCCCGAAGACGGACGACCTCTTGAGGGCTGCTGCAACCGATGTTGCCCGCACGTTATGTTATCACGGGACGTGGCAGCACGTCTGTTCATCCATCGTCTCTGCGAGAGGGCAACCGAGACAGAGCGAGCGAGTGAGCGAGCGAGAGAGAAAATGAGAGGCAGGAGATTGAGCGTACGATAGGGAGGCGAGCGGAAGAGAAAAAGACAGCCTCGAGCATAGTCAGCCGCCACGATCAGCGAAGACTCCGACAAAACTTTGCAAATCCCTCTTTCTCTCTGCTCGGCTAGGAACAAACTTTTGACTTCGATCAATAGAGCCTCCATGGAAAGCTGCTCGCCCGCCCGCCCGCCTTGCTGGGTGGATGGTCGGGATATAACGCGGCTTAAGGGCTGTCTGTCTCTCTGTCTCTGTGAGCAGGACACGATGACGAGGCGACTACAAGAGTATCGACAGCACCGCAAAGTCGCAGTTGATGTTGTACCTTCGAGGAAGATGCGAATCTCGGCTCTCGCTCTGAAACCTTGGATCCTCGGGGGTCCGTCTAAGCTTTTCCTTCTGGATGACGGGTCTCCAGGGCGCTTTTCCGGGGCTCCGGGAAAAATCGCTCCTTTCGCAGTCGATTTCTCGATTGGAACTTTTTTTTTTCGTTCCGGTGATTCGGATCAAAAATCGCCGCGGTGAGCGACAAAAAGATAGAATGGGAAGATATTTTTTCGCTTCTATTCAGCTCGTTTCGGCGTGCGATGCGGTGAAGATTCGATTCGAGCGTCAAAATCAAGTCGCAAAAGCACCTTTGGCTTCGAAGACGGAATCTTCCGCGGAAGACGGTCGCGTTCGCGGATCCGACCGTGTGTGCGATTGAGTGAGTGAGTGAGCGAGCGTCCGTCTGTTGGTATCATTATGTCGGGCGGTCAAGCGTAAATGTCGACATCTCTTTCACGCAATTGATTCGACGGTCCGCGGAAAATTCGACCAGAACTGACCCAAGTCAAGAAAGAAGATTGGGAATATCTTGGACGCGATGAAGAAACTCGGATTCCACCACCGAGCGCCGCTTGAACTTCGCTCCAAGAGAAGAAAACGAACCGAACTGCGGTTCACTAGCGGTGAAGGCACTAGAGCGAAATGATTTTGAAATTTGTTCTCACATCCGCTCGGCTCAATCGAACCGAATTTCGGCGCAAATCCACCGCGTTTGATATTCATCATCAACGTCATGCGTATCGATCGATTCTCGTAATGTATGAGTGGATCGCGGTGAATGCATGAATATTCGGTAAATGAATGGATGGATAAATGAATTGGTTGATGAATAGATGGAACGCAAGTATTGCGCAAGTGTTTAGCCGCCCGGCTGTTGTCATTACTGCTAGTCGACATCATTAGTTTCGAGCAGCAAAGACGCAGTCAAGCGAGTATTCGGCGAAGGACATCGCAACTCACACATGTCATTTGTTTGTTTATTATGTTCTTCGTAGTCAGTGATATTCATTTGATTGTTTTTGATTCAGCTGCCGGCCCTCTGTCTCTTTACTCACGTAGGCCATGACCAGAAACAAAACAGAGAATCACGACCGTGTCTTCGAAACAATATTTCCTCGCTTCTTCAAAATCTGATTCAAGAAAGCTTCGAGCATCCGCCTCGGTCGGATCAGATATGGCATCATGTGTGCGCGTATGCAAGTTAGGGGACAAATCCATGTACAAGCTAATACAAGTCGATCGCGGCAAGATTTCGTAGAAGATTTCCGAAGCGGTCGCGGCGCTCAGGCCTCCCGCGTGTCTTTCTCTCTCTCTCTCTCTCTCACCGTCCTCGTCCGCTTTGTCATCGAGCGGACAGAGGTCTTTCGGCGATTCTTCGACAAATCTGCACCGAACACAAACACGCTCCAGAATAAAGCGACGACGACGACGACATTCGCTCTCGATGCAATGAACAAATGTGGTCCGATTAACACCCTCGAGCACCTTGAGTACACACACACACACACACACACACACGCTACTTCACTCCGGTTGTCAAAAAGCGCTCAACTCAGTCAGCGGGGCATCCGAACGCTTTGGCTAATTCTGAGAGATCTCTCCCCGTTCAACGATTGGGGGGCTGCCAGGTTGACTGAACTTGGGATTGATAGACTGAACCCTGTCTGAAACTGACCTCAGACCTCAGATCAAGAAACAGACTGAGTCGAGACAGAGGTTCTCGTAAGGAAGAGCTAAAAACTGGCTTCTTCATAGCCTACTTGACGGGATGAGATCAATCAACAGATTTTCGAGGGCTCGCTTGTTGACTCGAAGAAAGCGCGCATAAGGCGACTTCTTGAATTTGTTCATGCTCGACTTACGTCCACTCTTCGTGCGAGGACCACCAGGAGTTTCTTTTCTCTTCGAGATCAGCTCACTCAACCCGGTCTGTTTCGACTTTGGACGAAGAGAACGGGACTTTGCGTTCGTCATCTGCCCAAAATTTCGACTGCTGCAGTTTTGTACTGCGGACTGTTTTGTTGCAGCAACAGACCCTGTCTCGAACTTCATGTCCACAACTCTCGAAGAAGCTGCCGCCGCTTTTGGCGAAAGTTCGGGAGCATCTTCGCCTGTTTTTGGGGACACTTCGAAGAGATGTTCGCTCGCAGACAAACATCACAAAACGAAAACTGGGAACTCTCTGATGAGACCGAATGTTCTCGCTTCGAGGTTGGTGTTCGTGAAGGATGTTGTTGTATCTTCAAATCCAAGTGAAGTTGATCGATGTCCTTCGAACAGGTGGCAGAGTCCCCAGCCAAGATTGCAATGAGCGCCGTCGGAGACTCCCGATCGCCTGCTCGTCGGACGGACACGTCAGAAATCACTCGATTGAAGAGCAGACAGCTTCTGTCAGGCTCATGTAGAACAGTTCCTCCAGAACTGAAGAACTTGTGATCTTCGCATTTGAGAGATGGCGGACGTTCGATGAAAAATGCACGACTTTCTTCTGTCCCTCTTCGTGATAGATAGGGAAAATCGGACACGGCCAGTTAGGGCCGGCAGCAGCGAGAAGAAAGAGGGAAGCGTGCAAGCGGCTCCAAATAAATCGGAGGCACGTGTATGTATTTCTCTGTTGTACGAGGGAGCGGGTCCCTCCGGGCTCTTCTTACTCCCTGTGTCGTGCCACATTTCGTTCCCCCCGTCTTCAAACATCGGCCAATGCAGGTCGAGCTGTTGCTCCTGAGCGGAGATAGCCACCGAGTGAGGAATGAACTGTGAGCGAGCGATAGAGACCTGATTCAAAAACTACCGACTCAGGAGCAATCGGAGGGAGGATCGAAAGGAATAGACGGGAGGAGAACTGTTTCTCCACGTTCGGTTTCGGATGCCTCCACGGAAATTCCTTCCGATTCCGGATCTCCCCCCGGTGGTGGGTCCCTTCCCCTCCCGAAAGTCCCGAAAACGCTGCACGCCTCACAAGGTCCCCGTGCTGCGCGTTTCCAGTTGCCCCCGAGCCGCGGAACGCTCCGACGACAAAATCCGCTGCAGGGCGCTACTGGCGTTGAATCCACGTCCAATGGGAGAAAGCTCCGCCCGCGGACCCAGGGCAATGCCGTCGCTTCACGGAATATGGCTCCGCTGTTGTTGAACAAGCGAGCGGGCAACCTACGGCGAACCGAGCAGCCCGAAGACGAGTCGCAAGAATAACAAGAGTTTTTTTTTTCCCTCTAACAAAACCATTCCACGGCAACACCGAAAAGCCGCCGCCGCCGCGAGATGGAACATAAGACGAACTCTCCTCTGTCTGATCGAAGTCGACCCTGGCGCGTTAGTCCATCAATCATCCGCGTCCGAAGAGAGTTTCGTTCAGCCATCAATCTTACATCAATCGGACACCAAGCCACCGAGCATCAATTGAGTGAGTGAGCGAGCCAGCTATCGCTCAATCGACCGGCTAGCAATCCATCGAAGAAGCTTGGCATGTTATTTCTCCTCTCGATTTTCCATCGGTTCTCGGACAGCTCGCTTCTTCTCTGAATGCGCGGTGGAATGGATTCTGTTATTCAACTTCACTGCGACGAGGCAACACCGAAAACTCGCCGAGATCCGACAAGATCTCTTCGGAAAGATTCTCAATTTTACTCGAGATCTTCCGCTTTTCCCGAGAGTTTCGTCTGACTTCGAACTTTCTCCACTGGATCGAACCTCAGGAGTCAGAGCCCCGCTTTCCGTTGTGCGTACGTTGAGCCATTCTCGCGTTTTACAGTCAATTTCGGGCATCATTATCAACGCTTCACGAACTTGATGCAGGTGGTTTTCTGTTGTCAAGACTTGATGGAAGCTTCGCGATGTCAAACGATTCTCAACAGATCACAGTTGGCGCGCGATTGTCAAAATGCAGATGTTCTTCCTTCATCGTGTCAAATGCCGCGTGTAATTGAGGTTAGGTTTCCGAAGGGTCTCGTTGACGAAGAAGGGGACACGATTGCTTGACAGCCCAAATCGAATAAAGAGCGACTTCTTGGGGCGAGCAAGCAGCAAGGCAAGCAACGGCGGTGGCTAACAAAGTGGATCTCCTCGTAAATAGGTGTCATTCATTCATTCGTGTGTTTACTGAGCGGCTGCCGCAGTGGTCCCCACAAGCTGCCCGCCGTTTCGTCCTTTGCGATTTGCATGCGGCGAACACAAACGAACACTGACGGAGCCGAGCTCACAGCATGAGCTCTCGAATCCAAACAGCTACCGAATCGCCAGCAGACTGACGGACGACGAAGAGTGAGTGAGTGAATGCTTAGCTCGAGTCAGCAACATAGTCCACTCGAGAAGTGTTTGCCGAATCAATCCAAAATTCGAGTGCTCGCGACTTCAACCCGCCGGGAACGAAATCACGGAAATCGACTAGAGACATTCGAATTTCGGCGCGACGTTCTCGAATTCTGGAATGAGAAAGGGAAAGAAGGGAAGGGGAGGCGACGATATATGTATGTTTAACTCGGTTCGTAAAAAATATGCGCGAACCGTATAAATCGTATCGGGCACCAGACGATATCAGGTTCGTCGTTCAAGGCGGTTTATAGTCAGCTGGTCATTGAGTCGGAGGCTGCGAGAGCAGCCGTTTGGTCGAGTCCGTTCGAGTCTTGGCAAACTGCTCGCCCTATAAAGATTATACGACGAACCGTCGCGCTCCACCGTTGATAACCACCGCGACCTCGTACGCGCAGAACCGAAAAGCCAACCAGCTGAGAAACCAGTTAAGAAACAAACTCCAGAGACTGGAGAAGAGCCGATCGCTCGAGTAAGACATTACTACATGCAACTTTTTGTTACGGTGCCTCGACGGCGGCGGCGGCGGCCAGCTCGCTCGCTCGCTCGCTACAACCTCCACCAACACCACCACAGAGATTTGTGGATTGCGAAGGAGCTCCTCTACCTTGCGGGTGGGTCTTGCGGGTGAATCACAGACTCAGCGCTCAGGAAGCTCTATGGGGCCCAAGAGACCAGGTCTTGTGGGAGTCCTCAACTCTTGGCCAAGAACAGCTAACCCTTCGAGGTTTTGCTTTTATGTTACCCTCCTCGTATACTATGGTGGCGACCCCCCTCCCCCCCCCGTTTCCCCCTTTACTTCGCCTTCACACGGTCGTCCGCCTGGCCGTCTTCACCCTGTTGGGCAAGACAAGAGCTCGATCGACTAACTCGTTCTCGTTTCAGGTCTGGTTCCAAAATCGACGTTCGAAGGAGCGAAGGATGAAACAGCTCACTACGCTCGGTGCTCGACGACATTTTTTCCGGAGTCCGCGCCGGGTTATGAGGTCTATGAGGCCCGGAATGAGCCCCGACCCTCTGGATGATTCGCCGCCGGATCTCTTGGGACAAGGAGGAGGTCCTAACGGTCCCCAGAACGGATTCGGTTACTTTTCCGGTGAGTACAGTTCAGATAAACTTCCGTGACTCTGTTCGGGAAGAAGCTTTTCTCATCGAGTCGAGTGCTCGATTGATGTGTACATCGTTCGAAAGCGAGGAAAGAGAACACGCACAGCCGAGTGAAGCCGCCAGATCTCACTTCGAGCAGCCGTCTGGACTTCGGTAGATGAAGTGTCTCAGGAGTTAATTAAAAAAAAAGAGAGAAAAAGAGCTGAAGAAATGGCTTTGGGGCACCAGCTTTGGAGCCAAAGTCGACGACGACAGCAGCGGCAGAGCCGACAAGCAACGTCGACGCCGAAGGAGAGGCGAGTCAGAAAATGAACTTGAAGGCAATGCCCGCCAGTAATCGGTTCAAGACCCCTCCCAAGCGAGCGACTAGCCGGCCGAACCAACCAACCTCCGAAGTGATTGCAGAAGAAGACGAACATCGTCTTCGGCATAATTTCGAGAAGTCGGGAGTATCGGCGAGTGATTTGAACGTTCAAACAAAACTGAAGATAACAACAGCGCCCGTGGCTTGAGTTTCGATTTTTGACGAGCGCGCGATGTTGATGAAATATGATTTGAAAATCGCGCGCTCCGATAGCCGTTGCGGCCGTTTGGTGCTCTCTGGGTCGAGGGCTTTTGGGTTTGTTTTCGACGCCGAATACTCGAAGCCGGATGAGAATATCGGCCGACATTCGCATAATAAGGAACCGAGCCACATTGTCCGAGGCGATGAAAGCCGGATATTCAAACGTTTCCGATGCAGCAAACTGGACTCGCCATTCGGATGTATATCACATATGTACATATGTCTGTGACCGTGTGCGAATGCACGAAGCCTGAATGGAGCGGTCCCGTGTCTGACCAACGATAACAAACTTATCTAAGTGACAGATGTGGCTCCTGTTGTCAATGGCTATTACGTAGCGGGCGGCGAGCGAATTGGCCCGCTGCAGAAATGAAGTCGAAACGATGGCAGCGATTCTTCTCGAGACACGTCACGTGCACGTCACCATGCGTTCATGTAATTTTGGTCGCTTTGTCAACGTGACTTTCTTCTCCGACGAGGCCAGCGCTTACGAAAATCCTTGTCGGAAACATCTCCCCGAGTCCACCGAAACCGATTCTGAAAACCCCGCTACGTGTTTTGCAATGGAAGCTGCCCTCGAAACGAGCTACGCTGGACTTGTACGGAAAACTACGAGAAGAGCGGAACAAGAGGAAATGGAGGGTGGAAACCCACGGGGGGGGGGGGGGGGTTGAACAGGCGGACAAAAAACTCGGAAATCAAATTACGAGATTCGCGGAACCGGTTCTTTCGCGATGAAGGAATTTCACTTCATGTTTTCTCGGGCCAAGACGCTATCGTGGAAAAAGTCAACAATCTTCACGCCCCGGGCAACTGGTTGCTTGGTTTGTTGTAATCGCATATCGCCTCCTCTAGCTGTGGGGGTCGCTTGTTAGGTTGCTTGCCACGTGGGTATGCGCACCCGTAGATAGGAAGATTCATCTCACTCTCACAAAGAAGTGGCGGAAATGAGTCGCTCCGGACGAAATCTTATTTGCTCGGCATCTTCACATATTTCGTTCGAACGTGGTTACCCGACTTGGTCTGACATCACCTCCTTCCCCTCGTTGTCCTCCTCTGCGTCCTGTTTTCCTCTTCTTACCCCTTTCACTCGTTTCTCGGAGGAATGTCGACACAAGCTAAACCACAAGAGCCTCCGGGATCGGGTTCAGAATGAGAAAATGTCATGAACTTCGGGACAACGAGCAAAATGTTTTCTGGGCATCGAACGCCGAAGGTGTCCTGACGGACCACGCCTTGCGCCGGCTGCTGCGAGTTGGTCCGTTTCGGCGTTTCCGTGAACCATCTGCTCAGTGCGGTTGAGTTAAGAGTTGTCTTCTCATTTATCATGAGGGGGCAGAATGGCTGAGCTGATCCGAGCTGAAGCCGGTCGTGTTGTAGGGAGCCGATGTTGGTCTGTGATTCCTTTCGTTTGCGTCCTAGCCAGCCTAGCTACCTACCGGTTCGAGGGGCAGTCGAGTTTCGGAGAAAATACCCCGCAGTAGATTTTCAAGCTGGTGATCCGAGATTCCTCCGCTCGCGGACACGATTTCGTCGTTGACTCCGTGCTAGCCGTGGTCGTTGATCCACTTCTTCATGAATTGCAACGATGGACTACGAAATCAATGGCTGAAGCTCCTCCGACGTTCCGCGAGGGACTCTGGTGGTCGTGGAGGCGTCACGGGATCTTCGGAGGGAGACAAAGGGCGCCGCGCCACTGGGCGTCACAAACTGAAACGCTCAAAAGCAGAGCCTGAGGTCTCAATGGAGTGAACGATTCCCTCTTTTCTGTCTGACTTCTGGATCAACCAAATATTTACTTTGAGCCGTGTGATGCATGGGTGCGACTGATAGGTGTAACCGGGAGATCACGAGAAATAGAACGAAGCGGAGCAGAGGAGGTCTTCATTCAACGCACGAGTCAAAATTATAGCTTTCAAAGCTCGGGGATCCGTCGCCGGCTACCAACATATCATTGTCTCCGGATGCGGTCTGCACTTCATAAACACCGTTTTTACGTTCGGACATTCACGCATTGTCGGAACGAACGAGTCAACAATTCGCGATCTAATTCGAAAAAGCTTCGATCCGTTCGCAGCTGAGTTTCCGCTGTTGAATTCGTCCGCCGGTCGATCTCGCGACTGTTCGTCTCAAGCTTAACCGAAAGGGCGATTTAGTAAATGCTGAACGGGTGCATTTCTTGATTATGCTTCGAGTCCGCCCCCGAATCGTCCTCCGAGTCGGAAATCTGGTTCGAGATGATCACGTGACCTGAGTGACGGCCGTTCGGTCGGTGTCTGTCAGTGGCAGCCTCCCTACTAAGATAGATCATATTCCCAAGGCGGGAGGAAGCTCCCAAACCAAGGGAGCCTGGACGGATGAATGGAACGAACCACGATTTCCATGTTTTCGCACTTGTGGAGCCTGAATGGTCCTCGCGATTCTTTTGTTTGTCGGTGTTCGTTTAGAACCCGGTTTCCTCATTTCGATCATTCTGCAAACCAGGCCTGTGTATCTCTCGTCCGTCTTGGCCAAAAACCGACGGTCGGACAACGACGTTCGTGCGAATGGACTTCCTACCCGGGAGCTGCTTGTCAAGTTGCAGCTGCAGCTACCGATGGTGGCTGTGGTGGTGGTGGTATCGGTCGTGGTTCTGCTGCCGCCGCTACTGCTGGCAGTGCCGCAGTCTGCTGAGATGAGAAAAGAAGAGAAGCAACCCCCATGTGACATAGGAGCGCGAGGCAATTACAGAGCTCGCCTCGCTATCGGCTCAGCAGAGCGTATACAGACAGGCGGGCGGGCGGGCGGACGGGCGGGCGGGAAGGGAGCCCTCCGTCTAGTCGCTTTTCGGGTTGCTCCAAACCAGCCAGGCAAACTCAGACACCCGGAGACGGACGGATGGACCGAACGACTGATAGACTGGTCCTCATCCTCAGATTAAGTCGGCGTCCCGTCTCGTCTTGTGTCTTTCCTCGACCAGAGATCGGTGACCTAAACCTATAGAGAGCACTGTGGCACATGCTCGAACCGGGAATTGTCGGTCTCCGCGGGAATAGCTGGACGGAGCACGGATTTCGGACGGCCGACATCAAACAATTAAAGACGACGCTTTTGACACGTTGCTCTGTTCACAACAGTGGGCGGCTTCGTGCGCTTGACAAGATCGAAGAAGTCTGCCTCTGGGTTCCCTCGCTCCCTCCTGGGCCCTTCTCATCGAACTGCGAGTAGCCCGAGGAAGTCTTCTCTCCTGACAACATCTATTTATTCCGAGCGGCACCCCGTGCTCGGCTTTCTTTTGGTTTCGGCTTTTCGTTTGTTCATACGAACTCGAATGCACCCGTTCATATATTTCGGCTTTCGAGGACGATCGTGTTTTGGGCCTTCCGAAGAGAAATGGCTCCGGGACGGGAGCGTACCTGCGTTCGATGGCTGATCTTGCCACAAATCTAGCGGAATATCGAAATTCGACGATCGGCGGGTTGCAGCAGACGATCTATCTGGAGAGCGGTGCTTTCAATGAATGACTACATTCCCTTCCATTTCAGACTCCTCAAACCAAGAGTTCGGCTACTCACAGAACGGAGGTCAGGGCCCCGGCTTCTATGACTTCTTCCCCGGACAGCAGAACGAAGGTCTACCGTTCGGACACGCTGCCAATCCAAGTCTCTCGCCCAGGAACGGTAGGCTCATCATCTCTTGGATCACGGATCCGATTGATCACGGAAACTGATTCTCATCCGATACTGAAGAGGGATTTGTGTGATTTCAGGAGTGAACATGGCGTCAGATACTTTCCATCTGCAAGGTCAGCACGGGGAACTTCAGCTGAACTCGCAGCCGAGATCGAGTCCGGACTCCGTGTTGAGTCTACAAGGCTCCGACCCTCCGTATGGACAGCCCCCGCGAAGCGACTCAGGCGGAAGTTTTTCCACGCAAATGCCCAATGAAACGCCAGTTTGGTAGAACCAGCGGAATATTAGTTTGGTTAGAAAAAGTAAGAAACAATTAGATCTCTGACGGGCCAAACCGATACCGTACGGTTCCAATCGCCAGACTTTCGAAATCGATCGAGCGAGACCTATCAAGTGTGTGTTTTGAGGATAGGGAATTGCGGTCTAGAAGGAAATTCCAGGTAACATTCCGGCGATATTCCTGTAAATAAACTGTAAACATGGTGGACATGATTAACATTTGCAAGGACTGTAATTTGAGAAAACTTTTTCGTCGTCTACTTTTGGGTTTGATGCGAAAGCTATTTCATCGAAGAACTAAGCGTGAATGCGGACAGGACTCGGACAGGATGAGCGAATTCTGGAATCTAAGTCTCCCAAGTAAATCCCGATCTCAAACCCGGTATCCTTTAACGATCTAGGGTAAAATTCTCTGGATCGGAACTCCCCGGCATGATACATCAAGTTTCACATCTGTCCGAGATGCAGGAATCCCAAAACTTTCAATCTTTTCACTTGAAAATCAAATCCGATCGGTGGATTAATGGGACCACATCGGGACCGGACTCGTCTGATTCGGCGGAGGAACTTTGGCTCACGGCCATGTATCGTGGTCCGAATGAGTGGTTGGTCCTATTATCCGATGGTCCTAATAAGCGGAGTCCAGTGTACAATTCCAAACCTCCCGCGGGATCCCTTGATTCTCCCACTGGACTCCTAATGAGAAATCCTGACCCGAGTCATCTTCACACTAGTTGCTGAGTTTGGGAAAGTTTCGCAATGTGCGTTAGTTAGTTTGTTAGTTCGTAATTCAGAGGTTAACATTCAAAGAGTGACCTCATCGTAAACCTCATCGAAGTTTCGGACCTCCGCTTAGACCTCATTCCACGCAGTCTTCGCAAGAGAGAAAAATAACTCTTGGCCTGCTGTAACATTCCGAGACGATATGATTCCCTGAATCATCAAACGCCGCAGGTCGAGTTTTTTAGACGCACAAAACGCTTCAGGCACGTTCCGAGCGGTCAGCTACCGAATCCGATCAGGCAGCGAACAAATTCACGGAAATCATGTTGTAAATGCATTAATTGATCACGTAGCATCATTCTCTTGACTCGATAAGTCGAATTGATTTGGATGAGATCTCAGAAATGCCTGAATGAATCGGTCGTTGATCTCGTGGTGTTATTCGATCAGCTAATTATCTGAACTAAGAGAGGGATTCCGGGTTGCACTCTAGCCACAGTAGTTATTTCGTTTGTCAGTTGGCGGTCATTCCTCGAATGCGAGGAGGTGGTGGTGATTATGACCAATAATTGTAAGTTAAGAGAGTACGGAAGCGGTCGGTTCCGTCTTGAGGCAAGTCAGCGTCATCGGCAGTACAGCGTGTGCGCGGTTGGCGGTTTTAGGCATCCGGTCTCCGTACCCCGGTTCGACTTGGAGGACATGGCGAGCGGTAACAAACTTTGGAATAAAGATCATAGAAACGCGTAGATGGTTCTTGTGTATATTGTTCGCGGAACGATTCGATCTCGGCGTGAAGCCTCTTGAGATCGGAAACGAAATGTTTTTCGGGGCGGGCACTCGTAGACTCAGCGGATTGGAACAATGATGTCATGTCGGAGCACGCGTGCTCTTTCTTCGCTAAACTGTGTAGCAGCGGCTAAACGCAACATGACCAAGGACGACGTGAAAGTATGATACATACATACATTGATCTTTTCAAATCGTAGTGGCCGTTGTGTAACTATGTCCATTGAGCGACTTGGATGATCCCAAACCCTGGAAAAGCAAAAAACAAGAATAACGGAATAATCAAATTGCTGATACGAATTGATAAATAAAGGGAATGTTAGCAGTGAACAAATCAAAAGTATAACCTGAAGAGCTCTGGTGTTTTCTTTTCGCTCTGTTCCTAGACAGTCTGAAGACAGGGTGTGAGAGGGCACTCGTCGTGAGTCGTGAAGTGGCGGCCTCTTCTAGAAAATCCAGAACTCGCTTGAAGTTCCACAGTCGGATGGAAATATCTCCTTCCTCCCAGTTGACACTTGAGCGCAAAGTGGACAAAAGAGTCGATGCACGGTCACCAACTTGTTACACTCTTGAACCGGCGTGATGCAGCTGCCACTATGAACGGGCCATAGAGTTCATCCGCGCATCTTCGACAGGATGAATGCGGCAAGTGGTGGTTGCGTTTCGGTCTATTCGCGTCCCGCAAGTGCTGTGGATGTTCGCTTCTGAAAGAAATATATTTCAAGGATACCACACAGGAGGCAAACGGAGAAAAAAGCTGAAGCTTGGCTTGTAGTAGCTCTAATTTTGAGCAGCACCGAGAGAGGTTTTCGGAAGATTTCCGTCGACTCCAGCATTGCATACGTCAATAGAATTGTGGAGTTATGTTCGAGAAGACGGAATTCTCTGTGAGAATCGTCGGCTGCTTTCGAGCGAACGAAATCTCACACGTGTGAGGCATAATTACAGAGCGAGGATGATTGTCCGAGCTACCTGAAATCGCCTGTTGGCCCAACATCGGCGGCTAGCGTTCATCAACGGGGCGTTTTGTTATGCTAAAACTAACGAGAGAACGAGCGGAAGAAGAAAGAAAACAGGCCTGGTTGATAGTTCCACAGACGACGTCTGCTCGCTCCTCAGTCAGTCAGCCAAGCGCCAAGGACTCAATTCATTAACCAGGCCAGCTCGGACACTTTGTCAACTGTCAAAACAGGCTCCGTCCAAAACGAGAAAAGTCAAGCACCGCGTGTCGGACACATATGCCGACTTTCGTTCATCGGGGACGAGGCATGCGAGGCAAAACCGCGATGAAAATCAGTTCCCGAAATGGTTTTTTGTTCGTCGTGATTGCGGAATCTCGGGAAGCCTGTCAACGGCTTAAACTGATGAACTACTATGATAGTTTGGGTGGATAACCAAACAACTAAGAACTCTGTGATGAAACATTCCTTTCATCTAGATGAGAATGCAAATTACGTCGACGAATTACGTGTCTGATCAAGATTCTGGAAACAATATAAACAATCTGCGTCAACAGCTATGCTTGATTTGCATAGGTACTCATTAAGAGTGCGTTTCTGCCTCTCACATGGCTTGATGCAGAGATTATTTCGATGATGATGATGATCGCATTTCATCCAATTCTCGGAGACAACGAACATGGATTTCCGTCCGATCGGAAACATCGACATCCACAAGGACAGCGATCTTGAGAACCATGTTCCGGAAGTCTTGAGAATCGTGAACCAAATCTCAGGGAGCTATTGGTGGGTCTGTCTGTCTCTGGAAGTGCGCGTCGCATCAGAAAGAAAACGGGTGCGATCCCCGACTGACGTCCAGTGTTGTGACCGAGACGTCCGCGGGGTCTGAAAGCATCATAAATCAGTTCTGATATCATCCGTGAAATGAAATTCTCATCCGCCGAGCAGGAATACAAATGCTGAACGTCCGTCTGTCTTTTGCCCGCCTGCCAAACCGACTGTCTATTTGTCTGCTTGCTTGCTTGCTCGCTCGCTCGCTCGCCTGCCTGTCTATCTGCATGTGTGTATGGCTCCCCCAGCCAGTGGGGTAACCTGTGAACCTGGCTGTCTCCTGAATGGAACTAATTGAGGGGCATTACGAATACAAACCTTCCTGCCTCCCCATTGTCTCCGTTTTAAGCGGTGCGCCCGTCTATGCAAACACGGGCACGCCTACCGGCTCGATCGGCAACAGTCTGCTTCACAGAAAGCTGAACCGAACATCAAACACTCGTACTACGGAGTGAATGGAACGACCGCGAGCTCAAGAAACCTTCTCAAACAATCTCCACGCATGCGATTATCGGCTTAGCGCTCGATGCCCATTGCATATTCGACCGATTCTAGTCCTACTGAACACCAAAAGAGTCGTGGATTGTCTCTCGTGTGAGACATTACTGCAACGAGCGATCGTTTAAGGGGTCTCACATTCTGAATCTTCTAAATCCTCATCGGGCTCCACAGAAAGCAGGGCTGATTAACAGCAAGCGGATATGCTGAGATCGATAGAAACCTTGAAATGGCAAAACTTTCGAAGAATTCACGGCAACTGGGGAGAGCTGCGTGACGCAAAGGTCGCGCGGAAATTTAGCTGAAATATGTATCATCGAGCAGGCATAGATTGCTAGCAGCGGAGCGTCACCATTCCGACGTGGAACGCGAACCTTGCCGATGTTTTCCGACACATGTAACAAAAACCGTTGTGGGCCCGATTCCGAAAGCTGTTCGGTTTTTGTTCTTTACGTCGTTCGATTCATCAGACGGCAACGTCTGTGACCCAATATCGGATACATGTTCAAAAATTGCCCCAACTCGTCACCAACAAGTGGAAAAGCGGTCGACAGTCGAACAGAAAATCCGACCGAGCTCGAAGTCAGCTGTGACAGCACCGATTGCCGATGATTAGAAAAGACTCTCGGATTCGTTCCCGTGCGCTGTTTTGAATCGGAAAAAGTGAAAAGCTAAACGGACGATCCCGGCGTGTCAAGAAGGTTTAGTCGCCCATCGCAGAAGTCCGTTGGAAGAAAACTGGCGAAACGCCAGAGAGTGTTGTTCTTATTATTTTTATTTTATTCCTTCTCCCCTCTCATGAACATTATGTCGTAAGTGAGAATACCAGAAGACGGGAATTTGCTTGACACGCCTTCTTCTGTGTGGGGATGGTGATTAAGCGCCAAGACGAAGAGTTATATGAATCCCCGTACTACGCGCGCCTGCACCAGCCGCGCGTTCACGTGTCCATCTATTTCTCTCTGTCCAATATATCTTCCTCTCGCTCTTATTCCTCTCTCCTCATGCCATCCGTTCGCTGCTGAGATATCGAAGCGAGAAAGGATCTTCCTCGAAATGGATTCGAGAATTCCGCTCCTAAAACGTACGCCCCCTTTATTCTGTTTTTTCTTTTTCTCCCAATTTCTAGCTGAGCGACGCCGAACAGGTGCGCAAGCCCTCTTGTGCTGCATACTCCGACGGCTCACTACGGAGCATGAGCGGCCAGACTAGCCAACCTTCAGACAAACTGACTGGGCTAGAGCAGCACTAGTGCATACGCTACGCTCGCGATCAGTTCCCGCACGCCCCCGACTCTTTCAGGACGAGCAGAGGAATTAGCGAATAGTTCGGAGAATTCACTTCTCTTTCAGCAAGACGGATTCTCGCATAAACTTCATCGAGGCTACTGATCGAAACTCGATTCGAACACATTGCATCGGCAATGTAATGAGGAGTTCCAGTTTCTGATGAGTTCCAACGAAGCAATACAATTTTGAGAAGAATAATTTCTCTTTGGGTTGCTCGAAACTCTCCGGGCAATGATAAATCATAAAACGAAATGGCCGGAGTTTAATCTATTAATTGAATCGCGCCTCTTTTCGGAACTGGACGCTTCACCTTCGAATGGAGAACGCAAGTTGCTGTGATGCCTTGGAAACTTACATCCAGGAAATCGGGGAGAAAACACTGCTAGCTATTTTCGTGCATTTTCCAACTCCACGAAAGCAGTACAACGGCTTCCCGAATCATCGAGTCAACAATCGGTCCTAGTTTCGACTTCTCTCAGATATTTCAACGAGGGATCGTGTTCGATCCGTCCTTTTGTCAGAGCTTTCGAACAGAGCGGAGTCAACGGATTTCAGACGGCGTTGTCAAATATTAAAACCTCCACAGCCTGACTGAGAAATCAATCCAGTGATGAATTAATCAAGAGGAGAACATTCTTTCTACAAGATACAATTCGATGGCCAGTGAATCTATCCGTCGCCAGCGGACGAGACCCTCTTCTCCGATGGGACGGAACAACCTCGGCTGATCCGACTAGTCGGCAGCCAAGGGCTCTGATCTCTAAACCAGATCGAAACATCGCCAACAGAACTCGTGTTTTCCGATTCACTCCCGTCGATTTTCTTTCTCCTGTTTTGAGAGCGACTTGCTCTTCTCAAGTGCGGAGTCCAGAGATCGTGATCGAACGATTTCTCAGTAGAAACTCCTTCTATTTTCAGTAGCAATTTCATTTCCATCCTTTCCGAACATCGAATACCTGGTTTTGCTCGAGATATTCATCTTCATGTCCCTCATGTTTCCCTCATTTTGTATTTCGGACCTTCTGCAGACACGGTAGCCGCTCGGGACGGCCGAGCTGCCGTGCGCCCGGGCGGTCGTTTGACCGAAGTGTTCGATGGCTGGTTGACAAATGGTATCTGTCGCAAAGCAATCAATATGCGGAGGAAAATAATTGCCATTTTCTCTTCGCCTTACCCTCGTCGAACGAGGATAGAAGCCGTAGCCGAGAACGGCGAAGAAACTCCGCAAAGCTTCCACTTCACTACGGCCGTCGCGGAGCTAACCGGGTTCTTGGAGCGAAAAAAAATGATGTTTCGGTTGGTGGTTGGCCTCCGTGGGCTCAGGGGCGACGGCCGACTTGGCCATTATGTTCGTCGTATATCAAGAGCAGCGTCTCTGTGATTCGTCGCCTGTCGCAGCGCGTTTTTTCCGTCCCGGCTCTGCGCGCATCATCAAAGTGGGGATATATCATGAAGCGCAAGAGAGAGGCGCGCGGTTGAGCGAAGAGAGAACTCGGAGATAAAGTATCACGGAGATCGAGAGGCGACGTCCTGTAGTCATCAAGCCGACACTAAACATTTACCGGGTCTATTACAATTTTTCGCCGTTCAATCCTCCGAGCTGCTCATTCTTCAAGCGGTCGTTTCAAAGATCCTCTTCCCCAAACTCTTCAGCTTGATCAACGTTCACTAAGAACACATGGCTACCGTATTATGCAATGGCGTCATCTGAGTGAACGTCCGATCGTTTAGTTGCTGGCGAGGAAGGCAGAGATGTTGGCCTCTCATTATCCGGCATCGGATTTCGAATGAGGGGAAACATGGGACGAGCTTGGGAAAACTCGATATTCGGGAATCGAGAACTTTGTATGCGAGCATATGAAGCACTGTCCAGGTTATTCACTTTTTGCCTGATTCATGCGAATCGTCTGCGACCAAAGTTCACCAAAGACTTTTCCATTTCGTTCTCTGTGTTCGTGATAGGCCATCCCTGAATCTTTCCTGTCCAAAGTGATGGAACGTTGATGGATGGAATGATTGTTTCATAGCGCAAGATTGAGTTGCGCTTGCGGCCGGCCGGCCAAATGAATGATCAACCTTTGCTATGAGGAATAGGCGGTGCGATGATTGAAAATTCACGTCGTCCGGAGCATTGCCAGACTTCAAATCAGAGAATCCATCAAAAATCATGATTAGAAACGCTCGTCCGCCGGAAAATAAAGGGAATATATTCTGAGTATTAACATCGGATATTAAAATCGAGGATATCGGGTTGCGATCGTTTTCCGAGGAAAAAACGCATCTCTTTCCCGCTCAGATTTGCGGCGATCCCGACCCTGCCTCTCGATGCTCTTCGAGAATACGGACTCAGAACGATTCATTTGACTTCAATGGACGCGGCATAATAGAGCAGAGGAGCGAAGGCTACCAAAGTTTAAGCAACTGCCCCCCTGCTGCCGGCTGCCGAGTCTGGGGCTAAAACTTTGACCTGGCGAAGTTGCGATTTTGTTCACGCGCGACTTCACACCAATGTCAAACCAGCCCGCTCTGACAATGAACAAACTGAGAGTGACTCGCCGGCAGGGAGCTTCGCTGCTATTTGCATACAAATTCTCGTTGTCCTAGAGAAATTCTCCGATCGATCGCGATGTGATTGTTCTGATTGATTGACATTGCGACAATTCTGCATTGCATATTCTTGATATGAAACAGCTTCTCCGAGCAGCGTCCGCATGGAAACCTCCGCTCTACGGAGACGTCACCACAAATCACGAAAGGCAGTCGATGAGCGAAGTTTTAGTTTGGTATCGAAAGGCTTCAAGCAGAGTTTTTGGGAAAGTTCAGAAGTACACAATCTCGGGATTCGAATCCTTTTCGAAGACAAGACTGAAAATGATTGAAATATCCAACATGGGTTGTAGGTTGTGAAGGCGGCCATGGAGAGCCCACCGGACGCGACCACCAAGCTCTCCTAATTGTCATCATATTTCGGCTGTCGGCCAGCTATCGTCGGGAATCGGCATACCACGATTTTTGTAGCGCGCGTGGAGTAAGCTGCATTTTTTGTGGCTCGCATGCACACAACGCTTGCCAGTGACCCGAGCCGCGCACACGAACGGGTTACATAGCACGAAGCGTGGTATGGCAGACTGATCCACATTCCACATTTCGTTCGCTTATTCCGCCAAAACGAAACGATCATCGCCACGAAGCATTTTTTGGAGCCTGCGCTCGGGATCACTTCGGCCAGCCAATCAGACATTCTATCCGCTGCAGGTCGCGCATACACATCCGAGAATCTTTAGTTTTCCAAAACGCGCTCTGCTCTCAACTGTGAGGAAATAGCTTGGCGCGTCATCCAACGTCACACAACAGCTGACTCCGAGTTTCTTCCGCTTCTGTTTCGCGGATGGTTTTCACACACTTGCACAGAAAACGGAATGGGAAACAGTTTCTCCGAGTGTATCTCGAAATGTCTGGCAGTGAGTGAGAATGAGCCAACTCATTCAGCTGGTGTTGGTGTGTCGTGTGTTGTTTAGTAGCGTGGAGAATTTGAGTTGAATTCGAGCCCTTTTTGGCTTGCCCGACCGCCTCCCGCTTCGGTGGATTCGGCTCGGCTGTGCTGAAGGGGCTGCGCGTCTAAAAAATATTTTTAATTCAGAGCCTTTCTCTCGGCGGTGGCGAATTCCTGTTTCGGGACAAGAAGCGCGGCTCACAAATGAATGTTTAGACTCGGATGTTTTCGAGTTCTTTCATTACGACTCCGGAACTCTCTATCTCGTGTGTACAAACACGACAACGAATTCTCTTCGTCTACATTGAAGCGTTCTCTGCTGGTTGGCCGCCACGAATGTCTGGCGTCAGCGTCAGCTACTTATTCGGGAGCTCTACCCAGATCTCTCGCTCGCTCGCGAAATAATCTTATCTAAAGTTATTCAGCTCGTGATAAGGTGAACAACGTTTCCCTGAGTTCCGGAGTGAAACGACATCGAGCGGTCGCTTTCCGCTTCCAGTCGTGATCGAGGAGAGCGAGTTCAGGACGGACCGAGAGTTCATAATATCATGTCATAGCTGCTCACAAACACTCGCACGACTGTTTTTTTTTTTACTTCCAATGTCATTCCCATTATCTTTATCCTGATGCTGTTGTGGAGGATGATGATGATGATTAGCTTGTCCAGTCAGATGTTCGGAAGGGTGATCAGTCCTCAGAGAGTAACGAAAACGTTCCTGTCACACGAACAGAACACCAACGTTCGTGATTGAGAGCTCATCTGATTTCGTTTGTTTCTGTTTATTGTGTCCCGCCCGATTCTCTCTCTTCCAGAGTCCGGACACCAGGTTATCGAGAGACAAAACGTTTGGGAGGAGCGGAAACCGACAGAATCACCAATAGCTTAAGCAGAACGAAAAAAACATTAGGATTTTGAAGGAGAACTCGAAAGAAGAAATCAGCCGCAACGACAAACAGTCCAGAACCTAACTAAGCGGGACAGCAGGAAGCCATCTGGAAGATGAGCGATGTGACGCTCGACGTGAAACACGCAGGACAGCGCGATAGTTTCTCGATTTGGCTTTCTCCCACGTTCGCTGCTTCGTTCAAGTAGTGTCAACGATGAGTTTTTGTCGTGAAACAAATGGCCGGGAACGAACCGATGGAAAAAATTGGCGATTTCGAGACAGCAAAGCAGAAAGAGATGGATTCATTGAGCGAGCGGTCGCATTCGACAAAAATAACTGATGCTCGAATGTATGATGGATTTTGTCCGAGGTCTGTCGTCGGCTGTTAATGAGCGAAAAGACGTTTCAACCGCGAAGAAGTCTCCGAGTCCGAGTCTTCCACCTCTTTGATCAGAGTGAGCTGTGAGTGGCCCTCTGAGTTTTCGTCGCCAAAAGTATGAACTTGTCGAGTGTGACATCGAAACATCGCTTATCTTCCGTTGGAGGCAGCGGGTTGTTGTTGTTGTTATTGGCGCTGACGAATCAGTGGTCGGAAACACGAGTTTGGAGGAGGCCGCCGGTGCCGCTAGAAGAGTAATTTGTCACCTGAGACATTCAAGCACCTCCGGAGGAAACGGCACACGTGGGCTGTCTGGTCATAACTGTGGACACCGCTGGACTCGAAGCAGCCAAGCGACAAACTAGTTACCGAACGAATGGACAAACAGGAGACAGGGCACCCAGAGACTATGGAACGATAGATTACCAAGGAAGCCACGACGCACGCTTTGACAGAACTGGTGGAGATGACCGACGTCGTCTATGATCGGATCTCTACAGAGTAAGGTGACTTTTGGCCGCAGAACGAGGATTCCCAAGGATCTCAAAACTTGAAATTCCGCGGACGACTTCAGTGACCTCTGGAAGAGCCCGCGAAATTCGAAAACGACGCAAGGAGCTTCTTTCAGGAGAACATTTCTTTGAGAGGATTCGACACTAGATTAAGCTGTCCATGGCAAGTGCAAAACAAATTTACTCATTTTTTACCCTCTTGACCGAGAGCCTGTCGTCTTCGATCGTTCTCGTTGTCTATCTGTTTGCTCGAACATTTGAAGGAATGATTTTCTTGTCAGAACACCCAAAGAAAGCGCAAACAATGAGCCGGCTCCTTCATTGACAGACTGACCACCCGTCCGTTCGTCTGTCAAAACCTGTTCGAAAGCTTTGTCGCCGCCGTCAAATGGATGCGGGCGTGTTCATTTTTCTTCATATACCAGAAGTCGCTTTTCCTCCTGGAAAAAAATCGCGGAGAACGAACGTAGGATTCCCCAAAGTTCAAGTTCTAGACTCCTAGACCAAGGACTCGTCGCAAACCGCTTCCGGATCTGGATTTCTCCCACGGAAAAATTAGGAGTAAACCTCTTCTTTGGAACAATGTGCATTCTCCGCGTTATTCAAATCCGAAAGCAGCAGATGGGGCGTGACAGTTAATGAATCTCGAGTAGTCTTTCAAAGTTCAATTCAGTTCTCAACATGTGTATCACGTTCGCGATTGGTTCTTGTTAAGAAAGCCTTGTCGAGTCTTCTAAACTGGATGAACGGAGCGTGTTTCCGAAACAAACGCCACCCTGAAACATGGAAGGGGTTCTTGGGCCCCTCAAGTCAAGCTGCTACCTGTCTGTCGATAGTTTCCTAACGAGATGTAGAAGCAGTCTGGAAGGAGGTTTTCGACGAATCGCTGGAAGCGTGGTGGATCGCATCTAAATCTAGAATTCTGCTCGGAACGCCAATCGAGTAGAACAATGTTCCACGAGTTGACGATGTAACACAAACTCGTTCTCCACGCCCCCGGACTCGAGTAATCGATTGGCTAAGAGACAAGCTTCCATGGATTGTCAACTCTGCCGATTCTTAGCTGTTTTCGGAAACCGGAGGATGTCCGCGCTTCGGCGCCGGTTGTCGGTTCGAAAGTTTCGAATCTTGGGAAAAATTTGGTCTCGTGTCCGCCAAATTTGGCGGAGAGAGAATCGAAGTGAGAACGCGTTTCTTGTGCGCTGTGAGTGTAAAGAGTTCACAGTAGACGTTTATTGTAATATTTTTGACGTTGGTTTTTTGTTGATCGGGTTGATCGCCAGTCGTCGACCAACAGACGTCACGCTTTCGGTTGGTCAGTCGGTCAGTCGATCTTTCGTCGGGCAAGACAAACTGCAGAACCGACTTTCCTCCGATTCGGATGACGATCACCGCACGAAGGGGAATATTCTAGTTGATGACACTAATAATACTTGATAGCATGCATTTACATCACAATGTTCTCTCCTGCCTATGCTTCCATTCGGTTACACTTTCTCGCTTTCAACTAACATGCTTTGCACTTGAAATGACCGGACGAGGGAATAACAGGCAAAAACCTCAATCTGCGTCGGCAACTCGTCTCCGGATTCATCGAATCGGCCGCGCCAAAGACTGCCGACTGCGTAAAGACTCTCAACAGCGTCTGGAGTAAGCGTTTCAGGGGTCATACGACTAGGATACGTTGAGATTTGTGCTAAGAAAGGACGGCACGCCAGGGAATCGCAACGGCGAGTCCATACGCAGTCGACGACTCCGGTCTTCCGATTGAACACGATTTTCCGAAAGCATTGATGTACTCTGCCTTTTGATCAGCTCATCGGAAAGAGCAGCCAACTTGTGGAATTTCCTTTCCTTCTTCTGTACTTCGGAGTGGAAATCGATGAATCTGATATGTTTGCTCTTCTCGACTGAAACCGAACAGTTGGGATGCTAACCTGCGGTGGGTCTCGACCTGCGATTCGTTCGATCAACCGGGTTGTAATTCGAGATAGGGACTATTATAGATCATTTCAATCATCCTTCTGCCGTCGCGCCGTTTGAATCGCAAGCATAATTTACACCATTCAACCGATAAGAGACCTAAGAGCTACGCTCGACGTACTCAATATGTACAGCGTATCCCTGAGGACAGAGGACGCTCTCTTGCAAACAGTGTGGGTTTTCCTCATAAACTGTCTCCTTCCGCTGCGTCGTTTTCTCGACAACAGATCGCTGGACACGTTTCTTCACCAAACTGAAGGATCGTTCGTTCCCGGCGTTGAAAAACTGCCGCCGGAATCGCTCCGAGGCGGCTGACCGTACGGTGCTTCTGAGCCTTGGAGGCTCAAAACCGAGTCTGGACTCGAACGTTGCTGAATCTCTGATGCGTGTTGCCCTTGAAGAAACGCTGTCGCATCGTTCGGTGACAAGTTCACACCTGGAAATGAAGAACATGAATTCATGAAAATTTCGTCAATTTTTCTCCTTGAAATCCCGTCCCGAATCTGATTCTCGTCCCTCACGAACCGTTTCTTGGCGAAAGGCTGGGATTGGCGGCATGGCCGAAATGAAGTCCGTCTCCTTGCTGCCCGGGAAAAAAGTCATAGAAGCCAGGGCCCTGACCCCCATTTTGCGAATAGCCAAACTCCTGGTTGGACGAGTCTGAAAATGAAAGAGAAGATTCGGTTAATTCTGCATCCTTCGCTCGTGAGGATCAAAAACCCGACTGAACGACGAGAACAAACGACAGCACCGTCGTTCGCTAATAGAGTGATTTTAACTTGTCCCGTTTCCGAATGTAGAGTGTGGGTTTCCCTTGTACGGGTCTGCGGCCAAGAGTCTTGAGGAGATACCACACCCTTGGGATGTCTGAGCACGTGTTTCCCACTCGCCCTCTTGTCGGCTGGGAAACGCAAACATAGCTGAAGGTGGTAGAAGAGATCCCGCGAGCACAAGAAATATCCAAAGAACGAATGGGGGAATGTTAAGCATTGTGGACTGAGCCCATCGAGAGCGGAGTAGATCGTCAGAATCAACTTTTAGTCGAACAAATCCGCGAGGACTACGCAGCGCAGCGGAGGGCTTTATCTCAACCGGATCGAAGTTAAGTCCATCAGTCATCGAGGGTTAATCAATGCGGAGATAATTAAACGCGAGGGTCTTTTGAGCGACGTTTTTTTTTCTCTCGGCACCCACAGCTTATTCCTCGACTCGTCTTATCGGACAGCTCTGTCCGAGTGATCTATGGTCGGCTCGATTCACGATGGCGGCCAACAATCTCTGCGACTGGACCGATGACACTGCTTCGGCGATTGTCCCGCGGATTTCTCCTGTTTTCCCAGAAACTTTGACTCAAGTTGACTCCTGGATTTCGCATCCGATGCCCCAACGAAGTTGCCTTCCTACCGAGCGGATCGGCGGCGGCGCACAGACAAGGGTCGAATCATTTAACACCGCCCAGGGACTGGAAGCGAGTACCAACTGTTCGCAGCTTAATAAACACAATTGTCGGTGGACAGTCGGATGTGTCCGCTTCGGCTCCCGATTCGTGGATTCGCAGGAGCAGCAGGTGGCGGTGCTTATGAGGAATAAATAGATTCTGTCAGAAGGGTTGATCTTTCCCTCCAGCACAAAGGCCTGTGGGCACTGTGGGGCGTCTTCGTTCCTCCTCCTCCTCAGGGTCCTCGTCGTCTTTCCATGTCGTTCTCCCCCCCTCCCCTCCCCCTGCCCCGTGCCAGCCACAACCCTGTCACTCGAACACCACCACAGCCGCGACCACCTTCCTGGCGATGGCGGCCTCGGCGGCGGCTTCATCTCCATAGGCGACAATTTGCAGTCCATAGACAACCACAACGCCTCCAGCAGACTCTGTGAGCAGTAACGCCCTCGACAATATTCCCCTTTTTCGAACACATCCGAGCAAACTCTTGTGGTCCTGCCTTCTCTCTGGTCCCTCTTGTCTTCGGGCGAGTGCCCCTCGAGACCCCTTTCCCCGTTTTCGTCGTCGACAGTGTTTACTTCATACACACGATTGAATTCAATTACCCGCCATTCCCCACGTTAAATTACTCTGCTATTCTTCGTACGTGGCCAAAGGTTACACTGCCACGCGGCGGCGGCGACGACGACGACAACAACACTACGGCTTCAACACTCTCGAAAGGTGGGGTGTCCAAACCACAGCTTGACACTATCAGTAGACACTCGAGGACTCCGCAGGTGTGGGATATAGGAAGCCGCGGAACTCGGGACCAAAATCCAAATCGCGGAGCTCAGAGCCCGCACATCGAGCCGGTGATCCGGAATGTGGATCACGTACAGACTTCGGGATCTCTGAGCCTCGAGAGTATATTGTAGATTCAATCCAATGAACTCATCGCTATTTGTTTCCTCGGGGAGTGAAACACACTGATCGCTCTGAAGTCGTTTTGTCAAGAGCTCGACGGCTCCTAAAAGGATGAGCTTGTTGTTGTGATCTGTCCTCGCCGGTTGTTTACTCTTTGCTTAGGGGGCGCGGACCCTGTTGTCTTCTCTGGGAATTGAACGATCAAACATCGTGTTGCCATCGAAGGAGCCGTTGCTCCCGAAATCAGAAAACTCTCTATTTCTCTTAATCAGGAGTCGAGATATTCTTCGTTTTGCCTGACTTTTTATGAGCATCGCAACATGTTTTGTGCCTTTTTTTAAGAATTTCAGTGTCATCGAACACGAGCAAGCCGTCAATACCATCGTCGGTCTGTCCATCCGTGTGTGTGTGTTCTTTGAGGTGTCTGCCCACCGCTTCGTCCGCCTGTGGTTGGCAGAATTTTCTCTCTTTTTTGAAGGGTCTTCAATGACGGCAGCAGCACGTGTCCTTCGACCGTGATTGCATAGAGAACAGGGAGTCCCACGGGCTTCAAAGCGACCGCGGCGGCGGTGGTGTCTCCGGGCTACGCTTCGGGAGCTGCTCGCCTGCTTGCCTGCCTAGCTGCTCGGGTCCGTGGAGTCTTCGTACCTGCCCTAACCCTCCTGTCTATTGGGTGGTTGGCAAAGGTGATCGTTTCAGGTGTATACCACTTTTCTTCGACGGACGGTAGCCGCTTCGCTGTCGCTTTGTTGCAGGAATTGTCATCCTCCTTTCCACTTTTGAAATGAAACATCACAAAAGGCCGGCAGAGGCCATCGGCGCTCGGCTGCTGCTGCTGTTTTAAAAACGGTTTTTAACTTTCCATGGCGCGCTTGTGTACCGGAACAGGGATGGCTCGAACGCGAGCGAGACGAACACAGGTCAATTCTCTTCCGCAAATACACCAAACCACAACATTCGACCATTGGCTACTAGCAGCACCCACGAATGAGCAACCTGTAATTTGAGGCGGCAGGTTTCTGTTATTAGGGAGAGGAGGAAAGGAAACAACACACTGTGAAACGGATTTTGAGGTGACAGGGTTCAACAAATCCGTACTCCTGATCTCAGGAGCTCAGGAGGGACCGACGATTCGGGAGTACTCTATCTGAACCTATTCGTTTCAGGCTCCGTCTTCTGACGCGCGTGCCGCTGAACTCTATTGAGTCGCTCTTCTTTCGGTCGGTCTGTTTGTTCGTTTGTTTGTTTGTTTGTTTGTTTGTTACCGTTGTTGATGAGGAATGTTTTTATTGGTTCGTTCATGAGTCGGTGTTCGGTCATCGCCGGCTCGAGCGCTATAAAACAATGACAAGAACGAAGATCCGGACGCTCCTGAGCGATAAATGCAGAAGAGTTCCAGTTCGAAAACAGCGCACGCTCCTCCGGTTCCGTTTAGGGCACGAGACCTTCGAGCATAAATCGTCGAAAAGGCAAATTTCTCCTCGTCCCGATGTTGTTTTCGGCTTCGAGCGAACAACATTCGATTTGTACTTGTTTTTTTTCTCCCTTCAAACGACGTCTGAGCGAAACAACGACAAGGGCAACTGATCAAAATGACGACACAAGGATGCTGAAGATTTCTGAGCAGAAAAAAAAAGCGAAAGAAAGAAAGAAAAATTTCGGACCACACCCCGATGGGTCCGGTCGGGATGCGTTCCTCGGTCTGTGTGAGCGAGAAACACATGCGTACAGGTGGACGTCGAGCTGGACGTGGACGAGTATAAACGGACTACCTGCTGCTGCGGGATACTTTCGTCGAAACCGCAGGCATCATCGTCCGCATGGCCGACTTCTGCCGCAGCTTCTGCATTGGTACCCCTAACGAAGCTTGCCCGGCACCGAAGTCACTTCTGTATCGCTCCGTGGATTTTATTTCGTCAGAATCGAAGTTACTTCGATTCACTTCCGAGTTGAGAGTTCGTTTCCAGATTCATTCCTGCTTTTTCTTCTCGATTTGTTCGGATGTCGCTGGAGTGGATTTTCTTTCTTTCAAGGACCTGCAGACTCCTCGCCAGGAGAGGCACTATCTTGGCCTCACAGGCTCGGCGCGCTTCTAGTGGACGCTCGGCTGGTCGTCAGTTGGTGGACGTGAGCTGGAAGAAGTAAGTCGACAGGACCACTGCTCTTTGTCGCTTTTCCATGACTTGCCCGTCTCGCTTCGCCTCCTGCTCCGGTATTTTCTCTTTGCGCCAAGAGGAGAATTTGCATGTAAATCGAGAAATTGGGGGAACTCGGGGGAGGAGGGCTCGCGAGTTTTCTTCTCCTTCTCGCCTAAACTCCATCCTCCTCCAGGTCCTGGCAGCTCCCGTTATTCCGATCAGCAATCTCGGTTCTCTTCAATTTCTCTCGAAATGTCCTCGAAAGCGAAGATTAACAAGACGACTCCTGGATCTCGCGCTTCGATTCGGAAGAACATCAACAGACAGAAAGGTGAATTCCTCGTTTTCCGAGTTCCAGGCGAGGTGTCCGATTTCGAGGCGACGCTCGCAGAAGTTGCCGGTTGTCCTTTCCTCCTTCGCTGCTGTCCCGGTCGTGTCAGCCTCCTTTGAGGGCTAGCCCCGCAGCCTCCCGCACTGGTGGGAGTCAGGAGAACAGAATGGGGAAAATGGGTGGGCGTTCGGACGAGAAGAGGGGTGATATTTTTCACGGGACAACATCCGGTTTCCGGTTAGCTTGGGGATCCGGCGGACGGGCGGGCGAGTAAACGAGTGCGTGTGCTTGCAGTCAACCATCCGAAGAACCAGTCCGTCGGTCGGTCGGTCGACCAACAAACCAAGCAACTCCTCCCTAGCAGGAAGTACCCGTCATTTGTTTACAAAATAACCTGATTCATCCGAGCAGCCAGCTTGGCAGGCAGTCAGTCCGCCGACCCGCCAAGAGGCTTGTGTTGTCTCATCGGCTCTTGCGGCGATCTCTGCCTGAGTGTAAGGAGAACGAGAAAAAGGATATCTCGAGAGGAAACAGGAGAGCGCGGCGACTGCGGAGAGCCTCGAATGTTCAAACGATCGAAGAACTCGGAAGCCTCTGTGAGAACGAAACTGAAACAACTCAAATGAGGCGACGACTGGCCCGAAACGTCCAACCTACTCGCGTACATATCAGCGACACGATCGACGTAGGCATCGAATACACCTGTTTGCGCCACAGCGCGTAGTTCTCAGCGGGACCGTTTACGTCGAGCTTGACGACGGAGACCTCGCCTTCAACTTGCGCCCCTTGACTGTTGTCGTCGTCAGCGAAGCATTGTTTTGAAATTATGCCGCCAATATGCCAGGGAGGAGCTTCTCAAGTACCTCAACGTCTCCGACTCGATAAGGTACCTCTCAACAAAAGCCATCAGGCCTCCGCTTAGACAAAGTCGAAAGAATCTTTGGCAAGACTTCTGTTGTCTGCTTGCTTGTTCGTTCGTTCGCTTTGTCCGAGCGTCCGTGCGGCAGTTTTTCTGTCCGTCTGTCTGTCCGACTACACGTACGTCTTCTGTCGAGTTGTCTGAAGATTCGTTCGTATCCGTCGGGTTGGCCATCCGTCCATCTGTACGAAGAGCGAGAACACTTTCGGGCCGTGGTGCCTCAAAGTCATTTCGTATTTTCTTTTTTTAATTAACTCCACGCTCGGAGCTTCACCAGCCGCAACGAACAGCTAAAACTAGCTGTGAATATGGACGGGATGCGCGGAGTCATCGAGCCTTTCGTCCGTTTTCCGACGAGCGAGTCCAAGCCAACGCTAAAACTGCTAACTAATTGTGAGCTACGAAGCGATCTCGATCAAAACTCACCCGAAAGGTAGCCGAAGCCGTTCTGGGGTCCAGTTGGGAGATCAGGCGGTGAGTCGTCTAGGGGATCGGGGCTCATACCGGGCCTCAAGGACCTCATAACCCGGCGTGGGCTTCGAAAAAAGTGTCGTCGAGGACCCAACGTTGAAAGCTGCTTCATTCGGCGTTCTTTCGAACGACGATTCTGGAACCAAACCTGTCGGAACAAAACGCTGCCGTTAGCGAGGTATTTGCACTTCGGATCGAAGGATCGTTTTCGTCTGCCGAGCTTAGCTCAGCTCAGCTTAGCCGGTCTCCGGGCGATAGCTGGCGAGAAACGAAAGCGGAAGGGAAGTATACGAACGTTGATACAAGGTGGGTGGGTGGGTGTTTGGTGGTGGGTTGCTCGAGTGACTGACTGGTGGGCTACGATAGAAGAATGCGCGAGATAACGGCCCAGTCCCCGATAAGGGGTAAGCCGGGCTATGCCGATAAGAAGCTAACCGGCAAAGCCCAGACAGGGTTAGTGAGCGAACGCGTCCGAGTGTTGGGAACCAATGAAGAAACGACCTGAGCACAACCAAGAAAGGGGTGATTTCGCTAATCAGAGCTATTGTCACCTCAATCGCGCGCGCCCAGACACCCAAGAGGCTTTCGCAACAACAGAGTGACTTCTCTGATCGGCGACACTGCAGTTTTTCCTCTTTTTTGTTCGCTTGTCTGAGAGCAGTTCAGACAAAAGCGGCTCAGATTTCATGCTTTGGTTCTCGGGGTCGAGTTCTGTGTTCGTTGTGCGGAACGACTTCGCTTTCGCAATATTCAGCGAAGTTCGCGAACTCATCGACCGAGTTTGTTGTCAGCAAGGGTCCCTTAGGGATCCTCAGTGAATTCACGGCGAACTGAGAGCCATAAATCCGAGCGTGAGACCTCTGCTCCAGGAGAGCGATCTTGGGGAAGGAGATTCGCACTTTATTGAGCGTAGTCTCCTTCAGGACAGTGTGTCCTTGGCTTTTCCTTTCGGAGCGTATTTCTCGCACGTCAACAAAACAAGGCTAGCATCGTTCGACTATGCTTTGCTAGCTGTGGTTGTTGTCGAACAGCGGGCGCTTTACGGTTATGTGCGCACTAGCAAACCAAAATCGCCCTGGGTACGCCTCGTAGAGACGGCCTCGTATAATGTTTATAGGCGAGTTGCTACGTTGCTCGGTCAACTAGATGAGGAGGGAATCTTCACCATCATCATCATCATCATCATCAACAGCAGTAGCAGCAGCAGCACTACACATCCACCAGCAGCACCGTTCGGGCCGTAAAATCTCGTTCCTTCATAGTTGTAGCAAACGCTACGAAAGCTTCGGAAGACTCGCACCGAACGATCAAAAGGAGGAACGAAGCTGAAGAATGTTCCTGCGCCTCCAACATACTCCTGAGCTCAGACAGATGGTGTTCCGGTTCCTTCGAAGAGATGGTGGCTTGTCGAATTGACGAAAAGAGTCATCGCGCATCTCTCTTCTAGAATGAAAGCAGAGCCGGGCACTGGATGGAGCGAAGGAGAAAAGGAGACGATATTCACTTGTGGTGAAAAATCGCTCGGATTCGCCACGGACTTTCGGTCGGACAAGTTACGATTTCGCTCTGTATGGGCTCAAGCAGTGCGTAACTCGAGTTGTTCAAATCGCGGGCGCGTGTCTTCCATTCATTCGAGACCCGAAGTCGGGGTGCCGCCTCTGCTGTTGCTCCCTCCAAGGAGGATATGAAACGTCTCCTCTAAAACAAACACAACGCCCTCTAATTACACCCAATCACAATTCGCTCTTCTCCACAACAGCGATTTTCTCGTCCGGAATCTCAGCAAGTTTTCGAGTGAGTGAACGATCTGCTCCCCCTCAGGTAGTGGTTCGAGTTTTCGAGAAACTCTTGAGAAGGAATTCGATATTTGCATAAGAATTCGATGAATTGTTATTGGATGATTAATTAGAACGATGATTCCAAGTTTGACTTCTCAAAATCAAGGGCAAGAACTTGATATGAGTGTTCCAACACTTGGTTCGCTCGAGAGAAAGCGAGAGTTCCTTTTCATCTTGAAGTTGTTCCAAAAACGGACGTGCTGGATACGGAGCCGGCGACCAATGGGTGGAAGAAAGCCGCTTCGCTCCGCCTCGCGCCGCTCTGGGGCTGAAGGCCTATTCGCTGCCTGCTTGAAAATCAGCCGAACGCTGCGAGAGGAGAAAATCAAAAATGCGGATACGCACCTCGGGAACAAAGCGGCTCTGGTATTTCCGAATTCAAAAACGTTCCCGTCCCTAATTAAAGGAAAAACTCCGTACACCGACCGATACAGAACTGATCCGAGAATGAGTGACCTTTATGACAATGTTTCGCGTGACATGATTGGAATTCTACGCTTTTCTACGTAGATCGAGAGACTTCGATCGGTTTCCGACGTCGTAGCAAGTGTTTGGCCTCGTTGTCAAAACTGTCAGAGAGGGAAATCCGATCGACGATAGAACTGTTCTGTCAGTTCCGACTAATACAGTGAACAACATGTATCATTCGACCGCACGGTAGTCAGCCGACCCGCATCGCTGATCGTGCGATGTCCTACAGAGAATCTGAGGCGCGATCTTTGAACTCGGCTCAATTTACTCCGTCAAATCACTTCCTCAATGTTGACCGATCTTCATTTTCAAAAATCAAACCACAACATTCTGCACCAGTAATTAACTTGAAACGATGAGAACTCGCAATCCAAATATGCAAGCTTCAATTTCGAATTCTCGGAACGATCTGAAGGCAACCCGTACGAGGTGCAGCATCTGAACGTGATCTCAAACACTCTGGTTCTTGGGTTCTGGTCGCGCGTACGCGATCTGACTTGGGCTGTTCTGCTAATTCTGATTTGAGGTGTTCGATAAGAAATCCAGATCTCCCGCCGAGAGCTGCTCGAGGTGATAATCGCTCGAGATGAAATCACCCACTCGCCAACACACAATGTACGCAGTCTGTCTCTCTCTCTCTCTCTCTCCTCGTCACTCATCTTTCCTCAAAATGTCTACTTCTCAGCGATTTCGTCTGTGTGTGATGCATTGTATTATATCGTGCGAGGGAGAGACGCACGGAGTCGTGCTCTGTTTGCGCAGGACTTCCGACGAAGTCTGCTGCTCTACAAGAGTTGTCGGTTGAAGACGAAAGACAGCACGGTCGGCTGCGGCACACAATGCACTTCAAGTCGGCTACTGCCGCCGCTGCCGCTGCCGGTTTGAGTCCTCATTCAGATATCTACCACTTCGGAATCCCGACGCCTTCATAATAGTTTGGCCCTCGAACAATTAGGCGGCTTTCAATTGAGAATACAGACAACACTTCGCGCATCTATGTCGAGAAGAACAGCTTTCTCGTTGAGGGAAAAGCGAACCCTAAGACATGGAGTCAGATGACCGCGTTCTCTCGGAAAATCTCGGCCTTTCCATTTCCAGGCAGCAAAAAACTCGGGAGAATTTTCGAGGATAACGAAACGTGGCACCTGGGAGATTTGTATCACATTTTCACCTGTCATGGTACGCCGTGTGTTTGACCTCGAGCAAAAACTCGCGTTTTTTTTGCGGCATCGCATGCTTTCGAAGCGTATGACAGCGCAGCCTGCGGGCATCTAAGCACCCACAGCAAATTAATAGCTTTCCGCTGCGTTACAGAGAGTCCGCCCGAGTCGGTGTGGGTCTTCGCGCTCTCGCCGAGTTTTCTCTTTTTCTTACTTGTTCTCTCTGTGTGTGTTGCCTGCCAGTGGTTGTATCGAGTCGGTCCGGCCGGCCGGCTCCCACTCGGAATGAGGAGGTGGGAGTCGTTTTGGGAGCTATGAATTTTGTTTTGCGCTCACACTCTCACAAAAAACCTCACAAGAGAAGAGTGCGGGAGGAAAAAATAAATCGTTCCCGGTCTCAATCGGCACCGCCCGCCCTGGGCGATCCACCCTGTGGAAACTCTTTTTTTCCACCGTTTACTCTCCACCTCTTCGGAACGAACGAAGAGAAACGAGCGGACGAGTGTCGGGAGAGGCCTTAATCTATACGACTCGCTGAAAATCTTCTTCTCCTCCTCATTACGAAACTCATAGCAGTACAGTTTCTCTGAAACGGGTCACCACCGTCGCAATTAAACAGCTCATTCTCAAGAAGGAAATCTGCGGGGCGTTGCCGCTTCACTTGACGAGTACTTCATCCGAGCTTCCATAAACGGGCCGACGTCTAATAACTCACGTAAACGCCGGCCGGCCGGCTACCGTAAAACGCTCGATTTGTGGGCGCGTTTGGTTCCAAGACAGACGAACATTCAAATTCGGAATTCGGTAATCACTCATCACGCAGATCCTGTTCAAGAGGCGAACAACATCAATTCGAATGTCTCTGGATATCAGTCCGAGCTTTCTGCGAACTACGCGGTCGCCCGATGGCGACCCCGAGCTTAACCCTTAGTGGGATATGTTTAGCCTGGTTGACCTCTGACCGAGAAACTGAAAATAAAAAATTAAAAAGAAACCCATCTAACCGAAAGAGACCGAGGGTGAAAACGAAAACCGGTCTTCGAGCGATAAGAAGATCGAGTTTCGTTCCAGAAATCCTCCTCATTTTACTTCGTTACCGAAACGAAGGTCGCCGAGAACGGAATCGGCAACGGAAACCCTGGTGACCCTCCACGATTGTTGTGAACAAAAACTCAAGCGCCGGTAAACGCGTGATCGTGATCGATAGCTTGATTATAGCCGGCTCTGGTCTTCTGCTCGATTCCTTTTCAGAGTTTCCAGTGGTCAACGTCATGTTTCATTGTTTCACTCAATGCGTCGAAGGAATGAAAGTGAGTGTTATTGTCGTTGTTGTTTTTCGGACGAGAGGGGAGGGAGCTATGAGGTTATTTATTCACGTTGTTTATGGTGACGTTAAATCTCCGTAAAGCCGCCGCACGCACTGTCGTAGTATTCAACGATTCCAATATCGTCGAGCGAGTACAACTGTTCCGGCTCGAAGCGGTTTTATTCCGGCGAGAGCACGTTTTCGTATTAAAAAAAAAGCAGGCTGTCAGTCTAAAGACAATGATTGATGTCGCCAGGAACGAGAGCGCACGTCGTGCAGTCTAAATTGGATATTATGCTTTTACGTGCTCACCGTGTGCATCCAACCAACCGAGTGACTCGGCGGCAACCGATTCGCCAACCAGCCAACCGTCCATCAGGAGCATAATGCCGACTTATGCACGACCCCGTTTTGACGGAGGGGCTCGAGTCGCACGGTGGAAATACATATTGTACCTACTCTCGTGAACAATACGCTCAAAGGGGAGCAGGATGTTGGTCGCGGACTCGCCGGAAGTGTGAACGGAAAAGCTCGAAGATCGATCAAACCGAATGGAAATGAAAGACCGGGGGAGGGAAGGGAAGGGAATCTCGACAGAACTCTTGGAAACGCAAAAATTGCTGTCGATGAATGCACGTACCTGTATGACGCGCATGTTGAGTCCGGTTTCCTGTGCCAGCTGCTCCCGGATGTGACGGGTGGGCTTCGGTGTGGCGGCAAAGGCGGCCTTCAATGTCTCGAGCTGCTTCGCTTTGATCGTAGTTCGAGGACCTCGACGTTTCTGGCTTCCGTTGCCGTCATCGGCGACGTTCATTTGTGATTCGGGTCCACTTCCTCCGGAATCGGGTCGTTTCAGACTTGGAGGTCCTAAATCTGTCATCGCCAGGGCCTGGTTGGTTGCCGCTTGCATCTGGGAAGGGCTTTGAGAACCCGACAGCGTCATGAGATCCCTTTCGACGGAATCGTCGCGGACTTCGCGTTCCATCAGGAGATCCGTTTGACTGTCCTGGGTTTCATCGAGCACCAGCGAATGGTCACCAGGCGAGGCCACTGCGGGAGAAGAGAACTTCGTTAGATTTCATTCAAGACATCGTCCACAACGACCACCTGCTTCCGCTGCGAGTTTAGAGACGAAGGAGAAGGAGAGAACGATGCTCAGGATGGAGATAGGACTTTGTGCGCGGAGCAAGAGAATCAGAGACCGCGCTTCGCTGTGCCCTTTGGTCTTTTGGAGGTGGTTTTGACGAGCCCTTAGGCAATCGAGAGGGGCCGCTGCTCCGCTCATTTCCAAGATGAATGGATTTGACATCCAAGCAAGGAGCAGGCAAGCGAATGAACGGAACGACGACGACGACCACCACCACCGCCCGACCAACCAACCACCAAGAGCGATTTGGATGCGATGTGCATTTTTCGAAGGCCGGAGTCTTCGTTCGCTAGGTGCCTTCATCTATCAGAAGGTTGCCGCCGCTCAGGCTTGCTGTCGGTGATCGTAGCGCAATGACTCACTGGGATAGGAGTTAGCTCGATACCTGGCCAGCTCTCCGTTCTTTCTCGCTGCATTGCTGCTCGGATACCTTGTTCCCTCCTGCGGCTACTTCGACGACTACCTTGTTCCCTGCAGCAGCGCCTACCCTGCTGCCCGTCCATTCACGATGCTCCTCCGTCTCCGCTCTATCCACACAGTTCTTGCTTCAGCGTTCCTTCTTCCTCCGAACGAATTCACAGCCATCCATCTATTCATTCACCCTCTGAACCCTTGGGCCCCCATCCCCAATTCGTCCAAGTCCTTCGTCTGTCCGCAACCAGCATCCTCGTCCCGGTCGGGATCGTGCAACAACTATCTAGGCAATCACGTGGCTCTTAATTCTCTCGGACGCAGATTGGTTGTCTCAACTCGTCCGCTCGGCTTCGAAGTAAGTCGATCTCATTCAGGTTTTGCCACCGACTAGATTGAGGACTGCTTCTCCGAGTTCGGGCTGATGGACATTCGGGCTTATGACGGTTTATTATCCCCAATTTTCGGAATGAGAATCCGAAACACGTTTCAAAACGAGCGATCGAAAGTCGAAGCTGAGAAAGTGTGTAACTTACTGCTGTCAAGTGCAGTCAGGGGTGGATTGATCGAAGAAGGGCAGAACAGACTGAAGATAGCATTGCCTGAAATCAGAACAAAAAACATGAGCTATGGATTCGAAACTCCATCCGCGACAACAAGAGACAAGTGTTTGGATCTCGGAAATCTCTAGATGTTCATTTTTTATGCACGCCAGCCAGCATGTATGCACGTGAACACAGATATTCGCAAAAGTCAGTCTTGCCCCCAAGTTTACTCGAGGATTCCTGTCGCGTGCTCTTCTTGGGGTTTGTGACGACAGCGGGTTCTCCCGCGACTGATTTTTTCGTTTCTCTCTATTGTAGTGGTAAGTGAATAATTGATCCGATGTTTCATTCTTGCGGGGCCGCCCCGATTTACTCCGACAGACAGGAAGGATCTTGTTCCTTAGGACTCCATGAATAAACCACTGCATGTTCATATAGCACGTTCTCGTCTCCTCTCTCCCCCCTCCCCCCCCCCGTTCTCGCCTTTTTTCTCGCGCCCGCCGTATCCCCCACTTGTTCGCTTGTCTTCGCGGTGTCAATCTCTGTTGGCAAACAGGGTCCGTCTCGTTCTCATTCTTGTCCTTTCTCTTTGCTGCACAGACGACGAGACTGATTTGTGAGGCGGTGCTGAGTCTCCTGTCACTTGGCCTGAGCTAGCACAGCAGTTGGCAGCTTCGAGTTTTGGAGAAATTCTCGCTCTTCGTTTGATTGGGAAGCTACTTGTCTGGAAACGAAGCAAGAGTCTACTTCTCATCCGAATATCACTTTTGGTCGAAACGTCTCAGTTATGTTCATTTCCAGTTCATTTTATGTTTTCGCCGAAGCGCGCGACCATTCCCTAATTCGTTTAGAAACGAACCACAGGAGAGGAGCCAGCGGATGGACGAACAAACGTTCCGAACGGATTGCTGTTAGTTCTCGGGCGGTCGAAACATACGAACGCCGCGCCGCGCGCTGTTGAAACGTATGCGACGGAGGCCGGTCACGAAATTTCGTGCTCGGCCACAGTGGCATTATTCAGCATAAGACAACAACAAGTGGACGCACCGACAAACGGGCGGACGCGCGGACGGACGGACGCACAAAAAAAGGGACGCAACGGAACGAGGTCACCGGCACGAAGCGAGTTCTGTCCTATCGCTTTCATCTCTTTTTCATCGGCGATGTGTCGGAAATATTTACTCAACGTTGGAAATGTTTCTGACATCATGCTACGCTTGCTACCGGTGCTGTCAAGGTCTCGCTCATTTCCGCAAAGGTCATCCATATGCATCACGGACGAATGTGTTCGACACGCGAGCGATGCTTCGCCGTTTCTATTCTTTGAGGTGTTTTTTCATTCTTGTTAACAAAGAGCTTCAGCCGATGTAGAGGAACTGCTCGACGAAACAGGGTCGATCGCTGTAATTAAGTCTTTGAGAGAAGACACTGCATCGGTTTGGAGCTTACATCACAACAAATAGAGAGGTTCACTTTCGCGTGACTCGTCGAATGAAGATGTTTACCTTTTTTTTTTTGAAGAAGGGCTCTGAGGGAGCTGTGGGGGCAAAATCAGGGCACGCGGGAAACCCGAACAACTGCTCGATGTGACGATTCCAACTACGTAACTCTTCTGAATCGTCAATCGATCGAACAAAGTGGACGGCCGAGAGATGTTCGCTATGCAGGATTGTTTTGTTTGCTCACCCTTTCAATCTGCTTCTTTCAAAACGAGTCATTTGGTTACGTGTTGTTGTGCATTCATCTTCAACGCTGCTGGGAGCGGAGTTGCAACAAACAGACGTATATCATCTAAGGCTCAAGACTACAATCTCCTTCCGTCTTTTGCAAGCCATAGCTTTCCCTCGTTCGTTCGTTCCTCCTCCTCCTCCGCCTCCTCGGTCGGTGTTTCTCTCTCGATCTGGGATTACCGGGCTTAGTGGGGAAACAGCCAGCCTGGCAAGCTTCTTCTCCTTCGTCCTTTTACCCTGAATTTCACCATTAGGCTCTCGAGGGAGCTCTGTATGGGATAAATCCAGGCGATCTTTTCGTGTGGGTTTTTTTTTCGTTGAAACTGCGGACGGCCGAGAGTCCTTCTCCATTTGCTCTAGCACGCACGCTCGCGTGGAGGACTTCCGCGCCGAGGTTGTCAAGACACTCCGCGAGACCGCGAGAGTGGCGACCGACAAAAAACCGAAGCGACTCCGAATTCCTCTGACGGCTCCGAGAGGAGAAACTAACCATCGTCGTGTTCTATCGCTAACCGATCTCGCAGCTCGGAGATTATCTCGCGCTGCGGATTAACGTCACGGCGAAGTTTCGAAATTCCGTATTCATGAAAAATGTGCATTCGATGGATCCTCGAGCCGGAATTCGCGACACAGGGAAATATTTTTCTGGGAGAATATTTCTTGGCAGACTCACGGGGAGTCACTTCCCCAAACGAGGATAAACCTCGGATCGTTTAGCTCCACGCCAGTGAAAAATGATTTTGGGTTTCGCCCAAATGCCCTTCTGCCGCAGCAAGCGACTATTTTCCTCTTCCGTTGTTGTGGTCGGCCCAAAAGAAGACTTTTTTTTTCCTTGAAGCGATACCATCGAACAGAAATCCAAATCCGACATCGAGAGTCTTCTAGTTGAAGGAGAACTCAACAGGAAAGTAAGCAAGGCCGAATTGTGAAATTTTCGAGATCGCTCACTGGGCGCTGAGGGTGGGAAGAGAAGTCAAGGGGGAGCTCGAAAGCAAGAGGGAGTTTAGATGAAGTTGTCAACAGGTAGATAAATGGGATTTTTGAACGGCATCCGGATCGACCAGAACGACTCATCTCAGGGAGCTGTGATGGCGCCAGGAACGAATATAATCGAGGGAGCTCAACAATAAATTACGGCGGAATAAATCACAGCCTGATTTGCATTCGTTCCCAGCTTCACCTGGCGCGCATTCGGCTTATGTTCGAGGAAAAAACTGGAAATTCGGAAACGCTGGAATCTCTGATCTGAAATCGAGTAATTCGACGAAAGTTCTGGTCTTCAAACTCATCGGATGCGCGTCTTTCTTCGGGGAAAATCGGGCTGGGTGTAACGGATCTTGAAGTTTTCAGAGACGAAGCTGTTCACGGTAACAGCTCACTCACAACCTCAACCAGTGCCTCAATCGCTCTGACTGACTATGAAACTCCGAGCGGAGCAGAACCCGTGGCACGACACCTGCACTGAGAATGTCGGGACTCTTGCTTTTCGTCCTCCGAGTTTTCTTCTCATCTGCTTTCATTCTCGCGTGATGTTTCCAATGCAAGTATCTCATGGAATCGGCTTTCGTGAATATTGTTGCTATTTCCATCGTTTTCCAGTGAAAATTTCCGTATGAGTTCAATCAAGGACGATGTTTGGGATTTCGTTGTTGGCAATTGACTGTGCGTGCGAATCCTCGGGTTTTGATTGAGACATCCACCGTTATCGGTACAGTGCGACATCAGGTGATTCCTGCTCTGTGGGATCATCTTCAGGGTTGTTGTTAGATCCGACGTAGCAGCAAATTACAGGGCTCGAAGACGGCGATCGTGCGCGGTAGTTGCTGTTGTTGTCGTTGTGTTTGAGAAAAACGGATTCGCTCCTTTCTGTTCCGCACCGTCCCGTCATTGTCCCCACTCGGCTACTTTTATTCTCTTGCTCTTCGTATGCAGGTACGCAGATCAGAAAGAACCGGAGCCAGTACCGCAACAGTGCCGCCGCGGTCACTACGAAGCATAAAAAAGTGCCGAAATATAAAAAGCATCCACTCAAAACGCACGGCCACAAATTCTTCGTAGGCCTTTGGCTTCGACTGAAAGTCCGCGTCGTCGGTTGTTTGGTTTTTTGTTTCGTGAGAACTCGCCGCCCCGATGATAGAGACATCAATCGCCGCTCTTGTTGGAGTTTTCCCGCGCATCAGGATCCGACTCCGATAGCCCGCATTGCGTTTTTCCACGATTCTCGGTTTCGCCGAGTTTTCCTGAATTCCCAGAGTTGAATTCGACTTTTCCGAGGAGCCTTAAACAAATTAAGATTGAACTCCGGAACAGCGAGCACTGTTCAAGCGCCGTCGGTTGAAGCCGAAAGTGTCTCACCAGGAAGATTTTTCACCCGTTTCTCCATCGCTTTTCTCTTGGGGTGGAGCTCCGGTTCCGCACGCCTGATCGACTTAGTTACAAATCGACAGCAAACGAGTCACCGAACTCCGAACGAGTAGTTTCGAATCCTTTTTCGGAACGCTGCGCTGATGGTTTTCCGAGAGCAACTTACACCGTTTCGAGCGAATTCAAGAGAAGGCGCAAGGTCGAGCCGCGTTTGCTCTCCTGAAGCATTTCAGGAGAAGCGATCTGAGAGCTCCTGCACATGGGCTCGCTCAGGAGAGTCCGAATAGGAATTCGATTCGGACGCTGCCGCGAATACTTTTGTTACCCGGTGAAAAATGATTGTCGGGCCCTTCTGTCGAGGAATTTATTGGAGATACATCCATTGTGTTAATTTACGCGGTACTGGACAAGCACCGGCGAGTTCCACCGAAGGACCCCGAGGTGGATCCGAGCCCCTTCGTGCTTCAAATGTTGGCGCGATTCGTAAGATGTGAGCTCGGACTAACAGATGGAAAACTAGCCGTCGAATCCGAGGGAATCAAATCGGATTCCCGTCCTGGTCCTGGGATCGACCCAGGACCAGGACTAAAGAGGTCAACGGGGTCGATCGAAGAAAGGATGACAAACTGGATGGATGAGAGGCGTAAATCTTCTCCGAAATCAAGAATGAATATATCACCACGTCCGTGGCCGTTTCTACGATTGCGTTTTGGTGTTTGTTGTCTCAAAGGTCCTCACAAACGGAATCGAGAATTTACAGCCGACGAGTGGCGGGCAGTTGTAACTGCGGCCGGAGCTGTCGGTGGTGAGGACGAGGTCAGCAACTCGGCTCGCCTGCGAAGAAGGCGCCGAGCTGTAAAATACGATTGAGGCAAGCGGCAAGAGGACCACGACGGCGAAAACGACCAAACAAAGACTTGCTCGGATGGATGGGGGAACCTGCACAACGTAGTAGTGCTGCGAGCTTCCATTGACACTCGACGACGCCAACAACATCGCTGAAGGAATCCACAAACTCCGTCTTTCGCTAGTCCGCCGGGCCGTCTGTTCGTGTGTCGGTGCGTTGGCTCCCGGGCCAACCCCGGGGCAGAAACGCGGGACCGGCTGGAAGGGGGACGTAAGGACTTCTTTCACAATGAGCCAAGGAGTGCACACACACCGCACTGGCTGAGTCCGACCAAACATTCCATCGGATTGCGTGGAGAGCTTCAACAAAATAAGTTTGAGATACGCGCATCATCATCATCATCATCGAGTCGCTGCCAACAGAGGAGTTCACTCTACGGCATCAGCTGTGTTGCAACATTCCTTTCGACTCTGAACTTGAACGCCTCCGATTTGAGGATCATCGACGTACATAGAAATCATCAACCAGACCAGAGGTACGTACATCCCGAGGATGAGCATCCCGTTTCCGATTTCCGCGGAAGGATTTTTTCGGGGAAAAACCTTGTTCAGGAACTTATTCTGTTGAATGTGGCTCAGATTACTCTCAGCTTTGAGATGGGGGTGTCGCATGGGGAAGGCACGGCATGAAGAGAAAATTTCAAAGGCCTTATATAACACAATGAGTGATGTTGAGGTGGGCCAGTCGTTCATTCAGTCAGTCAACTGCGAAAAGCATTTTGAACGCTGTCATTGCTCAAATTGTGGGACATTTGTCCCTCGCCACTCTGCATTTAACTTCACCTCACCTTCATCCGAGTGTTTCCATCCACTCCATAAACCATCCGCTCCAGAACTCGGAATTCCAGATTAGAAAAGCAGGTAGATTCCGTCACAACGAACTCTGAGCGACGGTCAAGCGAAGCATGATTCCTCTGAAGGGATTTGAATCGGAAAATGTTCTCAAGTATCGGCTACGAAGCGAATAGCTTTAAGAGCGAACGGCGAATTCGAGCGAGTTCGAGTGAACCTGGAGTTGTCATCGTGACTGCAGCCCGCAAACAACGATGATGGCGGAACGGTCGGGAAATCCTCGACAGAAAGCACACGAGCAAAGGATCGCCCGCCCGAGCAAGCAAAAGAAAAAATCGTCTGCGACGAAGAATTAAGCCCCCTCCCTCGACGTACAAGCTCGAATGGAAGCGAGCTCCGATTTCAGTTGCAGCGGCGAACGAAGGAACAAGAGGGCTCGCTGGCAGACTGGAGGACTCGCTCGCTCGCTCGCAGGATCGCAAGGAAGTCTGTGGGCGAACTGAAGCGATCGTCCTCGGAAAGAACCGCGGCCGTTGCTTGCTGGCTGTTGGCGCCGGCTTCTGGGGTCTGTTTCTGACAGCCTCCTCAGCGTGGGTCCTAAGACAAAAAGAGTCCTCCTGCCAGGGACTTGTTGGTTCGTTCGTTCGTTCGTTCGTTCGTCGGTCGCCTGCCTGCCTCTCTGCGTGCTTGCCCAGCGATGGTCGTGGTCGCGAGATGGCTGCTTGCAGTGGGAAATTCAACAGCAGCAGCAGCGCCCTCGACAGCGGGACAACTCATGTCATACAAACGTTCGAGCCCACTTGTGCAGCTCCCTGTTCGAGAGCGCTTGTCCGACCAACCCGAAGTTTCGAGCGAATCGGAGAGGACAGATTTACGGCTTCCACCGTCATAGAGCCCAATTCCACGATCATCCAATCCCTAATTCTGAGGTCAGGATGGAACGAAGGAGGAGACCAAGGATGCGGAAATTTCGAAGAGAATTCACGATAGAGGAGCAAAACTCTCTATCGCTACTGGCTTCGCTGTTTCTTCCGGAGTTGGTGGCCGCCAATCTGAAATGCCGGTCGGTAGACGCCTGCTATCACGCAGATACAGGATTTACGGAGATTTGAGGCGGGCCCCAGGTGGTGATGGGATTAACGAAGACGGGAAAAAAATGAATAGTTCGCAAGGCGGACGAATAGGACAGACTTAGGCTGAATCCGATCTGTCGCTTCTAGCTTCGACTCTCCAAGCCCTCATCCCCCCCCCCCTCTACCCCGGCACCTCCTCCCTGTCTCATAGGAAGACTTCTCCACGCCAAAGTCGCCATGAATTCTTCCCGATGCCCCCGAACTCTCTAAGCCGAGCGTACCGCAGTCCTCAAGTAGTCTCAACACCCGCGCAACGTCCCCCTGTCTCCCTCTCCGGTCCCCTTCCCTCCGTCGATCTCCTCCTGGTTTTTTTCTCCTCGTTTCTCGTTCCCATAGGCAAGCGTAGCTCCGTAGAGTCGCGTAGTCATCGGTTTATCTCGGCCCACCACGCGCTTCCGCACTGCAGAGCGACATTCAAAAGAAAAGCCCGCCAGATGAATAGCAAATCGAGAAAAGGTTTTTCCCCCGACTTGCTCGCTCGCTTGCCGATCAAACGGACGGATGGATGGCGAGCGGGGAACCCAAGAGGCAGAGTCGCACGCGTCCTGGTCCTCGCTCGCTAACTGAACGAGAGCCCTCCACAGATTTTGTTTCGTCTGCGAGCAACTGGTGCTAACCCTGAGTATCGAGATGATCATCGCCAGCTTTTCTATAAGATACAATTCTCTGTCGAGCAGGCGCCCTCTTTCAGGGCCATCGGTGGAAAAGCCTTCTGACATCTTAATTCCATATTGTTCTTGAATTCCATTGTTGCCGCGGGGGCTCCAAGCAACAATGTTCTTGAAACTGGAGATGAAGCTTAGTGTAGCGAAAATAGAAGGTTTCAAAAGCGTTGATTCTGTGTTTAGCTTGTTTAGCCGCGGTCGTCGTCGTCGTCCGCGGCGCTGCTGTTGGTGGAGGCTTCAAAAGAGTCGTGCCACCGGACGTGCGGGATTTCTTGCGCTCAAATCATGTCCGAATCCGCCCCTTTAGGCCCCTTGTTGCCGCGGCTTCTGCTGTTCAGAGTGTTTGTTGCTGATCCAACAACGATCACTCTGCTTCTTGCTCTTCGTCGTTTCCCTCTCTGATGCGAAGCGAAAAAGTTCACGACATTTGGCCTATGCGTATCCGCCAACCCCGCTACGAGCGCACGACGACGCTTTCAAGTTCGAGAAGGAGATCTAATTAAAAAGTACCAGGCTATGTAAGTTCAACGTCTGACGTGATCTTGATCGAGGAAAACTCGGATGTACGAAGAAGTTCCTCAGAAGAAACAGCAACCTACAGGTTGGAGAGGGAGCAGAGACACAAAGAATTGATCCATCGTTAGCAACAGATCCACTACTGTTGGTTTTCGCGAAGACAAATATTGTTTTAAAAATCTCCACCCGCACAACAAGCCGCGCCGACTAAATCCTCGCCGTGTTTCGTCAGCGCCATTGAAATGAATGGCCACCGCTTCACCCATTGTCGTCGATCGTGGGCGTCTTGGCGTACGCCGAACTACGTGAGGCAAAAACATCAACAAGCTAACCACTTGTCCGCAGAAGTCCCACGTAACCAACAGAAGATTCTCGATTCTGATGTTTTCCCTTTCCCGAATTGAGCGTAGGATTCGTCAATGAAACGATGAAAACTGTGTTTTCCTTCTGAAACCCGAGATGAAGTTTCCTACGTCTATTGGACAATGAACTCATCTGGCGTTAAAGGAGATGTCAGAGCAAGTCACCAGAGGGACCCGGGGGAGCCGGATAGGAAAACCGAGAGTTCGGACGAGTGGGGAGAAAGACTTCGAGCGGGAAGAACTCTCTCAGTCAGAGAGACAGATACGAGTTCGGTCCCTCAGGAGACCATCTGGTCTGTTGAGCCCTCGAAACAATAAAACGGGACAACTTCTTCCATGGAGAAATGGGCGCTGGGGGAGAGACTTCTTTCTTCCGTCAGTGGTGCGCGTCCGCCCGGGAGGGACGAACGAACGAACGAACGGACGGACACAACGAAGAAAGCCTCCCGGTCGAGCAGAGTCTGAGTTGACTGTTTGAGACTACGAATCGATCGGGCCTGTTGTTGCTGTCGACAAGCGACCGAACGTTGCTGCGACACGGCAAAATACGACCGACATTCGAGCACACGCACGCTTACATCGCCGATAATGAACAACGGCGGCAGCGTGTGAAATATTCATCACCCACATTATGGCTTATTAGCTTGCCCCGTCTTTGGCTATTGATGTTCGCCTGAGTTCTGAGCCCTCCATCGGGAGCGTAAACCCCGCAGCGCTACCTATTCCCTCGGCAAAACCTCAATGACATCGATTTGTGATACTTCACTCCACTAGTTCATACTAAGCTCTCACGCTATTTCGAATACATTAGCGAGCCGACGACGACGACGACAACTGCTGTCGCCACCGTTTCTCTCTCTCTTTGTGATAAACAACTAAAACTGTAATGAATATTCAACCAGTATTAAATGTTTCCGCGGTGGGATCGATGAAACCAGCGACCAGACGCTTCTTTGTTCGCCGCGGTCACTGCAAGGCCAATGCATCGACGCCCCTTCTGACCTCTCGCGCGCACATCGCCGAAAGTTTTCACCGGTCGCCGCCTGAATCCGTTCCTCCGGAACGTGAATACCGTTTTTTGCGCAACGAGCCCTCCGGAAATTCGTTTTTTTCTTTCACCCGAAGGATTGATTTATTTTCCCGAAGTTCAGGTCGCCATCGAAGGAGGACTTCGTTCGAGCTAGTTTTCAAATGTGAGTCTTCGAAACAGTTTCTTCCCTTTGGACTGGCAGAATGCTCCATCCGACTAACTAAGGATTCATCCAAACTTCGGAGGCGTCGTCGTCTTCTTCTTCTCCTTTGTTGTCGCGTGAAAATGAAGTCGGAGCAGCCGATGTTGTGACACTTCTTTTCTTGAAGAGGCCAGCCAGAGATGGAGTGGCCAACCCGTCAGTCAGTCAGTCAGTCAGCTTGCAGCGAGCTTGGTCTAGCGACAGACTCCCAGACAGACTGAATCGCTTCGAAAACTCGTCGCTCATCGTCAACATCGCGGACTTCGAATGGTATCGAAAGACAGACGAAATGGCGACGAAGAGAGAAAAAGAAAATGAAGAACTCGTTCTTGATGCCGACCTCCGACTGAACGGCCAACTTCCGTGAGCTCCGTCGACGATCCGTGAAATCTTTGAAAGACCTTCCATCAAAATCGGATCCTGCTCGAGCGCCTGGAATCTCCGGCGTCCAGTCTTCATGTGCTGAACATTCAACGGAAGTCGAAACTCACCCTGTTGTCTCTGGTTGAGGTAGTCTTCCTTACAGATGAAGCGGTTTTCATCCAAAACGTAAAGCTCTTCTCCTGTCGACAATTGCTTGCGGCAAACGAGACATGTGAAACACTTCAGATGAAAAACTTTTGATCGAGCCCGCCGCACGAGATCAGTTGGAGATATTCCTTGAGCGCAACCCGCGCATTTTGTTCCAAATCGTCTGCAAATAAAGGAAAAAATTATCAGAGGTATAATAATTCTTCTCGTGATTTAATCAATTTTTCTGGTTATCAAAACTCGTTTCCATTTTTTCGTCGTGAGCGTGGACGTCTTTTTCGAGGAGGTCTGGATTCGGGAGATCTGCTGTCTGATATCGAGTTCGATTCAATCCGCGAACCATTGCGCGTCCGCTGATCCGAACATTCGGACTATTTGCATCCGCGGAAACAGCAACAAATCGAGCTCAGTGTCATCAATGCATCACGGAACAAAATGATAGGGGCGGTTATCATTAGGTCTGCTAGACCAACAATGGGGACGCGGCTACGAGGAAAGATAATAATTCGTCGCTCAACCAGCCAAGGAGTAAATACGGGCGCATCGTCCGTCGTGTTCGTTATCGTTCCGCGCTCCCCTTTCATTCAGGTTTTCGTTCGTCCTCTGTATCCATCTCTTCGTGGATCTCTCTGTCAGTCTGCGTATATTTGTCCAGGAGGTGGATCGAGGAGCATTCATCTTGTGGCTCTCCTCGAAGCAATCCTACAATTAGACTCAGGATGAGCGCTGACACGCGATCGCGCTACAAGTTGTTCAAGGTTGGAGCGATTACTCTTCGAACGTGAGCTCACGGAATGGTTCGATAGCCTGCAATGCCTTCCTACTGGAGGTCAAGAGTTTCCACAAAAATTGAAGCACTCCCCCACACGGTGACATTTATCGTTTCAGGACGTCGTGACTGGCTCAATAATCTCGCAACAGGTTGGGTTGACTGATTGATCGATCAATCAATCAATCCATTGAGTAGCGGAGGTCAGACCGGATCGATCAGGAGAAACACATGCTGAGGTTAAGTGACGCTCTTCCTCTCTCTGTAGTTAGTTGGATAGTAAAATCGAAGGAGCCAATTTCCTCGTTCCCAAATCCGCAAATCCTCCGAGATGTAAGACGTCTCCTGAGAGCATGTGGGCCCGCTCACTCGAGGTGCGGGCACGACGAAACGAACACCGGAGGAGGATCGGGACTGGCAAAGCTGCCACAGTAGGGGGAAAGGGAGAAGAGGAAGCGCGGGGGGAAAAATGAACGATGGTAGAAATATGATCGAAAGAACCCAAGGAACCTGTGCCCTCCTTTCGAAGCTCGACGTCACATAATGCCGCATATCCGTCAGACTGGAGTGAGGGAGGGAGGACCGAAGCGAGAGGAGATATTGGATGTGAGCTCACAGATGATTCATCGCACACATGAGCGCGTGTGAATATAGCCATTTCATTCGGCATCGAACGTTCGGTTCGTGCATCGTGCAATACGTGTACATGCGGAGGGAAATTCCCGAGCAGCGGTCGCACGAGTTCGCGGAGGCGAACGATCTCGATGTAGCTGCTCTCGAGGGCTCGAGCGATGACAATGGTGTTCGTCACTATGTCAATGGAGGTGGAAGTTCAGCGAGGGTTGAGCAGGAGGAATGCGGACCAAGAGCCAGACAGCTACTACTCGCTCACTCTTCCATCCGTTCGCTCGTGCTAGTCTGCAACCCCCAACTCGGATCGGAATGATGTGGGGGATGTTGGTTCGATGTTTTGGCAAGTGTTCCACTCTCCCGCGAACCGCTTGATCACAAGAACGGTTCGGCGCGAAATTTCCCCGCTGCGTATTCGATCGCGATTCCACCTCGGCGCGACTTTTCGCGCCGCAATCGAACCGGAGCCACTCCTCCACTCTGTCCCTGAAGTCTCTCTCTGCTACGAGAATTCTCGAACTTCTGAATGTTCGGTAGATTGAACAGAAAATGTTCCCTCTCAGTGGACGGCACGAATTTCTCGTTTTTGACAAAGGCGACATTTATTCATGTCCAGTGTGGAAGTCTTCGGCCCGCCTGCTTCGTTGCGGTGTTATCGTTCGTTGATTTTTTTTTTCGGTGGATGTCGTAGAGTGTGTACGGTCTGGTCTCCTCAGATAAAGTGCACAGTTTAAAATGACACTGACTTACGACTACGATGTGTTGCCGCCGCAGCAGCAACAGTCGGCTGCGAGACGATAACAGTCTTAAAGTGTGAGCAGGGCAGGAGGATGAGGGGAGAAAGAGAGACAGGAGGGAGGAACTCACTCTCCTACATTGAAATCGAAGTTTTTTGTTTTGTCGCCTATAGAATAGAATTACGGAACACTGCAGATTATTCGTAACGCTGGAAACGTGCGTGCAAGTGTTCCCGACTGTGCTACGGCTCTCGAGAGGAGTTCAGAGCGCAGAGCAGGAATCGGAGGAGAAGATGAGTTCAGGGTGAAGTATTTTTTTTCCACCCAGAGAAATCAGAGTCGCTGCCTCGAATCGAAAGCAAGGCTTCTCAGAAAGCAAAAACCAGACAGAGATGGACGGCTGGTCATGCACAGAGCATCGCGTGAGTATTTTTTGATTTATTCAGAGACCATTCGCTTGTTAGCTGTGTATGTGCGCGGAACGGCATCCGGACTGACGAGGGAACGTGCGCTCCAAATATGAACATCTTTCATATCTCGCGAATTTTCCTGAAAGGATTCACCCCGTGAGAAGTGGCCGAACCGCTAGCGAGGGGGAATAACATGGCCACTAGTGGAGGACGATTACCTGGGGGGAGCAAAGTTCCCTCGACCAAGGACTCATTCAGTGAGAGAACGGGGGAAGAAAAGTAAGCGCTCTGCACCTGAAGTCTAGGTGATGAATGAGAAAAATCTAATTTTCTCCCGAGAATATTTTTGACTAACGTCACCAGAGAACAAGTCGAGAATGCTTCGTGGCTCTAACGCACGTTTCCGAAAGTGTTCTTGATAACTCACCAAAACAATCATGAAATTTTGTGAAACGTTCACGACGATAGTTCTGTTGGTCAGTCAACTCCCTTGGCATGGCGAGCGCTGCAGTCTAGCAAAAATGATCGACTGTGTTAATCGACGAAGATGCCATTAACCTCTCCCTCGCTCCACCATCAACAGCAAAACCCCCAATCTGTGACTCCGTGGGGAGGGTGCTGCTCCGAGAAAGTGAGAGAGAGAATGAGATACAAATATTTGTGTTGCGGGGAGTTGTCGTTGTTGTCATCACAGGCGTTGCTATTGTGCACATTGCTCCCCACTACCCTCTCTCGGATTGCAGTTGCTCTTGAATCATCAGCTCATCAATTCAAGCGACGCAAAAAGTCGCGAGAACGAAGAGCAAAACGGAATCTGCGAGCGAAGCAACAGAACCAGTCGATCATCGAGACGAGCACAACGATTGTTTCACAGAGTTGGCAATAAGGGAGGCAATCCTCTCCGTGGTTTCTCTCGGTGCGAAGATCAGGAATCAGCTGAGCCGTTTGTTGTCGTATCAATTGTTCAAGCGTGCTTGGTTTGAAGTAGGCTTCGGGGTTTAAACTAAACTAATGCTCTCACTTCATTATTCACAAGTGCGGGTGAGAGACCGGCGCGGGGAAGAAGAAAAGGCGCAAACAATTAGAAGCAGCTTCCCCTTCCCGCTCCCACCACTTCAAAGCGTCATCATCTGCCGACACCCATCCAACTAGGCAAACAGTAAGTCGTCAGCTTCTCGCCATTGTTATGCAGATTTCAAACCGCGGCGGTAGCAGCCGCAAGAGTAGCTTGTTAAGAAGATGAGCAGAAGCCTCCCATTACGACATTAAACGCGCTCTCCTTTCTTCGATGGAGTGCAACAGGTCCAATACGCTTCGCTAACAGGCCAAATTAAAGTCACGGGCTTCGAAGCGAAATGAGCGACGGAGGGAAATCTCAGCCTGAGTGAGAAACTTCGGAAATCGTTCCAAGTGAGCGTGCCATAACAATTTGTGTCAAAAATTCCAGAATTTGTATTGAAAGGTGTATCAATCACCCCTAAAGTTCCATGATCGCTCGGGAAGTTTCGATTGCAATCGGGTGGAGGAAATCTCAAAGTCAGCTCAAGCCGAACACGCCTAGAGCTGAGCATCGATCAGTCTGTGTGAGCCTTTCAAAAGGAGGAATCGTTTGCAGGAAGGGTGATCGCGTGATTTGACTCCAGCTGAAAAAGTCCTGTGCCGAGTACCGACAGGGCAAGACGGTCGGGGTCGGCCTAAGCGAGCACAGCACACGGTTGCTTCGGCAGGAGGATTCGCCGTCCTCGTTCATGCCAATCGGATCAAGAGCCGAAGTTTCTAAATTTAAACCCATTCACCAGAGCTCCAGAGAGAGGCAGCGCTCGTGTCGCACGCTTGAAGGGCTGCTATTCGACTCCTTGAACAACACTCAACGAGCTGACGGCAGTTTGTTTCAGTGAGTTTTCTCTTCTTTCTTTCTTTCTATATTCGGCCAAGTATCGATGGCACTTAGCGAGCGAGCGACCAATTCACAAACAGGAATATAAATATGGGAGCTGAAATTACCGCCGAACGGCGTTCTGTTTCTTCATCATCATCGCGGTTGTTCACCAACGAAAGCTGTTTCGGCCATTTGAGATAATGGTGACGAATTCGTCGCATTACTCCTGACCACTCATTGTCACATTCGGCATTCCCTGTCTGCCATTGATATCTATCTGCTCGACTGTCTGTTTGCCCGATTCGAGCTGTTAGCGAGATGTTTGGCTTTTATTCTTTCGTTACGACCGTTTACAGTCGTGACTGACTGCCGTACGAACTTTCGGAATCCAGAAGCTGATGTTTGTGACAAGCGGAATTTCATATCGCATGAGTGGAGAAAAGATCGCTCGCCTCCTGTTTTCGCTTTGGATCGCTCGCCCCGTGGGTCGTCGACAGCAAAAGACCGCAAGTTTCCCTCAGCAGAAGGAAATCTACGGGAATCAGAAAATGTCCGATTGTCTGAAGCAAATCTCGTATTGTCAGGACGGGAACAGTGTTCTTCGTCCGAAACGATATTTTGTGAGTCTGACACACCCAAAAACGATGATGAGTGCGTTTCATCGATGGATTCTTTCAGAACAGATTCGCAACGAGAGCAATTCGCAAAGCCTGGTCGACCACTGTTTATCAGTCGCTAAACTTTTTTGACGGACTGAGTGAGTGAGTCAGTCGGTCGACTTAGTTTGCGGCTTGCTTGACTGGTTTCGCGACTCGGTCGCTAGGGTGGTAGACTTCACAGCGTGCTTCGCTGACTCGATGCGATCGGACGGACTTTCTTCATCCACGACGCTAGTGGCGCGGCGTTGTTAATCTTCGTAGTGAAGAACATCGGCTGTTCCTAATCGTATGTTGACAGACAGCCGGGTTTGTCAACGACGAGCAGCAGCGACATACCGGTAGCCAATGTGTCCAGCACTCGAAGCGATGGGTCGCGAGGGCGCATATCTTTCCGACGATAAGAACCCGTGGTGGCGAAGCTGAAGAAGAATGCTGCTGAGAGCACCTGTTTAAGGTGCTCAAGACCGCACCCACTCCACATTAACTTTCAGCGACGGCGTCTATTGTAGTGAGTAAAGCGGTGAGTTCGGCAACCACCTAGCGAACGAGCGAGCGAGCGACCGGACGTCGATAGGTCATAAAGCTTCGGATATTATAGGAGGAAGAACAAGGAGTCGACAACTGCGGCGACGACGACACTATATCGAGAAAACGTAACGACGATGGGAAGGAACTGCTGCTGCTGCTTATACACGGAGTCCGACAGGACGTACCCTCGGCGCAATAAACGGGTCATAAACGAGCCATAAGTACCTCATCGTAAAAAATGATCCATTCTTCAAACTAGAGCGAAAATAACTGCACACTTGAAACTTGATTTGTTGTTGTTGTAGTTGTTGCCATTTGAGCTTTTTGAAAAGACGAAAATTCGGAAGCGTCGTCTCTCGGGACACGAGCAGATGCGGCCCCGAATCGGGTCATGGTTTACACCTTTCAGTCGTCCAGGGTACCTGATTAAAAATAAGAACAACACATGTTTGGAACACTGAATGGACAATTGATTCAGGGGAAACTTTGCGATGCAAGGAGACGTCAGCAATAGCTCAACGACGTTTCACCGGTATCCAAATGATAAACTCGTGCTTTGCTGCTCCCAATGCGTGTCCTGACAGGTTCACGAATGATAACAGAGCACCTCATTATTAGGAAATTGATGTAGACACAAGTGTCACAGGTTCGATGCACACATCAGAGATAAGCTTCTGCAATTTCTTCGATCTTGTGTGTGGTAGCGGCAGTAACTCAACGTGTTTGTTACAATGTTCAATTGAAAGTATTGTTTGATGTGGAGCGTGAAAAGCCGTCTATGATAGCGCTGAGAGGCACACACAAACCGCGGTCAAAAAATCAACCAAAAAAAAACTGAAGCTTTGTCAGACATCAAACAGCTTAACTCTGGTCCGCGAACACGAGATAGAGTTCTGAATCGACGCAAAAAAAATACACTGTGGAAAGACTGTTCTTCCCACAGGAGCATCAAGAGTTGAAATCTGTGAACAAATGTTCGGGATAAAGTGAAGATTCAGTTAACGAGCTCATTACCCAAGCTGACAAAATTGGATTTTATGTCGGTTAGGTATGATTAATTCGCTGTGCACAGCTGCAAGAGCAGGTAGCGTTTTCCAAGTGTGTTTCTCAATTTGCCAACTCGACTTATTGATGTGCGTGCTTATCATTTCCTCTCTCAAAACTAGTTCGAGATCAAAGTCGTCTCATGGAGGAGCGAACGAGCATGTTTCCAATTTCGTCCAAATTCGGATGACAGTATGCTCAGGCTCGGGACGAGAAAATTAAAGTTTTTGCTTGTTTACAAAGTTGGAGGCTCGATCCGCTCGCAACGCAGGCCCCGTTCTAGAACCATTTCCGTTTCGAGTTTTGTGCTGTTTTGAGAGGTTGTTGCAAGTTGATCTGTGAGTTTGTGATGCTTGACATCTGTCATCCAATGTCACACATTTTGCACAACAGAGCACTCGGCCGGCAGGTGCACAAACAAACTTAGCCTCAAGGGCAGGACCGTCAGTGTCATCACACCCTCTACAATCACAATCATTTCTTCGTCACGACGAGCGCCAACAATGCTCCCACTACTGTCGTCCTCGTCATGACATCTATCAGATTTCGTCGTTGTTTCGCATTTGCCCCGGAAAAAGTTTAAACTGAGTTGTTCGACGCCGAGAGGTTGAGTAAATATCCGCAAAAACGCGTTCACTTACTTGTAAAAGTCGTTCCTGCAGAAGAGCTTCCCGTCGCGCGAGAAGCACTTCTCGCTCAGACTGCATCGACAGTCTGTGCACTGCACGCATTTGGCATGCCACGATCGATCGAGGACGTGCAGTAGAAATCGGTCTAGAATGGGTCGCTCGCAGCCCGCGCACTGAACCATCTTCATATTTGAGGTCTGGTGTGGTGGAGGTCCTGATCAATAAATCAACGTCGGAGTTTCTCGTACCGCGCACTCTATCTCCCTCTTTCACAGTTTTCACAATTCACAATTCAAGTGTTCGCTGAAAGATCGTCGAGTGATCTCGAGTCATGTAAGCTTAAGGAGTCGGTTGTGCAGGTGGCCTATCATATGTTGTAGTTGCAGCCGTCCGTGCACCTACTCCTGTCGCAGATGTTGAGGTTGTTTTCCGGCGCTGAATCGTCCTATAACTTCAATTGAGCGATTGTTTGGATTTCCAGCAACGGCCCTTTCTGTATTGCAGCTCAATCAACAAACGAGAGGTTCGATTCGAGATCAGTTCACAAAACTTCCAGCGGTGATGCTCCTGTTTCTGAATCGCTCGCAGGACTGTTCGCTTGTTTCCTCACTGTCAAGCCATTTGACATCGGTGACTGTCACTCTGGTCGACCGCATGTTGACTCTCTTGAGCTCGCACTTGCACTATCACCACCGGAACACGGAGTTACGTTTCCGAACTCTTCGAGGCACATGAGGTCCGAAGTCTCACTGAACGCCTATAAGGACGTTTCGAGGGAGTCTTCTTCGACGGTTACACAGCAGTCACCGTACGCACAGCACTCTTGTCCCAGGAGCCAATGTGTCTTTTCCTTGACCTCACGCTGCCCAACGGCTAACAGTTCTTGAGGGAAACCAACAAGCCGACATAGTGGGAGATTTCATTAAAATCATCGGTGCGCGAGTTGTCTCAGATCACGGAACACTCCACATCCAGTCTGTGCGAACTCACATCTGTTCTCTACAGGCTACAGTTTCTCTCTGCCCGTTCACCAACGTCGAAGTCGCTGGCGGCAGCTTCCGGAAACCACCGCCAGGAGCGCGAGTGTCGCTCGGCGGGCGGAGCTCCGGGGCCTTAAGAAACCCGCCCGGCTTGACTGCTTGCCCGCCTCTACGCAGCATCCACTCGGGTTCACACACGCTCACGGCCCGACTGAGGCTCCGAACGGATTCTCCGTAAGGAGGCTCCGCAAGGAGACACACACACACACCCGGATACACAAAACACACACACAGACAGACACGGATGCAGCCTGGGCGACACCTCAATATGTCGTTGTCTGGGGATGGGGACACGGTGGCCCACTCGACCCCCTCCTCCCAGAGGATCTTCTCCCTCTTCCTTTTTTCCGTTGTCAGTTTTGTCTATTCGACGTCCTGCTGCCTGTCTGCCCATATGCTCGCTCACTCGCGGCCGAACCTTCCGCCTGTCGCTCCGTAACCCTTCGATCGGTGTCAGCTCACTGCACCCCTCCTTTTCCCTCCTTGGACGATGTCCTGAGTTCCCTTTCCTGGGCTCATACCCTGTTTTCCGAACTGTACGCAATGTTCTCATGCCTGGTTCAGGACCGAGTATACTTGCGTGCCTTTCTTCGCCCAGCATCATGCGTCCCCTTGGTTCCTCTGGCTCCCGCCTGTCATACTTGGCACCTCCTCACGGTCCTTCCAGCTTCAATGATCGTTCTGCTCAGAAAGGTTCTGCTCCATCGCCTCCGTTCTCTCATTTAGGCAGGTCCAGAGTTTCGAGAAGATCTACTGGAATGACGAGGAATTTTTGCGTAAAATTCATCCATGGCAACTGGGCAGAATCATTTCTGACCTCAGTAGAAATCCGAACGCAGTTCGAAATGAAAAATTGCTAAACGTGATGAACAGGAGGAAGGAGAGATCTTGGAGAGTGCCACTCACCTACCTCAAAGCAGCGCAGTCAGGGGTTAAAACTATGGCCCCGGCGAATTCTGCAACTACGGACGCTGGCGCCTCGTGGCATTTGAAATTTCGAGTGCCGAAGAAGAAGAGAGAATTCGATAAATAAGTCGCGTGCTGCAATGGCGTCTTTTGTACCTACCGATCTCAAGCTGAAGATGAGGGTCCGACGTCTTTACGATTGATCTTCTGCTCTAATTCCTCTCCCTGTCGCTGTCTCGTTGGAGTCGTTTGTCATGACCTTCCTCACCAACACCTTTTGCGAGAATATCACCGCGAACTCAAACAATCGAGGGCTCCAACGCTCAAGTCTGTGGGCATTAGTCTCAGGAACTTTCCAGTGTAAGAGATACAATGAGGAAATGAGTTGGGAGGAAAGCCTCACGTCAGCACACATAGAAGGAAAAATCACCAATTCAAAAAGAAATTTGAACTCCACCAGTAAAATAGTAGACAACAAGAGAAATTAAATCGAGTGCAGCATGACAGCAATATTGTTGCGATGCATATTGAGTCAGAACAACGTCAAGTTTATCATGTGATAAAAGCCAATATTTTTCAAAAAAAAGCTGTCATGGATTCAATGGTTCCGATTGACTTTCCAAACCCCTCTGAGAATTTCGAAGTCTTGTTTGCAAAGGCGAAATTATGGAGAAAGAAACACTGTAGCCGCTTCTGAGTCGATGTATTGATTGACTGCGTCGTGTATGTATATGCATTCATGAATTTTCATCCAAGCTGTTTGGTTTATGGCTGCCAAACAAGATCCCATGGGTGTTGATCTCTCCGCAGACATTTACATGAAATGCCGGTGATGGATGACTACATAAAAAGGGTGAAACTATTCGCGATCTTTATAGCCGCATGAATGGGATTTGTCAGCTACGGACTTTCACCAAATATACATCACCGAAAAAGCGGAGCTCATTCGATGGAAGTAATTTCCTTTTTTTTCGAGAGTCTCTCCCTTGCAGCAGATGACGCAGCCACTGGATATCGAATTCTCGGGGAACGCAACCTCGCAACAGGGTTTTCCGATGAGGACAGAGATCAAACTGCCAGCTCCACGAGGGTCGTGTCCGAGAATCGCCTGAGCATAAGAATACTCGAGTTGCGACAACGCGCTACACATGAGCGTTGACGTAGAATTCGCCGCTGAGTACACGAGGGGTCACGATGGATTACTCATGGTACGCTGCTCAGGAGGAAGTCAGAAAAGCGCTTCAAACTGTACAGTTCGTTCTCCGTCAGGAACCTTTCGCTTCGCATCATTTATGTGGACCAAGCAGGGAGTTCGAGCGCATAAGATCTATGTTACTTTGAATCAATTGGGCGAGCCTCGTCGAGACATTTCCTGATCGAGCCTTGACGAGTCCGCTGCGCGACTTGCGCTCGCGTCGAGCGACGATTCAATTGTCAAAGGATTATGAATCGAGAACACATTATATTGGCCGTTTGTAATGCCGCCACGATCTTATTGGGCTTCGCTGCCGCATTGAAGAAAGCTCCGACAAGCTTTGTTGAGTTGGCCTCTCGAACCAGATATCGCTGAGCTCAATCGATACGAAGATCTCAATACAAAACCACGCATTTCAGACCGACTGTCCACGGTCCTGGATTTATACCCGATTGAAGAACGCAGAATACTCTGTCTTGTGACGTGATTCATAATTCCAAGTCTATGAAAAACGCTGCTTGTGATGTCAACAAAGAGTTTTGGAAGATCTTCATCGTTAGATTATCTGCGTAGAATGGTTTTGTGCTTCAGGAGGACTTCAAAAACTGTACCAGCCACACGTCCGCGGGACGGATGCTTATTTTAAAAGCAAAAAAAGGAAGGCGCGCCAGATAGTCAGCGAGCTTCCGGAAGTTGTCACCATCTCATTCACTATGTCAGACAAATCGTCATCTCACATCCGAAAAGGTGAATGTCAAGATCTTGACCCCGGTTTCTCGACGAAGGGCAGCGTGGGATTGCGGAACGTCATAGTGCAGTTGGTTCAAATCCAAGACATGAAGTTATGAAAAGATATTGACCTGATTTTTATTCTATACCAACTTATCACGTTGGGAGAAGTATTCATTCTTGAAAGTCATCAAACATTGTTGCTGCTGCTCAGTTGATGACTTGAATCAACCGCATCAGACATGCGATGGTGAAGTCAAGTTTTCGTATCCTTTGTCGAAGTGAGTCGATCTCCTCTTTCTCTGGCGACTTGTTGCAGTTTTCACACTTTTTCGCCGCGCCACCTCCTGCACCAGCGTCTGCGGCCTTTTCTGCGCCTTCTCCCTCATCGGACGAAGAAGCACCGGTCCCTCTGAGCAGAAAGGCCCGTTGCTTCTGTCTCTTCAGTTTGCTGCAATCCGCTTCCTGAGCATCGTCTTTGAACACTTGTTGCTCATTTGCTTCAAAACTGTTCTCCTGCTGGACGAAATCGATTGAGAACTGTCACCTGGGTTGTATAACCCGTCAAAAACTTCCAGTTGCATTGAACTGTTCCGCCTTAGCCTGCAAGTATCTCCAGAACGTTCTCAGGAATTCCCCGGAAACTCACCTCGACTCCTTCTTCCAAAATTTTAGAGACGCCGCGCGCTCGCTTGCGATTTCGCAAGCCGCTCATAGCTCTCGATTTGAAAATCTCGTTATCCTTCGTGTCTAGGTGTGCCGATCTTGGCTTTAAAATTTCCGCAGGGTCTCTGATTTTTTTCTTGATTCTCATCTCGCGGATCGAAGGAAATCCAGGAATGTTCGTTTCCCAGTCAAGTTTGAGCCTTGGTGACAACTCCCATCGAATGAGTGGTGGTTCCTAGAAAAGAAATAAAATTCCTTCGGAGTAAACACAGGCCAGAATTCCGAATTCCCTGGCTGATGTTGATGATACATATATTGACGATATTAGTCCAGGCGCAAGCGAGCTTCTACCTTGAAGCTGTTTAGCGTTCGATGGTAACCTTGGTCTCTTTTTCGCTCTGACCACGTACTACCTCGTCATCGAAACTCGCAATTTCGGTCTGATCATTGAATGAGAAAAATGAAGCAGTCCAAAAGCAGAGGACCGTCGATTCCGAACTATCCACGAACCATGAGAAAATCTTCGGTTAATCTTCGGAAAATATCGGCGTCCCGACTCCGTTCTAGTTCATTTCCGGTCCCAAGGACTCCAAGATTTCGAGACGGAATTTTCAAACCATTCCGTAACATTCCGTATTAGCCGTACCGGGGTTTCTGGAGCGTACGAACGTGCTTCCGTACCGCGAAAACCCATGTCTAACACGGACTGATTGACTGGGCAGTGATAACATAGGAACTGAACATGGGGACAATCGAAACGCAGTGTTTCTCATGGGCGCGCCCTATCACCCACAACAATGAGTCCTGATTTGAATGACTCGAGATTTCTTGAACCTTTTGGATGAGGGGATCGTTTCTCGCCTCCAACATTCACTCCAAGAAAATCGCTCGCTCGATGGGACTTCTCCTGAAGGAACTCGAAGTTCTCTCCGATTTCCCGGATTCTTTCCTGTCGTGGGACTCGGGACGACCATTCCGGGGAACTCGGAAAACAGTAAAAAAGTGCTCGGTTGCTCCCTTGATCCTGTGAGAAACTTTTGCCTAATCAAGGAGTAGGATGGGTTTCCGCAGAGTTGATAATCTCTCAAGAAAATGCAGCCATTACCACGTACCAAAGCCATAACGTGGTTGGCTCCCTCATTTTAACCAAAAGTTTCGGAAGGGAGCTCATGCTGTCGAACTCAAAGGTCGCTTTGCGGAAAATGGAAAGCAATCTGTCCCTGCTTGACCGCATGCCATGTGCAGGAGCGACCCCGGATGGACAGGGCTCCCCTAGTCGGGGACATTTCGGTCGACCTCTGATTTGAAATGCTGCTTTTTGGTCGCGGCGATTGCTCATTCATGATGAAGAAATCAATATTTGGCGTTGAGATCAATATCAGATATACATACAGTCCAAAGATTTCGTCCATCATAGCGGCGAGTTCTCCACTTCATTGGGGGACCTGAAATTCTTGGCAGGAGGGCGGCAATATTTCAGAGCCACCCCATACAATCACTCCAGCAAGGTACGCCCCTGCGTGGCGGAAAAAAGATGAACAGTCTGATCGAGGAAGGAAGCCCTCCCTCCACGCGGGAGAAAGGTGTTGTACACAGACTGAACATGCAGCGGAAGCCCCGACCCCAGCGTAGAAACTGGACCGCCTCAAAACCGACTCGGGAGTCAAGAGAGATCACCATCATCGTGCGCTCTCTTCTGGGCGTATGACGCATAGGTTGGAACCGAAGAGCGGCTTCCCATCAGAAGGCCTTGCACGCTTCCATTCCATCTCTGAAAACTCTATCGAATTATTCCTCTTGTCTTGTTCCACCTTACATAAATCTCGTTACACCCGTCGTTCGTCCTGGAATGGAACCCAAGAAGAACTTCTTGAAGTTCTCTGCTCAGACTTCCCTCACAATCGGCTCAGGAAAGATCGATGGGGAACGAATCGCCGTTTGTGCAACAATCGAGAAGAGCTTGATCGAAATGAGGAAATCGGAGTAACCAGCCAGCGGCCCGCGGAGCTCAGATGGCGCTAATGTTGTCCTCTCTGGCCGCCGCGCCTTATGCTTCGCCGTCGGCCGCTGCCTCTGGAGAGGGCCCCCGCTAGCTACTGTTGTGTCTGCGTAGGATCGCGCGTTGAGGTCCCTACGTCATGCGCCTGTCAGTCTGTGCATCTGATTCGATGTTGTGTCTACGTTTCTCCGATTGCAGCTGCTGCCCCACAGTGGGCCAGCGGCCGATAAGAATGGCCGCGCCGCGCCGTGGTGGCGCTGCAACCGCCATCACGCGCGCGTTTGAGAAATCGGACCTCCACCTTGAAATATATTTTCCTTGCCTTTGCTTCGATATGCAGGTCTAGAATGGAGCCGATAGACAGAGATATGAGATCTATTTGTAGGTTCATAAGTTCCTGAGGGGATATGGCATTTTCCCTGGGTGAATATACACAGCACCGATGCCCGTAGAGTTGATAGGATTGCAAAAAACGTGCATGGCACATTGGCGCAATCAATTCTTTTTAATTCCTCGAACATCACGATACCCGAAAAGAAATTTCGTGTCCCCGGACGTACTCAATCAAGATCTACAAGGCTTTTACATCCGAAAATTATACTAAGATCATCGCTGCCAGAGTAGATTGTCTCATTAACACCTTTCCCAACGTCGAGACGTGACATCTTCAGCGAAGGGACGAACGAGAGCGATCGCTTCAAAATAGACATCGCTTTCCGAACGTGAAAAACTGAGTTTCCTGATTCCATTCACCCACTGGTCATGGGCGAAAGTTCCTGCAGGAAATCTTGAGGTAGGAACCTGTCCATACTCCGAATCACAGAGTTCTTGAGCAACATCCACGAAGAGAATTCCCGCTAAGCATTGTTCCGGTGGTAACTCTCCAAAGCGGGAAACCGGAGTTTCAAAAGTAACATCGACATGTTACACAAGTGCAACGACCTGAGGTGGATGATGGGCTCGCCAGATTCCCGGTTTTAAAAATCGATCCGAATTTGCGACCTCTGGCTGGTGGTTAGATAACACCTCAAACTGTGAAGTTACCAGTGGCCATTCTTATACGGAGCATCCCATCAAAACTTGTGAAAACTTGAATGATATCCCCGAATACGCGTACAAGCGAGTTCGCGAGGTGAAGCAACAATGTTATCTGACTCGTATCAAACTCTCCGAGAATCGAGCTTCTGTGCCTTGGAAGGACCTCTTGGAACACACCACTGAGAGACTTGTACAGTCTCAGCCTCGAGCCACTAACGCGAGTTTGGAGCCGGAGTTGACGTTAGTCTGCAAATGGGGCTATGATGGGTCCTTAGGACATGATCAGTGTGAGCAGACAATCAACACGACCCCTCCTGCTCACACTAGTTGTGAGAAGTTCAAGTCACATTGCGTGCGAACAGCGCGGCTCCATGTGGAGCTCTATCTCAATTCTGTGATGAGCAATACAGTGCATAGACTTTTGATACACGGCACGTCGATCATTGCGCAAGCTCCCCTGCCCTGGCTTCACTGAGAGGCTCAAGAAGCTCAAAATAAAATGTGTAGGCAAATCGGAGCCTATTTTCGCGTATGAAAAATGCGCGGAAATATGATCGCAGGGCTACCAATGAGGCCGTTCTTCCTTATATGCTAGCAGCATCGGATCCGCTTGTGAACACTTTCAGGAGAGAGCCGCGAGCTAACTAAACCAAACAATCTGCTGAGAACAACTCGCGCCTGACATGAAAGGCTGATTACCTGTGTATATAAAAAAAAAACACATATGTACATGGAAATCTAGATCAATAAATATACCATACCATACAACGATTTATTTGAGCAATGTAACGTTTCATTTGAGGACGAGATGGCTGGATAAGAATAAGAAAGCGCTGATTTAATTCTCAATTCTTCTTGTTGTGTATCCCAGCTTCTCAAAGAGAGAACTCTGGCCGCGACGACCGTAGCATCAGCCCCGGACGAAAAAGCCGTGTAGACCTTGATCGGAGACGTCCGGGGACACGAAATTTACTATCGTATCGTGTGATGTCCGAGGATTCAGACAAATTTTGCTCCAGGACAGAGCACGGCTGCGCCCGCGTGCAGTGCACGTGTGTTTGCATTCCATTGACTCTACGAGCATCGGACCCGTGTAACTTTACTCAGGGAAAATGTCATATCTCCAGCTCAGGGACCTATAAATCTACCAGTAGGCCTCAGGGGATCTCTCTCCGTCTATCAACACCATTTCAGGCCTGCTTATCGAAGCTAAGACAGGTAAAATCGATTTCAAGGTGGAGGTCCTATTTATCCGAAGCCCGCGTGATGGCGACTGCAGCGCCACCACAGCGCGGCCATTTTTGTCCGCCGCTGGGCCACACTGTGCGTCGTTGATGGTGTTCTACGTGCACATCAGGTGGTAGGACCAGCAGCACAGAGCTCAGCTCTCCTCTCCCTTCAGATCTCCCTCCCTTCTTCTTCTCTCTTTTGCTTGGCTCCGATAGACAGCGACAACGACGACCCATTGCGTGGTCTGTAAGTACTGCTTCTGCTGTTGTTGTGGTATGGCGTGTGTGGCAGCCGCCGCTGTCTACGCTCACTCTATGCTACAATAGTGGTAACAGTACTTCCCAACAAGTTCGTAACAGAAGCAAGAAGATTCGAAACAGTATGCGCGTGCTGTAGGAACGACAACGAGGAGTTCGGCAGCAAGTGTTCTATTCCTAGTGTTGTTGTTGTGAAGGTGAAGGCGCTCGTGGTGGACTGACGTCTGTGCGAGCGTGGCAACGTGCGTGGTACCCGCCCGAGAGAAGAGAGTGTTCCAAGTGAGGAAAAACGCGGAATTTCAACTGGCTTGTTGTTGTTTTTCGTTCGGAGTGACGTTCGAGGAAGAACGACCACGTTTTCCGTCAATCTCGGTGTGCTACAACGCTGTTCCAAACACTCAGCTGCTACTGTTGAGCCAAGAGCATCTCCAGTGACGACGTTGTCGTGAATCGTGCGCCAGCATCTCTAAAACTCTGACTATCGGCGACGGGACCGACCGACCGACCGACCGAACAGGTGGGCGATTGACATCTTTACCGAAAACTGCAGAAGTGACAGAGGAAACAACAAAAACACGACAACGACGATCGGTCGAGAGTGTCAATATTGTTATTGCCGCCGACACCGTCTCCTTCGCCGCTGAATCCGTGTTCTCCATCATCGGCGTAGTCATCATCGCTATCATCGTCATCAGTGGAATTATCCCAAGCAGAGCTTTGCATGATTTCGACGTTAGCAAACGAGTCTCCTCCGTCGAGCCAAGCATTCTCAGTGGTGGTGCCTCCTGCTGCTGCCGCTGCCGCCGCCGCTGCTGTAGCTGCTGCCGCTGCCGCCAGTGCAAATAGCAGCAACAACAACAACAAAACAGCCACTGATTGCGCTGGTCGCATCATATCGCCACCCAAGATGCCTGCAGTCAACCGCAAAGTTGCCATCATGGGCTATCGGAGTGTCGGTGAGTAAACGCCGTAGTTCAAGAGTGGGATACTCCCACTTTAACCTTTCGTTTCTCGTCGAGATGCTTCATTCAGTCAGCTGCAGCTCGAAGCCGGTTTTTCCTCGAAGACATGCCAGTCACATGATCCGGATGAGGATTGAGTTTTTATCTGAAAACTTGAATCGAAATAATTCATTTTTATTGATTGACGGGCGTCGTAGTAGTGGTCTGAGACGTCGAGTGGCGCGCGTACGAACTCGCCATCCCCGTTGTTTGAAACACTTCATTCGTCTATCAGACGTGTCATGCGTCATATTCGATGGCATTATCCTTCGTACGGAAGCCGAGCTGCGGCAAGTCCGCCCCGTCGTTGATTCATCGAGAGGGCGCGCAGTCAGCGCGTTTTGCGCAGTTAGCTTCGACGAAGTTGCATCGCCAGCCATTTAGTTAGCGGACTAGCGGTCGTCGTTCTCTTGACTGTCGGTCCGTCCGGCGGGCGATCCGTCGGGCGGACAGACTGACACCAGCCTTGCTCGGGCAGGCCGGAGCACCGACTGGAGGGGACCCAAGATGAGGGCTTGCTCCGGTGCTGCTGGCGCTCAACGCCGCCAGTTCCTTCGTCCCCAGCGACGCGCCAGGCAGGCAGGCAGGAAGACGGGCATCCACAGCATACCGCTCTCTCCTTCCTTTCTTTCGAGCAAGCGAGCGAGCCAACGAACGAACGGGCCTGCCAACGACCGAGCGACCATGTGTGTCTCGTGCGAGTCGTTTGGTCCATGTGGCGGCTGCTGCCGCCGCCGCCGCCGCGGTCTAGCTGTCTACCGGTCGCTCGCTTTACGGCGGCGGCAGCAGCGGCCAGTGTGAGTGTTTGCTCTGCCTGTGGTCGGTCGGTTGGGCCACTGTGCCGTTGCTGTTGTGGCGGCGGCGGCGGCGGCGGCAGCTCGAAGATCCACAACGTTGTCCGTCTGATGCGCAGTTCGGGCTCCGACGCACGTTCGCTCGACTGTCTGCAGGCTGGCGGCATGGCCGACTCGCCCGCTGGAAGCCCCATAAGATGACATTTAGGCGCATGGATAGACACTCGTCAGCCTGAAACGCATCGAGGCCGCCAGTGACGTAGCGGCACTCGATTTGACTTCCCTCGTCGTCATTCACATAGCACGGGTTTGAAAGAAATTGATTTGGCGCCGAAAAAAGACTGTCATGATAGGTATTTGGCGAACACGTGGTGGGGACGAATCGGCTTGGGAAGGCGCGGCAGGTGCTCAGGTTGCTGATCGAGTCCATCGCTAATCGGGATCTTACGAGTTGGGAGCCGAATTGAGGTTCAAGTTGACGTAAGATCTTCAGGCTTCTGGAGATTTGACATTTATGACGCCATGATTTCTCCGAGGGGGAAAAATGCCGAATCGTGCGATGAAGTTTGTGGAGTAGAACTTGTTATTGGCTCCGAGAGGTCGTTCGTCGAGCTTTGCTCCGGATTCGCTGCGGTGAACGAGTCAATTCAGGATGACTGGGAACTCCAAGCATTGCGGATATCGATTCGCAGTAAGTGGTCAATTATTGCTGGAGACTGAAATCGTCGACGCCGTGGCTCATATGACACGGTCTTGTGCTTTGCGCGACACATGTGACCGATCATTTCCGTCATGCCGATCTCGAGTTTTTAAGTTCGATTCGTCGTTTGCCATCGTCGACGGATTTTCTAATGCGGGGGAATTTACCGTTGCCAATCTCAGCTCTGGAGTTAAGCTGTTGCGGTTTGATGTTCTTGCGTTTATTTTGCCCCGATCCGCTATCCAGATGATCGTCAGCCCGTCTCTATATTGCCTTTGGGCTCAGCTGTGTGGCGAGCCGCCTCGTACAATAAGGATAAATCAATGTAACGTTTAGGCGTACGTCATATCTCCTCATAATTCAAACTCTTGGAGGGCCATCCACGGCTTTGAATATCACGTGTGGACGATTGAGGTGAATCGCTGACAGATGGCTTGCGAATCTCGGCCTCGAATTCCGTCGAACGTTTCTCTACCGCGATTCTCCACATTCTGTGACGAGAGAGAATTCGAGAGAATGATCTCGACGATTAAAGCATGTTGCTTCCCTTCGAGTGTTCCTTGCAGCTCCACGTCTTCTGACCGGTTGACAAGTTGGCAGTACTGCCGAGAACGAAATAAACTAGATGTATGAGGTACTGTCACTGGGGTGATCTTCCGCTTAAATCCACTATCATCTAAGTATCCCTTCACTCCATGCGAATAATAACTCGTCAGGGCGAAATTCCTGTGCTTTCGATTTGAGCAAGAAAATAAGTGAATTAGGTGTGATGCTCCTGATTGTTGAGGCGATCTTTCGCCGCTAGCATAGTGGTCACGGTGTCTGTGTGACTGCCAGGGAAATCCAGCGGATGACTCTTAACGGAAAATCTCACTAAGAGCGCCATAGCAACGTACCCGGTGTGAAAGCAACGGCGCTGTTCAAGTGTAAAAACCCACCGACCTTGAGCACTCGAAGAAGTCGCAGTTTTCGCATTCTCCGCATTCTGTCATATAAATCGGTCAGACGAACAACCAGATAAACGAAGTTGGAACATTTCTCCATTCTATGATGAACCTGTCTGGCGACCTCTGATTCCGAACAATTTGATTACGTTGGAATTCCTTCGCGTCCATCCTGCCGCCAAAAGTTTTCTGTTTCGAAGCGGAAGTTCTCGAAAAAGATGCGAAATGGGAGCGTAACGATCCCATCTAACTCTGGCTTCCATTGCAGGAAAATCCTCGCTCACGATCCGTTTCGTAGAAAACCAATTCGTTGATTCGTACGACCCCACCATCGAAAACAGTGAGTTCATCCAGACGAAGCTATTTCGAGTCGTAGATAATTTCAATCATCCTTTGTGCCGCTTTGCAACGAAGGTCGCCACGTGCCGCCCGATTATTCGAAACCATCGTCTTGGTGACCTACTCGTAACTCAGAGTTTAGGGGAAGTGCGAATACAACTCGCTCTTTCGGCCAATTAGCTCGCTAATCGGAGCGTTTCATGGCGCCGTTTTTTGGAATTCGTCTCGTTCAAACACTAGACTGACTCGATTTTCTGGAATACATCGTATGACTGCAAACAAAACTCCACAATTTGCCCGAGATCATGCAGCACTATCGTCCGATGAGTTGTCGGAAACATCACGAGGAGCGCTTCGTATCCAAACGATCGAAATCAGTGCCTTCCTTCCGTACCTTCTAGAATTCCAAAGAAATGGAACCCTCTTCTTTCTGAGTGAGAATTTTCAAATATGAGTCATCTCGCTTTCGCCACAGGGCGGCTGTCTCTTGAATCGCTGAAGATGGTGTCTTCTTCTATAATAAGAATGAGCACTTCCGTGGTTGTCCCACAATCTGACATCGTTTCACGAGGAGACTGCGACATTCCCACTATATTCGCCAAGTTCTTGTTCCGAGTAGAAACCTTCATTCCGGAATTTATTCATTCCCCATGTTTATTTGTGATATCATAGCACGTACAATTTTCCGTCTCGAGGTTCATAATGACGCATTCAAACATTTCTGATGTCATTCACAGCCTTCACGAAGACCTTCAAAACCGACGGCAAGGAAGTTTCATTGAAGATCATCGATACGGCCGGTCAGGTGGGTAATGATTCCAGATTTATTGCTATTGCGTTGACCGAACGTTTCAATCGTAGTAGTTGAAGCCTCATCCGCGGTTTTCCCCACACAAGTCAGAACATCAATCAGGATGTGTAGAAGCGAGTGCCTAAAGAGCCCATTCTCGGTTTCAGGATGAATACTCGATTTTTCCTACCGGCTACACGATGGACATCAATGGGTATGTTCTTGTCTATTCGGTGACGTCGAGACAAAGCTTCGAAGTCGTGAAGAAAATCTACCAGAAGCTTCTGGACCAAACAGGAGTGAAGCAGCTTCCAGTGGTTCTAGTTGGAAACAAGAATGACCTTCGAAATGAGCGTGTGGTAAGCCCTGAGGAAGGACGCGAACTCGCACGTTACATGAAGGTGAGCCATGGGTTCTAGAGCAGAGTCGTATCTTGAGGATTTTCCGACTGGAACGAGCGATCACATGCTAATTCATTTCTCTGCACTCTCTCACAGGGTGTATTCTTGGAGGCATCAGCTAAGCAGAACGATTGTGTGTTGGACATTTTCACACAGCTCATAGGTCGGATCAATGTTGTGAATGTTCAGAGCGACAGTTCAAACAAAGGCCTAACATGCGTTGTTTGTTAGCAAATTATACCTAGCATTTTTTGTTCGTCAGCAAGCAATTATACATAGCAAATAACCGACGAGATAGCTGAGTGGTCTGAGCGGTCTGCACGCCACGTGCAGATTCGCTTTTGCCACGTGCCATGTTGACTCGTGGTGCCACACTCTCGAGCGTCAGGTATTTGGTTCGGATCTCGTTCCGGACCGACTTCTGCAGAGATGGTTTCCATGGTGTCCACTCTGTGAGGCGAATGTCGAAGAAGTTTCTCCAGACCCCCGGTAGCTCACCTCCGCAACACGGGCTGGCGGAGGGCCGGACTAGGGACGGAGCAAAAAAAATTGAGCGAAAGTGCAAAAAGGAAGTAGGAGTGGGTGCGTTCGAAGATGGATGTTATTGTATGAAAACCGGAGGAACGGCTCTAGTGAAATTTCAATGGTGTGTCTGCGAGAGTCATCGTCTGGCATTTGGATCGTCTTGTTGAATTGGAGTGTTAACGATCGACAACTGCCAGAGACGAGCAGCTTCATTCTCGTAAGCAGTCCATCACAAAGAGGAGATTTTTCGAAGTCTATCGCGACATTGCACATGAAAGTACCGATTCGCTCCTCAGGTAGAACTTGTTTCTCCGAACAGGGAGGAATGACGAGCCTGAATTCAAATCTTATCCGGTATAAAATAGTAGTGTACATAAAATGAATCGAGAGGGAAATATCCTGTTCCTCGAGTCATTCAACGACCAACGGTAGAGCACGGTTCACTTTCATGTTCTCACAAAATCTTTCTTTTTCTGAACGGAATCGAGACCAAAGTCTTTGTCGATTGATCAGGGTCAGTCATGAGAACCGTTCCACCGATTCAGAGCCGGTGGGTGGAGAATGGACGTTGGATTATTATTTAAGGATTTGAGAAACGAATTTTTCAGTCAATTTGAAAGCGGGAAACCGAAAGTCGACTTCGAGGAGCAGAGGCTGCTATTTTGATCTGTCAGTCGTGCGTCAGAGAACATGTTCTGCTGACAACAGGAATGCCTACATGTGGAAGCTGCTTCAACTGGGAATGATCGTTTCGATCATTGATGAGAAGCAACTGAAAACAGGAATCGACGAGATTCGAATGAGAGAAAGCACAAACCAACAACATCTTATCAATCGACTCGGAATGAGCGGGGGTTCTTCGCGAACCTTCGAGCGGAAGGAAACAAACGTTCCCTTCCAAGTTGTTCTCCTGAGGACGACAAACCCCAGTTCCTAATAATAGGCCCTCCTTTTCTTTCTTACACCACTCATCCAAATCCATCGCCTTGGAGCAGTCCGTGGGGAAGGTGATTCTTGGGGCTTGAAGTAAGGTTCCTGGATTCTAGATCTGTGTAGACAATTGTAGTTGAATTTATGATTTACTGTCACCGGTTTCGGCATTAATTCTTGTCGAAGAGAAAAATATTTTCAAAAGGCACGAAATCGAGAACTCTCCACTGCGGACTCATCTTCAAAGAGAGATTTTCGAATGTCGACGAGGACAGCAAATGAAGTTCTCCGCATCTGATCTTTCAACTTCAAAGAAGATAAGCCTGAAATCTTGAATGACCTTTTCTCTTTGTTCGGTGTCTAGCATCAGTCATTCATCTGTTATACCATTGGCCTGAGAAGGGTGATGATAATTTTAGCAAATTGAAATATCATTTAGGTTAATTGAACAACTGCGTCAATTTAGCGGTTATCTCACGACGATGATGATGATGATCATAATTAGATTGATGTTGACAAACTATTATTATCACTCCAACCCATTGAAATCATTGTTCTCGCCGGGATCGCCCTGCCGACAGTTTTTCCATCGATCAGGTACTCCGCGTGGAGCTCAAGCCCGATCGGAACAAGCCTTCGATGCGGGCTACGGCGATAACGATGATGATGGATGTATGACGTGAGTGCGTGATTGACAAAGCTTCATCCGACGCAGGATCCCGATGCATAGAACGAGACAGATTTCAATTTTGTCGCGAACGACGACGACGACAACGGAGGGAAACTAAACTGGAGTCTCGTCAACGCGTTGTATCGAACCCTAATGCTCAGGGGAAACGTCACTGAATGTAAATGTCAATCACTAGAGGAGATCTGGTTGCGCCTGGTTGCAGTGGCCGACCACTTCCCAAGAATGGTATTTAAAACAAAATGGATAAGAGCGGCACAATTCGGTGTCGGCGTGACACATGTACAATCACGTCGGCACGTGAGGAAGCAAGGAAGAGAGTGAGAAAGAAGGGAAAAGGTTCGGAACCACGGTCGATCGTTCGATCTAGGATAATGTGAACAGCAACAAATTGGTTACCGATTCGAACCGATTAGGAAGAGAAACATTTATTTAATTCGAGAGATGCTATATGTATATCAAAATAAAACGAATTCAATTCTACAACAAACAACGATGTTGTCCTCTGTGTTTCTTCTCTCCTCGTACAATGACATCGAGATCGAAATAATCGACGATTGGAATGTTCAAGATAGAGTTCAGTCTTTATTCTCTTACCTGGCCGAAACACTGCATTCCGACCTTGGAAGTATGTTCGGTACTTCTCTTATATTATTTCATCTCACTTCATTTCATGCCGTTCTTTCATGAACAGGCAAAGTGAACCTCGTCAAGGAAGAGCGCTCTCCTCCGCATTAAACTCATCCTCACTTCATGAGAGTTTTGATAAATCTGTCACCACTGATAATGCTGGTGGTCAAAATGACGAACTCCAACGAACAATCCTCTTGTTGTGACAGCCACCTGAAAACGGAATGATGAGCCACGGTCAGAGGGAGTGGGAGTAGGAATTAAAGTGAAATTTCTTCGATCAGACAACGCCAGGAATATCCGGAAACCGCTGCGCTCTTAGATAGTTTGTTGCCAAGACAGGACGACCCAGAGATGGGGTCAATGCACCTGGCCTCCAAACAGAGACATCAATGGTAAGCTGAGAGGGCCACTCACCTCAGGGCTGAGATCTCCGCGAAAGTGCAGCCGCCTACATAAACTACGAGACAGAGTTTCTTGTCTTCCAGTCCAGCGCCAGACTGCAACGATTCTCTGGAATTCCTCCGCTGGAGCTTCGTTGCGGCAGCGTGCTGGAAATCTTCTATCGTTGCGCCGGGCAACACCTACAAAGCAAGATTCAATGAATTGACTAGGCGTCACTGTGGCAGCGGTAAGAGGCAAAATCACGTGTTCTTCTTGACTGGTCCCTAACTCACCTCGAGAATGTCTGTGATCGCACGCCAACCAGGGGTTCCGTAGAACTGAAGCAGGCGAACGCTCAGAGGAGCGTACATCTGATGCACATAGGCAGCATCTTGAGGTTCCATGTCGTTCACGTTATCAACAGTGAGCTTCAACGTCTTTGACATCATTGAATACCTGCGAAATCGGCACAATTCACGACACATAAGGACACAAGAAACGAGGACGCGAATATTTGAACGAGTATCGTCCAGTCAGAAAGAGGAGCAGGCCGCCTACCCTTTTTGCGATGTGACATAAGATTTCAGGAGGCCACATTTATCGAGATTCTTCAGGAGTGTCAACGTCTCAATACCGTACTGATGCACGATCTGCGAGAATAGAAACTATCGTCAGCAGAATTCGAAGTCACGGATGTGGTTCTTGTGGAACTTTTCCAAATCTTCACATGGATTCCAGAGAAGACTGACCTCGCGCTTGTAGTGCTCCATCAGTTTCGGCTTTAGCCCGTTTGCTGTCTGTGCGTGCATGCATATTAAACGAATGACCTTAAATGATCGAATTTCTCTGTATTGTGGTTCCCTATGCGGAATTGAAGCTCTCATTGATTCAAGATACGCTGGGGATGGATGCCTCACTTTCTCCAGTGGTCTTCCCAATGCGATACAGTTCTCAACGTGAGGGTGTACTTGGTCGGGTCCATATTCCCCACGGAGAAACTCCTGCTCGCAATAAAGGTCTTCCGTGAAATCTGGATTTGCGATCCGCTGCTGCACGAGCTCCGATAGGGTGCAGTCTGAAATCAGAAAGTCGGATTAGGCTCGGTGATCAACTTGAACGTGAACCTCCGCGTGCTGTGGATCCAGAAGGATTTCAAGCGTAAGATGCGTTAGTTCGTAATGCCCGAAATTACGTTTTGTAAGACTTCGTTTCGTTTCTTGGATTTTCGGCAGGCGGGAGACGAAATCTTTCATGGCAGATATCGTCTTCGCTTCATGTCTTTCGTCGTATTGTTTCGAAAGCTGCTTTGCCATCATGTTGAGAACGGGTCCGACCTGAATCGATAAAAGTTCTTTAGATCAGCCTCTGCATCTCACTTTTTAGGAGAGTTCAATTCGGGAGTACGAGTCAGTGCATTACACTTCTAGTGATTAGAAAAGAGATCGATTACCGTGTTGAAATTTCTGTCGCGAAGCTCGACGAAGAGATCCTCGGACGAATTCAATTGGAAGCTGACAGTTGATGAACCTTTCTTGCTATGGAATTCCTCAGGTATGCTCTCCGCAGGAAACTTGATGAAGCTATCCTTAATCCCTGAAGGAAGATCGAATCTTGGTATCAAGGTCATTGAAATCGAAGGCACGGACGAAAGTTTTCCGAGGTTTTCCAGAGCTTTTGGGCAGGAATCTCAGAAATATCTGTAAAGAATCGCCTCAGCATAGATGTCTTCCAATCCGAACCCGTTCTGAGAAGTTCTTGATGTTCAGAGGGATGATTAATACGTTCGCGTGAATTGGCAGCTCAGGCTATAGTTTCGTCAATATTCATCAGTGAGTCTCCGCATGAAAACGGAAACAACTACGGTCTTGATGCTCAACTCATAATTGGTTCACTGGAGTTGATTCAGCGTTTCCGCGGTGCACCAAGCGAGCTTTTGACAGCCGCGCCGGCCGAGGCCGCTTAAAGGCCTCCTGGTGGTGGTGTTGCTTGTTGCAAAGCAGCCGACATCGAGTGTTGAGGGTAAGTTTCCTTCCTTCTACCCGAAGGCGTTTACAGCAGCACTAGGGCAGCCAGCAGCTCCTGCCATCGCCGCCGCTGCTGTCACCGCCGCAGCAGCTGTGAGAGGGTGTGTGTCTTTCTGTGAGAGTAGCTCAACCAGAACAAGGGGACACTCACTACAGAGCAGTCTCTAGAAGGGAGTTTTGTCAGAGCTGACTCCAGCGTGTGACACAGTTACCTCCGCTGGGTTCACTGTCGAAGTGAAACACCAAAGAGAAGCAGAGGAACCATGTCGCATCAGACTGGCATCGTTCCTAATGAGGCCTTGGTGAAGTTTATGGCGAAAGCCCGCGATTCGAAGTGTCGCGTTTTCAAAGTGGTCATTGATAGCGAACAGCTCAGTCTAGCTGACAGCCTCAATGTGCAAGGCGACTGGAAGAGCGACTTTTCAAAGTAAGTTTCGTTTCGCTTCGAATCTAACGAGAGTTTTTTGATGAACCTTCTCTTGAAAACACGCCCAGTCATAACAGCTGAAGGCTGCGTACCGGTCACGATCGTTCCTCTCCCTTTCATTGTGTTGTTCCGAATCGGTTTTCCACGATGTTGGTCACGAACATTAAAATGAGTAAAGTTGGTGTTTTTGGGATGGTTCCATATTTCCGGCATTCCGCATTAGGCTCAATACGGAATTCGTTCGCCGGCATAGGAGACCAGGTCTCACTCAGACAGGTGTTGAGCAATAGGCCTTCTTTCAAACACGGGGCAATGCGCAATGATTCAAACAAGTTACACTGAGCAATCGCCCGAACATGAAGTGTCGATATTGCGATAGAACTCTGGGAAGTGTCAAAACATCAGCACGACTCTACGCGCGGTGATGATATAACCATCTCGACAATGATGCCAATGAACAAAACGATAGACTAGGCAGCTCTATTGTGCCTCCTTGGAACATCACATGACAGCCGAGATATTTATGACAACAGATCCTTCAACGTTCAACACCACAACTTTCTCTGGCCGTGTTTCTCTCTCTCTCTCTCTTACTGTCTGTTTCAATGAACAAGATCGGTCGTACAAGGCACCGTGTGCAATACTTGTCACAAACATCGCTTCGATTCGTCAGAACACCAGCGCATTGATGGAATTTCTCAGCGAATATTTATCATCTCTCTCCATTGTGGCCACAAACACAAAAACAGGCGTAAACAAGACTCAGGAATGCGATCCTCGGTTGAACTAAGCTTTTCCAATTCGCTCGACGTGATGGTCCTTCTGAAGCTTGACTACTCAAATTCCAAACAATTTCTATGACCTCCGGTTCCCTTAATTGGGCTACATTGAAAAATGTCAGAAGTTTCGATTCAGATGTATCATTTACCAAGCCCGGACCGAAGAATATACGGCATCAATGTCCAAATCGCTTACCGAAGAGGTCGTGTCGTTCTCGACTGAGCGGACGTTTGTATTCTTGCAGGTATGTGCCTCAGCTGACGGAAGAGAAGCAGCCATGCTTCTTGATTTTCCGTCTGGACTCCAGAGGGGAATGGCTTCTCATAAGCTACTCACCTGACAATTCGCCAGTGCGTCTGAAGATGCTTTACGCTTCAACGAAGGCGACTATGAAGAAGGCTTTTGTCACCGATTCTGAATTCGTGGCTACATCTAAGGTACCCACGCTGTTTATGGAAAGTCTTACGAATCCGAATGATTATTATTGGAATCAGATATTTCAGCTTGAAACTCAAATTCTCAAAATCTCTCTTTCAGGAAGATGCTACTCTAGCCGGATATGAAGCACATTTGAAATCAGAAAACGCTCCACCCCCTATGACACACGCCGAAAGGGAGCTTGCCGAGGTATAATAGGTCGTCCGTTCGGGGTGTTATTTACAACATTTGCGTAGATGATATGGAGTTATTGTTCTCAGGCTTAATCCTAACTTCTTAATCCAGGTTAGGCTTCAAGAAAGCTTTGCTTCGGTTGGCATCGATACCAAACAGCAAACGCTCAAGGGTCTGGAGCTGCCGATTTCCGATGATGCCATCGACGGCTTCTTCTGTCTGAAGGAGGGCAAAATAAATTATCTCCAAATCGGAATCGATGTCCAGAGCGAGCAGATTATCGTCCACGACCGGGCGTTCCTCGATTCGGCCGACGAGCTCAGCGCTCGAGTGCCGCAAGGCGAACCCCGCTATCATCTTTTCAACTTCAAGCACATCCACGACAATCAACGAGTGAGTTTGTGCTCGGGAAATATCTGCTGCAGTCTTGCGGAAAATAGGCCTCAACTTGAGATGACAAGGCACTGTTCCCAGATCTTTTCTAAACTACCAAGTCGACTGCCGTGGGCCGATCATGCTTTGAACGAAACTGTCCGTCACACTTCATGAGTTCCGATCGAAGTTCAGAAATACCAACTTCAGAATCGCGTTTTTTCTGGTCAGAAACCGGAATCTCTCTCAGCTGACCTCGAACTCGTAACGTGGCACCTTTTCGAAACGAAAAACCTTCTTATTGCAGGTGGTATCGACGATATTCATCTACACCATTCCTGCCGGTAACTGCCCGGTCAAGGTAAAGATGCTCTATTCGTCTTGCAAGGCACCGCTCATCAACGACATTCAGAACAAGATCGAGATTCCACTGGCAAGGAAGTTGGAGCTCGACGACCTGAAGGATCTCAATGAGGCTTTCCTCATGGATCAGCTTTACCCAAAATCAGACTCGGGCAAGAACATATTTGCCCGTCCCGCAGGACCCACCGGACGGCAGGGCGGCCGACGACTGGTGAAATAGGAAAAAGCCGGCTGCTGTCATTGCTAGATGCGAGAATTCCTCCGGAGGATTCCTGAGACGACGTCTCAATCTCAGGAAGTGGGAGAGAATCTTATGAGAACGTAGTCCTCACAGAATCCTCCGGAATCAGGTGCTTCAGGAGCTTCCGGATTGTCGATATACAACGATTCACAGCCCAGAGGTTTTCAATCTCTCACCCGGACGGAAGTGTTTCGCCCAATTCTAACCAATCAGATGCTAACCCGGTGCGGTAGAGCCGCTACCTGATACATATCTTGTATGTCCTTTTGAATGTCTCCTTCTCGATCTTCCTTTGAAGAGCAATAATATTTCCTACTCATTGAAAGCTGGAAGGAGCTAGTTTGACGGATTTCCGTAATACAAATCGGCCAATATTTTCTTACGCTCTTCTGTCATGCTTCGTTAGAACACTTTCTTCTGCTGTCAACGCAAACATGACAACTGAGTATGTTCGAACACTTCTCGTTGTGTCGTCGATGAATCATCGATACGTGTAGCCAACTCAATGTCCTCTCGAGTATCGACTAACCCCACTTCGAAGTCAGCAGCACCCGTTCCTCTTCCCGAGACCCTTTAGGAGATACCTTTCTTCCGAGCTGTAGCTCCAAAAGACGGTGTCCCAACAGGAGTCTCGATTTCTCACTCGCACCTAGGCCAACTCTTCACTGCTCAGTGACGCAGCCTAACAACTAATACATTCATCCCAACCACCGACGTCCCGTCGAAGGTTGAAACCGCCCTCGAGGCGATCTTCTAGATAGACTAACGCGTTGGAGCCCCTGATCTGGGTCAGATCTTGCTTCAAATGCCGAAACTTTGAAAGTTTCAAACAAAACGAACGTGATAACTGCAGCACTGCATCAAGCACGCGTCATTACTTCATAAATACAAACGTCCTAAGAAACCTGCTCAGCGAAAACGCCCAACGAGAGATTCTGAGAGAGGTTGTAAACACACTCAAGAAAACGTTACCTAGCGATGTACGATGAGGGAAGGCAATCTGTCAAGGCAGAAACGATGCCAGCTTATAGGGTGTATGTTTGGAACCGAGGTAATCGATTATATTTTTGAGCTATCTGTATGCTGTAACTATGGGCAAGCAGCACAATAATCTGTTTCCGTGTTTCTTTTCATACCCTCCCGGGTGACTGAGGGACTAGATGTTTGATCATTTCGAGATTTAATTGTGAATGTCTGATGAAGGCCGTCGGGAGATGATATTCCGATGTTAGGAACCGAAGAAATTAATATGACACCTCTGACCACAGAGAAGGCACTTCTAGGATATGACATGTAACCTGAGAGAAAGGGAGAGTGATATCACCGGGAATGAGTGATGAACTATGGAGATTCTGAATAAATTTTTAGTCAATTCCGAAACTGGTTTCCTGATTCCCGACTTGTGATGCTCCTGGAGGCCGCTGCTGTCGCACCTCGGCTAGATTGTACTTCGATGCCGTCGTTCCTCAGACGAGATCACGCTAGGAATAACTTTCACCCCAAGTGTCACTCACCGTACATCTCGTCGAGGAGTCCTTCATACGTCAGTTGTGTCGCTAGAGGCGAGAGAAGGTCAACAGACCGATCTAACAAGAACAAAGTGTCGATTTGGGCAACCTGTGGAGCTTCCTTCCCTGAGAGCTCTTTCCTGGAACAAAACGAGTCCGGTTAGGCGGTTGTCTCGACTGAGGTGGAAAAAGAAAACTGTGATTCCCAATCGAAGGATTCCTTACCTCAGGCGCACCATGAGTTCGAAGAGACGCTGAGCTTGAACACCCTTACCGCGCACGTAGGGAATGACGCCGAAAAGTGACTGAAGCATACTGAGTGCTCGCGCCACAGCCAGGAGCTGAGATGTGTCTTTATCGATGTAGCACTCCTGCATCGAATAATTATTGAGGATCAGTGCACGACGTTCTTCGAAATGGGGAACTTTCCGAAGAAGCACTTCATGGCTGACGTCTTCGAAAACAAGCGCTCACCCGGAAGAGGCCATCGAGGTTCATGGACATGAGATCCGGATCCAAGGGGAACACTTCGATAAGAAGTTGATGGATTTGAACCGATCCAAGAACCCCGAGTTTCTCCAGCCTTTGTTGACAAAGGAACGAAGCTCTCGGCACAAAGAAGATGTGAAACTCCACGTTTTTAGTGCTGAAAACACAGCTGGTGATGAAATATTCGTTGATCAGGCAGGCCTTTGTGACCCAAATGATTGCGAAATGGAACGATCCGAGGGGAGACGTCAAGACAAACCACGTGCCCTAGCTTCCGAATGACGAAAACGACAAGCGCTCTATACATACTGCTTGATGCAATCCGCCACTACGTCCATGTATTTGCAGTGCGGCCGGAGAATGAAGACAACGTTTTGCGCTTTAGTGGATATCTCCATCCCCATCGTGCACGACTGAATCATGTGCTCGACACCATGTGCCTGTCGATCAGAAATTCGGGAATGAACAGCAAACCGAATCTTCCCAAAGTCTCATTTGAATTGACGCCGAGAGGCCCAATTCTAATTCGTCATGAATCGTTTTGGCTCTGGAATGTGGCTTACCCGGAGGATATGGTATTCGATGACTGTCGATACTGGACCTGTCAGTTCATCGTCCCACACGAGACATTTCGTTCCACCAACGGAGTCGAGAAGGTTCAGCATATCTCTAACATAGCTTTCTCTGATCTGAGCTAGGTTCAGCCTGCCTGACGATAACTGCCCACTGGAAACTGCAATTGTAGAGGGTAAATAGTATCTTGAGGAATACACGACGATAGAGGAAAGTTTTTGGAATCGCCTCTCGAAACTCCCAGCTACCGTAAATCGGATGGATGAGCTACAGATTGCTCCCCCAAAAAGATTTATTTCGAGGCAATCGTCGATTTGCGCAGATAACATTGACTAGACTCCTCCGTGCCAGAGAGCCCACGATGCCCCGATTCGCATCGACGCTGTCTCGACGGGAGGTCAAACCTTGGACCTAGACATTGAGTCTGATCTAATTGTGAGCTGCCGGCCACTTCGGGAAAGCCATCGTTCCCATTCTCGTTACAGCATCATACAAGGCTCATGTTTGGGTCGTGGCGCACAAATTTCCAGAACTCCTACATGATCCTAAAGACCTTCTGCAAAGCGACAGAGCGGAGCGCGAATGCAAACCGATGGCGCGACGATGATCTGATGAAAGCTCCTGAGAGCTCTTGTCTCTCAGGAGCAGCTTTTCCTAAGGAAAACTCTAGAGCGCAAAAGGCCAACGAATCCCAACCTCTTTCGATTCGAAAGGACCTTCTACTGCAAGCATCACATGAAGCCGGCGATCGGAAATCGCGAACTCGCTAATTTTTCAGGGACATGAATGGAGTGGAGAACCCATTCATATCACGCCTTCGAGATCAAACGCTACGAGGACGTTGCTGGTGATGAAACAAAACTCGATTCGGGTTCGGGGAGATATTCTTGAGTTGCCTCAAAATTGGAGGGGCGTTATTTTCAAGGCGCTGTGCTGGTGACAGCTGATTATGGAAGTCAACCTACCCATTGTCTCCGCTGTCTCGGCTCCTAACCCGGGCTCAAAAAGCACTGTAATACTTCCTCAGAGATCGACAACTCGCAGAGCTCCCGGATCTCCAATAGGAACTTCTCTGAACTCCACAAAGAATAGAACACGGTGCTTCGAGCCAGCTGATCGCGTCGTCTGCTCGTTGAACAACAAAGAACTGTCAGAGGCGCGCCGAATATTTCAGGAGTTTGTGAAGCGACTCCTCAAAATCTTCCTGATCCATATGCGACGACGACTGAATATTTGTATGACGATCTGAGTCCGAGGATGTCTTCATGGGTCACGCGGTTGGAAGTTGCCACCACCTCAACCCCAACGACGTCCATACGTACACGAGTGCAATCGGCGCCGTCAGGATCTAGTTGACGTTGCACTCACCACTTGACAACTGGTCTCCTGTGCCGTCACTCGAGCAACATACTCCTTACATTCGCCATGGAGTCCGAAGAGCAGCATGTTCTTCCTCTGGCCAGAACTCGTTTCATTGGAGTATTCCGGAGCAAATCCGATGCTGCAGATGCAGTTTCGCGAGAGCAGGCCGTCACGGAGCAGGCCGAGATTTGTGAGCGACTTTTGAAAAGTGTCAAAAAAGAGGTAAATTTCAATTCCGAATCCGTCCGGGTCAACAGGCTTGTGACCGTACCATGCACCCGTTCGAGCGTGGGGTGCTGTTCCGGGAGGTAGTTCAGGTCTGCGACATCCTGGAAAAATTCCCCTTAGCTGTTTTGTCAATGCCTTTCGAACCTTCCGATGGCCACGAATCAGACCGAGTTTTCAAGGTTGTTTTCCTCCGTGTTCGCTCATTATCTGACCTTCTGGTACGGAATCGTTCGCAAAAAACCTGTTCTGCTTTTGTTGAAAACTACCTCGGTGAACGCTCCCACCACCCCCGGAAACATGACATATGCTGTCTTTGTATGCAAACCTCTCGACCGTCAAACACCTGAACACGCTCGGAACACCACCTGTTTGCAATCTCCAACTGTCGTGTACAGCTGCAGCCCTTGACTGTCGTCGACAAACGCCGCGTTCTGCCATCGAGTACAAGTGCAACCGTGAATCCTTCCAGGTGAAGCAAATCATGGAAGAGGCCGTGACAAGGAAGTTTGTTCATGAAGAAAGTAGCAGTATTACTTCACTTTGCGGTGAGTTTTATTTCTGTGATGACAGCTACGTGGAAATTGCACGGTTGATTCGAGCTGACAGGTCACCGCGTTCGTAAAGGTAGCCCAAGCCTCAGGGAAATCAGAAGCCTTGCGCAAAACTGAGGAACTCGACTTCACGCTTCACTTGAGTCGCGGTGACTGCGATCGTCAGCAGTTTCTTATCGTTGCGCAAGAATTTAACTCGCTCCTGGAATGATAAAGGCGCAGCTTGTGGAGGAAAAAGGAGAGCGTTCGCAGGAAAACGAAGTAGTCAAGCACACACGTGTAGTGTTTGTCAAGCAAATACTTTCTTTTGTTACAGCCGCCGTAGACTCGTGTCTTTCGCACGGTCTTCGTCGTCGCGCACTCGGTTTGTTCAAAACCCATTCGACGACGGCCTTGCTCCAGAAAATCGCTAAAAGCTTCTCGCCGGCATACGAGGTAGTGCAAATCGTCGAACGCATCGAGCATATCCAAGACGGGAACAAGTGAGTCATTCATGTTGTCGTAGATTTCGCTCCCCGCCCCTCCCCTCCCCTGTCCTTCGTTCGCCCAAAGCGTGCCCGAGACCCACAACTTGGGACTTTCAGCCGACAGGCTTACGCTAGCCAGGCAGCATCGTTAGGCTTCCTTGACCTAGTTCTGCTGTGACACATCTGTTTTCCTTCGATGGACGTTCGAGACGAAAGTCGGGACGAGCTTGCAAATCTAGATTGGATCGGACGAGTCGAAGAGTCGCATCGGGTAGTTGGCAAAACAACAAATAGCTTTTCGTTTTATTCAAGTAGCGTTATTATACACGAATTCGGTTTCGAGCAGCAGAACCCGAACTTCCCGAATCGAAAGCAGTAGAAACAGTGTTTACTTTGTCGGGTTGCGATCTCGTGAAGAACTTAATCAATCATTTAGGGCTTCGGTTGCGCCGCCTGCGTAATTTAAGCGCTAAGAATGCCGTAGATTCGAGGCAGCATAACGAAACCGACGTAGGCACAGGAGAATGCGATGCAGATGGCGATGAAATTGAACAACTTCTTCTCCCACGGCTCAAGCATGTAGATCGATGTCAGTAGTTCCCATTGGAGATAGAGCCATTTGAGTCGACCTATCAGTGAGTTGTCGAAGTACTCGGCCATCTGGAGAGAAGAGAGAAACTAGATTCAGCATCGAAATCGAGTAAACCAACACTGAGCTTCCATTGTTCCGGGAAGCTTCCTAAAACCTCGGAAGTTCACGCAAGAGCACGTTTGGACTAATCTAGGCTTTTTGGGACACAGTCGAAAATCTAAGAAGACTTTCCAAGCACGTAGCCCATGCTAATGGACTCGGCTGCATCAGCACCTTGGAGAAAAACCTTTGGCGTCCTAGGAATAGGGTAGATCGGCTGCCGAAATTGAGACAGCGGATTTTGAAATGATGCCGAGCAGGTGTCATTTCCTTCACAAAAACAAAAACATCTGATTCAGCGTTTCGAGTCCTACCGCGTCGAGTCCCCTTCGAATATCTGGAGTATCGTTGCCATCATTGTTGCTGCTCGAACGATCGCTGAGTTACGAGCGAATAATCCGACAGTCACCGCAGCCGAACGGGTAAGAATCAGAGTTGGTAGCCTCGATTTCTCGAGAAAAAAAGTCAACCTCGCAGAAGTTTTATCCCGAAGCGGCCTCCGTTGATTACGAGTGGCCACTTCGATAGAAGGCTGCACGAACAAGACGGAGAGGAAAAAGTAGTTTGGTACGGTTTCGTAACAAGGACACAAGAGCGGATGTGAGGAGAATATAGACAGGAGCGTTCTTAATCACTGTGGTGGTTTCCCCAAGAGAAACGTCGAAACAATCTTAACTGAATGTGATTTGAGACTCGATCGGAGAGCTCACCGACCGCGACTTCTGGCAATTCGCGGGCAACCTCGTAAATAATGCAACGAGGCCTACGCTTCCACGAACAGAACATTGATTTGGGAGCCAATGGGGACAACCTCCTGCGGGACAGTTCAACGTAACCGGGGCGGAATCGTTTTACGCAAGTGGATCGGCTCCGATCCGAAAGATTATTATGGCTGTTCAATTAGACTGGAACGGAACCCTGGAGAGTTTTTCCGCGACATTTGAGACTTCTGCGATTGCGTTCCTCGATTCCGGTGACAATGTTGAACTGATACGAATCATGTGGAGTAACTTAGAACCAATGCAATTCGGCGACGCCCGAAGGTTGAGGACATCCGACCCGAAACACTAACGACCAAGCTTGTCAAGACAAACGCCACAGGTGGATCCCGTTACCTCTAAGTGTGTCGTCGCCACGATCCAAGAAAACCGAGAAACGCGTTCCTCGATCGAGCTCGAGATAGCATGACTTTAGCTGAGGCCGACGGAACCATAGCAGATGATGACATCGAGTTCCGCAACTTCAGAAAGCAAATTCTCGCCCAGTGCTTTTCAACATTCGAAACCTTGAATTCGGATGGGTTGCACCTTCGAGATTCCGTGTCGAACGATACTGATAGCGGAGATAAGGCGCACACGGGAATCAAGTTGTATGTTCGAACAACACTTGAAAATCAGTCACAGAATCTGACTACCAATGATCCTTCCTGAGAATGAGGACCGCCAGGAGAACATCTCGAGTGCAACAACGAGGGAGCTCAAGGTTCCGAATAGATCACCAAGATTCGCGAGGGAGTGTCCTATCAGCCGTCGACCGGATATTGCGCGACAATTGCGAAAGCCTCACGCTGTTCTTCTGGCTTGGTTCCTCTTCAAACCGGCACAGCTCTACAGAACTGACATCGATTGCATGATCCAAACATCGAGCAGGAATACGAAAGAAACTCAAGTGTCAATACTGTCACCAGTGAGCGCCCAGCCGGGTCTGGTTCTCGCGCACTACATACCGTGTCGGTGGAATCTTGAACTTCTGAACGGATACGCAATAGCTCTCGAGATGGAACGGCAGAATCTCGGGGGCAATATGTGAAACCGAGCAATTGTCAACAGACCGTTTGCTAAGAGTTCAACAACACACTGTCGCGTCAACCACATGGGAGGAGAGAGCGGCGTAGGCCCTGGAGCTCCACCATCGGGAGGCCTTTAACAACGGTTCCGATAAGGCGAAGCGAGTCTTTCCCAATATGCCCCGCACACTCTGGCCGAGCACGATAATTATTAGTTGATCGAACAAATCCCCGGTGACGATCGATTCCCCGATCCAATCGTGGGAAGAATGACATTGGACTGATTCGAGGCTCTCTGGGGATCGAGAAAACCCTCCGACTTCGCCGAGTGCGACGACCAGTCGGATTCTTTTGTGGATTGGAGAGTAGGCTCGTGGGGAGCCGTTCCAGTTCGAGTTCGCTGCGACCTTGGTAGAGGACCGATGACAAAACAGAATAGTGTCATTCCGCGGCATGATGAACAATCGAGTAAATGATAGCAAACTTTCCAGACGGTCGTCATCATCCGGAGACAGCACCACAGGCACGCCTCAAAGGAACGCCAGCATCGGAAAACGTCCCGCTGCGAGCATGAGGTCAGCTAGATCGGAACACTATTCCAGGATGCGATGCCACATCCTGGCTAGATGACATTTTTTTAGGAAAGAAAAAGTCAGTGAGAAGGAGCACGTATTTTGAATTCCTAATCGAAATTGTGAACATTTCCAAACGTACAGATACTTGTGGATCAGGATCGCTCTGTTTGAGAAACATTTGACAAAAATTGTGGATTATCTCGTGGAGAACGCAAAGTAAGACATTGCTTGAGTTTGGCAAGGGAATCATTCGATTTCGTTGATTGTCTTATCTTTGATCAAAATTTCGTTTTCCGTAACTTCATCCAATCTCTGCGTTCTTTGACGTCACTTTCTCCTTTGTGACAAGTTGAATTTTCGTCTGGAGGGTCCGAAGTCGATGGAGACGTTGAAGGTCTCTAGAAAAATAAAATGATGCGCGCTTCTCTCTCGATATTGCAGCAAATACTACGAGAAAGACGCTCTTGTGTCCGACCCCGTGTCGGGGCAAATCCTCGCCTCATTACTCGGTGAGTTGATTTGAGCTAACTAGGCTGCTGCTAAGAACATGTCTGAACGTTATCCACTCAAATTAGTCGCATAGCAACAATGCATTAAATATATTACTTCGCCAATGCGTTAACGATCGATGGCTCCGCCTTGTCTGGCTCACTCTCAGTCTTTTAGTCTAGTCGGGACGGCGTGATTTCGTTGGAATCCGAATGATGGACATCCCGCCATCTCGTTCAGAGAACGAACGTCCCTCGAGAGTTTGACTCGCAAGCCGAGAACTGAACCCACGTATCGATGTCATTCCAATCGTTTTCCATTCAATTGGCTCCGAAGAGCCTTCGTGATGGAGCTAACTTGAAAATTGTTTGAAGGTTTTACGTCAAACGAACATGTGTGAATTTCACCGATTCCCCACGGGCCAAAGACAAATAATTAGAGCGAAACTCGGTTTTACAATGCTCCCAACGAGAACTCTGATCCCTGGAAGGAAACGATTACGTTGCCGTCTTCCTATTTGTACAGTAAATAGCTCCAGGCGTTTCCTCCGTTCAGCCGAGCAATCTATTTGCAACCAAAACAGCGTTCTTGCTCGCATCGGTGCCAATCTATCGATGAGACATTGGTTATGGATTCACGAGACGATGCATGTTTGCCTCGCCCGTGGATTCCAACCACCATTACCACCTGAATATTTCCCCGGTTCGACAGAGAGGAAGGATTCCTTTCCGATTTCCTGAAGTAGATAACCTCCCTGAAGTGGATGAACGGCTTAACTCCGAAAGAAGGCGGCAGGTCTGAGAATTCGATACTTACAGTGGGTCCGTGCGCACTGGACTATACTCGAATGAAAACTCAGGATCACTTCTGGACGGACCCCCCGGCGGACGAGCTAGTGCAGCGGCATAAACTCAGTAATCCGATGACACCATCGCAGAAAGCTTCTCACCCAACGCCTTCGACACCCCCCACAACGAGCAAGCGACCAACACTCAGCGTAAGTTCCTGCGACCTCGCCTAATGGAGACGATTCCAATTACAGTTAACGAGGACGAAAGCGTAACATTAGACCTCATTATAATCGGTCAATCCGCTGGAATTTCCAAAATTCTAGCTGAGATTTTTGAAATTTCGCTGACAGGCATCTAATTTTTGAACATTTGAAGCGTCCCGAAGTTTTGGTCTGCACTCAAAGTGTCGAGTTTTCCTCATATTCAGATGATGAACGGGGTATCTTATGTCTGCTGACCTTGGTGTCTAGACTTCGATGCGCTCATCTTGACAGAGACCATTATGCAAAACACTCATCGATGGAGTTTGCTCGATTTTTCAGTATCGACGAGCGGCTGGGAGTAGTTCGGAAGACTCGGTAACCCGATATCATTCAGCGGGCAGCCTCGGTTCTTCCATGGGCGTGAGTCAGGCGCGAGACTATGTCGAAAGTCTGCATCAAAACCCTCGTTCCACCCTCATCTATGGGAAAAACAATGTGACCGTGCATCCGGTGAGCGGTTGTTTCTTGCATGGATTGGATTTCAAGCCAACGACGATCCTCTTCCAGCCTGGAAGGAAAACACAGCAGCAGCTGGAACTATCTTAGATTCGCCCTCTATTCTATCCTGACAGCACGACTGTCCGGAACCTCTCCGGGGATATCTGTCGCTCCATCACGAACCCTCGGCTGCGGGTTTGGTGCTGAAATGGACTCCGAACCAATTGATGAGCGGAAGCAACGATTCAACAACTTCGGCGTCAAACCAAACCGAAGGCACACCTCACTCGATCTACTGGGAGCACGCCATCAAGGTTAGTCGAGCAGCTCCGACGACAACGACGAATGTCATTAATTTGAGAGGCTTCCTGCCCTCGGGCGAACGCAAAATGAATCCGGAGCCCGAGCCAAAGCGGATCGAGCAGCGTTTCGCGAGAATTTCCTACGCCATCGGAAATCCGAGAAGTAGCTGGCGGACCGAGTGAGCGACAGAGTCCTCTGGGAGTTTCGGGAAAATCATGCGAGCTACACCTACTCTGTTGCTTCGAGCTCCGCCAAGGGAATCTCGGGACAGATTTCCGTATAAAGTGACAGGTCAATGTTTTCTCAAACGGGTTTGTCGGGGAGAATGCTTTGCGAATACAAAACACAGGTTACGCGGGAGCGCTTCGACTGGCGGATGTGGCTCCCGAGGGAGTGATTCCTTATTCGAAGCAGAAACTAGGATTCCATCTAAGGTTTTTCTCTACAAGCCAGCGGCTGAGAAGCTCAGAAACCGGATCAGTAATCGAACGTAAAGTTTCACAGTCTTTCTCCCCGAGGTCGAGTCTTTGGGAAGCTGGGGACTTGGAGCACCGTCAGAACTTATCTTGCAACTATTGAAAACCAAGAGAATCGCTTCCTCCAGGGTTCGAAGCGTTGGTAAAACCCGAGGCGTCACAAAATGACGTCATTTCGCTTCATTCAGGTCAAGCTTTCGGAAGTCGTGTATCTTCACTGTCATCAGAAAGCCGATCAGGGCGGAAGCCTCGTCCTCGTCGGCCAAGATGGAGTCCAAAGATCACCAATAATTTTCCCCACTGGAGATTCTCATCTGATTCAGTTTTTGACATGCCTCGAGGGAGCACTACTGCCGCACAGCCGTCTAGATCCTCCTCTTTGCACACAGGCCAACCAAACCGGTGAGAGGCGCTCGACCTTTAAATTCATCCTTCGTCGAGTCTCTTCAGAATAAGGGCTTTGGCCTCGTTTCTAAACTTGGAGTACGTTTTCCCTCCAGGAGGTTCCGTCCAGCCGAAACTGAAACGCCAAAGCATCTGTTCGAACCGAGACCAAGACCTCGTGTTCAGGGTGATTCATGGAGGGCACAAATCATCGGTGGTGAGCTTCATCGAGGCCGGCACTCAAGTTAGCCTGTCGTTAGCCTCATTTTTCATGACCCGTTCCGCGTCTAACGAAGACGAGTGGAGTCGTTCGTCGTTTTCTCTCATAAAGGAATCGCGTTCTCTGTCGACAGGTCACCCAGCAAGCGAGTGGGAGCACTTCGGGCGAATCTGTGGAAGAAAGCGAGGCCGACGGTCTTCCCAACGGGAAAAAGGTGCGACGGTGAGAGCTGGGAAATGTTCAACCGAGAGGAGCGTTCGTTGGGTAATTTCTAAGCGTTTGCGTTGTAAATCTTTTCAGAAGTGCATCGAGCGTCCAGGCACGAAAGATTTCCCTAAAAACGGGGGCGAAACCCTAGAGGCTTTATGTTCCACGATGAGGAAACAAATCCTCAGCAGAGCTTTCTACGGATGTGAGTAACTCGAATCGGAGGAGAACGTTTTCCTCTGAGATGATCGAGCGCTGGGAACTAAACGGAAGAGAAATTCTTTCCATCTCGCAGGGCTGGCGCATTGCCGCCATCTGCGCACAGTCCGGACTCATCTCTCTGGATTGGTTCATCACAACATCGTTCCAAGTACGGAGGAAAAATTAACCCCCGAGCGATGGGATGAGCTTGTGAACAACGACGGCTCGATACGAGATCCACAAGAAGTGTTTCGGCTGGTGTACTTCGGAGGTCTCGAGCCTAATCTCCGAAAAAAAGTGAGCGCTATGAAGTGCTTTTCTCCGCGCGGTCCATGCAACTTCTCTTGTGTCGACACGAAAACAAAATTTCATACTGGTGCTCTGTGGGAGGAAAGATGGCGGGGCCGCGGAACGATGATGTCTGAAGTTGGGAAATTTTCCAGGTTTGGCCTTATCTCCTCGGCCATTACAAAATGAGCTATACATATCAGCAGTGCAAAGAAAAAGACGACAAAACCCACGATTCCTTCGAGTCCACGATGTCGGAATGGCTAGCTGCCGAGGCGATCGGTAAGGCGAGGCAAATGAGAACGAATGAGCTGTGCGCTACCCCGAGAAAATTCACTTACGTTCGATACACACTTCTGTCGATGAGTTATTGTCGAGGGAATGATCGTGCAGCGTTCGGTTGAGAACGAGTCTCCTTAAAATCTCCTCCTCGCAGTGCGCCAACGCGACAAGGAGACTGCTGCAGCCTTGAGACTGTCTTCCGGAGGATCCACAACCCAATGTTCGGAAATGCCACTCGCGATCCAGATGAGCAGTGATAATAATGACGTTTTTGACGACGAAACAGGTCTGTTGTAATTCGAGCAGTCTTCCCAGGAGCCAGAACTCGATTCCGAACATTAAGAGAATGAACAATACTTTCTATTCTCAGGAACCGAAACGACTGTAGTTGATGAGCCCGTCGTGGTTAGTGGGGAGGTGAGTCGAGTTCGTTCGGGTTATCCGATGAGCTTTTCCGTCCAGTTTCACGAATCTGACCGAAGGAGGAAATCTTCCAGAATAACACGAACAAACTTTCCTATTCGGAGGAGGAATATTTTTGTCCTGACGATCTTCGTCACCTTTCGAATTCGCTCTCTCACAACGAGCTCACGGTCGAAGCTCGGAGCGAATGTCCGTCGCCCGCATCTTCGTCGGGAGCAGCGTTCACCGTGAGTCGTTTACGAAACAAACCTTCGCTCGGAGGAGAGGAAAAAAACTCTACCTACTCGATTTCGGTTTCCTCCAGGATTGGGATTATCGCTAGAGTTAACTTTTCCGATTGCTCCGCTTCCAGTCTGATCTGCTCGACCTGTTCGGACTGAATATGCATCGTATCGACAAAGACGTACGTCGTTGCGACCGGAATATTGATTACTTCGTCAGCAGCGATAATCTCGACAAACTACGGAACGTCATGTGTACTTACGTCTGGGAGCATTTGGACGTCGGCTACGTCCAAGGGATGTGTGATCTCGCCGCACCCCTTCTCGTGATATTTGACGATGGTATTGAAATATTTAATCCTACTCCGAATTCTAGAGCCTGTCCCGTCCGATGATCGAAATTTCGATGAACGATCGAATAGCCGTTAGAGGTCTCAAAAGATCGTTCTATACTCTGCAATATGTCGTAGCAGACTATCTTCACAGAAAGAGCCGGAATGTCCGAAGTCACTTTGGCGAAAGAAGAAAAATTTCGGGTCAGTCAAGCTTTTGCTCGTTTCAGAGGTCATGTCGTATTCCTGTTTCCGTGAATTGATGACACGCATGGCAGCGAATTTCCCTCAGGGCAACGCCATGGATCAACATTTCGCAAATATGCGTTCTCTGATCCAAGTAGGTTCCGACGAGTCGTGGTCGCAACTTCCATTTATGACCCCAATAAGAAAACGAGTGGGATGGAGAGTTGGTCACAGAATAGTTTTGGGATTTGGACCTCGTTTGCCGAATCCAGGTCATTGCATAGGTGTATGAGAAGAGCTATTTTTGGAGATTTAACTTCCTTTGTGTCGTCCGAAGATTCTAGATGGAGAAATATTCGCCTTGATGCAACAAAACGGGGATTACACACATTTCTATTTTTGTTACCGTTGGTTTCTACTCGACTTCAAACGAGAGCTGGTCTACGATGATGTTTTCAAGGTCAGTTCAATTCAACCTTCCTCAAGTTTTCGTCATACTACGTGCATCAAGACCTGGAATTAGAGCTGAATTGCATTATGAATTGATGCGCAGGTGTGGGAGACGATTTGGGCCGCTCAACATGTCGCGAGTTCTTCATTCGTCTTATTCGTTGCCCTCGGAATGGTGAAATACTACCGCGAGATCATCATTGACAATAGGATGGACTTCACGGATATCATTCGCTTCTTCAACGGTGAGTTCTGACGCATGCTTTGGTAACGAGGACTGATTCCCGGGAACAACTGTCAGTCAGGGACACACGAAGTCGAGTTCAAGAGAGAGATGTCAACTTTTCGTTCGAATCCGGGACACAATTTGTTGACGACGGGTGTGTCCTCCCATATTTCTGTCTTATTCGACAAGAAAGCATACCTTTGATAAGATTTGATTCTACTGAAACTCAGAACGAATGACACATGGACACTTTACCTAAGGAACGAGACACCATAGAGTTGTAATCAGTTTTATTCTTGCGGTCGAATAGAAGCAAATTTTCCATTTTGACAATAATGAAGGCAGTGTACTTTGTCTTATCATCATGGTTTTTGAAATAAGCCTAATCAGTTGCTTGATTTTGGAACAGAACATTTGTTTCGACTCTTCGATTCCCGCAATTGCATTCAGGTGATCACGCCATTAGCGTTGCACTTTTGTTCACACAGTGACCTCGGCCTCAGCTCATACAGAGATCAACAGAAAACAAAAATTAGAGGCCGTTGTAATGCGATGCTCCGAACAAAGGAATTTCGAGTCGGAGAAAGAAAACTCAGAAATATTCCAATGGCCGCTCGAATATTCTTCCTGAATTCGAAATATACGTCGGCGGAGGGATTTCACCGGAATAGAGGTCACTGGTAAACGCGGTTGACAATCGAGCCCCTTCTGAGCTTTCGTTTGAAAAAAAAGGACGATTTTCCGATCGGCAGATTGAACAAGAAATTTATCGATTGCCTGTTTGTTGAGGATCCGATTGAAGAAGTCTCTCGATCGGCCATTTAAAGAAGGTGGAGAATTGAGATAATATTTTCTTTTTTTTGGCGCAACTCCTCTTTCGAAGGCCGAAGATGGTTCTGGGAAACTTTGTCGAATCGCCTTTGTAGGCAAGCTTCCAGACACCGGAAACACATTTTGCAAGGCCTCGGAGGTGCAAATTGAATGAAAAAGACGCGATTCTGCGTCTTCCCGGAATTCTTCATCAGATTGTTCCTGATTTAAGATTCGTTCGAATCGAGTATTTGCAGATATTGATCGTTTGCTTGGATAGTTTACGACTCGAGTCAAAAGTTTACAGAAACCGTTCCAAGTTATCGACCGACGTTGGATTCTACGATGCCCGGTTTCCAATCACATACTTTTTCTGTTGCGGAGTCGCAGCCGAGGTTGCGACCATTTGCTTGAGATCATTTGCTTGGCATCGCGTCATCCTCGATCGCGTCGAGAATTGGAAGGTTTTCCGTCGATACCGTGCACTTTGTTATTTCGTTTCGATCTTACGTGAAGATACTCTTTCTCCGTGTTCTTTTTGTTGTTGTTCTACTACTCAGTCTGCTTTTACATCGTCGAGCTCCTAGAAAGCTTCTCTGACTGACTTTTCGATACAGAGAGATGGCACCTATAGATCGCTTCGTGGCACGGTCTCGAGCAGCCGTTCGACACAGTTAATGTATGTTCTTGCACTACGGCCATTGTGGGTTATACGTTACGAACAGCGTATCTGGCATCGTTTCTTCTCGCAATTCGTTTTCACTCTTGGTTCGGGGCGAATGTGCGAGCAGCGGAAAAAGTCTAAGTGCGCGATGAGAAAGCAAAAAAGGGAGTAGAGGAACTGAGGAAGAGAGGGAAAAGTTGGGAGAAGGGGAGGAAGGACCAAGAGGACGCACTATCAACGCGTTTCGTTCGGTTAGAGAAACCTCGTGAAATCGATTTCGAATTCCGGTGCCAAAAACGACAACCGGTTTCCCGCGTCCAGCGGACGGAAATATCATCGTCGCCACTGTCATAGTATATAATTATATACAACATATGAATAGGGGATACCCCTTCTCTTCGACGGTTCGGGATTCGCGTTTCAGAAATCAAATCCAAAGGGACAGGAGGGAGCTGTCGTCTCCCCTCTCTGAGCAGGTCCCTTCGGTCGGGGCGAAGATGATTGATTATTATTAATTAATACTGCACAAAATACACCGGAGCCCCTAAACCCGACAAAGCCAAAAATCGGCTGAACGTGCTGTGTGTTTCAACAACAACAACAACAACTCCGAGCAGTGCTCAAGGGTTGGCTTGCGTACAAAGGGGGCTGTGGGGCTCACGAGGTATTTGGGATGAACGAGCAAAATTAACAGATTCCACATGATCTGTGTTCATCTGTCGCTCGTCAGAAATCGGAGAAGTCGTTCACCCATCTTCGTCAGAGTCTCCCATCTCAGTTACGGATTCAACGACGTTTTAGCTCGTAACGAACGCTTCCTAATTACGGTTAAGTCACATCCCTCGTTTCGTGAATAAGGATTATCGCAATGGTATTCGAAACCGGAGAATATCCAGCATTCATGTACATCCGACAAACGGCTTCATCGGGGAGTACCAGTCTTCATCATCATGATCATATACTTCACACCAACAACAAAACGTTATTCCTTCTGTCTTACAACAGAAATGCCCCAAATAATGTAATTCTCACCATGAGGCTTAGTTGGGCCAGGTAGATTCTGCATTGACTGGGGTCATGTCACAAGGTTTGAGGGAGTGAGGGTAGGAAAGGGAAGTTGGTGGTCATGTTCATTGAAATTTAGCTCTAATCATGTCTGAGACATCATCTTTGGGGTAGAGAGAGAGCTAAGCAAAATCGAAATTCAAACAGCGACAGCCACACTTGACTCAAGCTGCCCGAGAAAATCGGCGAATCGAGGTTGCTCCAGGCGGGAACACCCGTTCGGCGACGATACTAGCTCGATGTTTGATCATTATAAAGATCCAGATGGAAATACTATGATGAATATCGATTGCAAATATCATGTCAGCGACAGTGTGAGGAGAATCATCATCGTTACGGGAGCGACATCAACAGAACGGAAACTGATGAATCACTCGGTCAAATGGACCTCGAAAGCTTTTTGGTTGCTGTCGCCGTCTGAGCTACATTTTCGGTAACTCTGTAAGAATTTCGAGACAACGCCACTTTCTCTGTCACACACACTTTCTCTCTCTCTCTCTCTCTCTCTGTCTGTGTCTAATCGAATCCGGTTTGAGATCCACCGTCACAAAAGCTTCCCGAGTGGGAGTCATTCGGGGAATAGGAGGAATACGCTATCACCATGTTCGTATATGCATTTGATAATAACATGATAAAACCAGACGTCTCACGAAGCCGGGACATTGCACTCGCCTCAGAATGGGAGCAAAAATGCGGGTTTTCGTCGTTCCAACTTGGCCATCGCAGATTGTTTTGGGACTTCACACTTTTCATGATGAGATGAGAGTCGCGAGTCGCATCTCTCACACCATACAGGCTTGTGTACGCGAGTATGAATTTATGTACGATGTGTTTGAAAGTTACTCTATAATGTAGAACGAGCGTGTGTTGATCATTCCTCACGGTTGTAACATTGATGGTCAATACCACAATCACCTCGGTTTGATTGTATGATTGTTTCGGTTCTGCGACCTTCCGTGTCAATGTGCTCACTGTGTCTGAAAATGTTTTTTTGTATGTATGTGTGTGACTGTTGCCCCAATGTGAATGGGCTTCGCGAGTCTCTTTGAAAGTTGCTCGTTCGCTAGAATGTTTGAAAGTTTTGAACGGAAAAGGGTGTTCGTGAGTAAAACATTGTCAGCTTGAGAATGAATGCTCGCTTACCCGGCTTCGTGGACTTCTAATTGTCGTTGTGCCGTTCCATATTTCGCGTCTATATAAGTTTTCTGTCTCTTCATATCTGTCTCGGATTTGCATGGCTTCTATGACGTTCAGTTCACCCAATCTGTTTTGAGTCTACTCGCCTTAGTCTTCCGCTTCAGGCGAAGTATTCTTCTCCCTCCAAATATCATGTCATACGAATTCGTTCGTGGCGGACGAAAACGATCTTCCAGGGGAACTGTGAATCGGTCAGGGACTTCAATTTCATTGTTGAACCGTTTTCCTCAAGGCTTGCTTCTTCTGGTTTTCGAACATTATTCCTCTCAAATTCATTCTTGTATCTTCATTTCGTTGATGTCCATGGTCATCGTCAATCAAGTCCTCACTAGTCGCAGTTCTCTACATCCATCGCTTCGATCCGTCTGATTTTCGAACTTTGTCGCAGGACGACAGACTTAAAGTTTACGGCGACTGACACCTTGCACGTATGCATTGTGTATTTTGGTCAAAAAGTCATCGTCTGTGTCCAGAAGATGAAGCAGAGCCGATTTGAGCTCGTAACGAGACAGTGTTTGGGGGGGAGTGGAGGGTCCTTGCGACAAGGACTCTTCCAGCATCTCCGGTGTGATGAGGGTCAACTTCTTTTCGAGACCGTTATTTATCTGTAACGGACCCTTGAATGCCCTTAGGAGCGCTTCTTCGGTCGTGGGGCTGTTCCGCGCCATTTCGGCTTCTCGCTGGACTTTTTGGGCCGACTCGTTGAGTTTGCTGAGAATAGACGCCATACAAGGGTTCAGGGGAGTGAGAGCCTCAACTTTGGTCTCCACCAAAGCCACACTCGGAGGTGGGCTTTCGAGAGAGGATCGTGAGAGGTCACCCAAAAGACGTTCCAGATCGCCTCCACCACCACCGTTCTGAGCTCCGCGAGGAGTTTTTGGAGTGGTCGATTCCGGCATCGGACTGTAGTGCTGCTTTGCTGACGACGAGGAACCCTGATGTTGCTGCTGTTGCTGCTGCTGTTTCTTCTGCTGTTGCTGCTGAGGATTGGCGGCAGACTTGAACAGCTGCTCCACCGACGACGGAAGGGATTTCGTAGGCACTGGCTTGTGAACGACGGGCACTCCAGGAGTAGAGTCTCCTGTCGCCTTCCTATGGTGTCCATTCTCCTGCTGTCTGCCACTGTCGTTATGGTTGCTATTGTTCGGAGTGAGAGGTTGCTTCTTGGACTTGCCGTTCTGATGATGTTGTGTGATGTTCCCGTTTTGGTGGGCGCTACCGTTGCTATTGGAATTACCGTTGGACACTTGAGCCGATCCACCCTCGGCCTTCTTCAGAAGGGTCATAATGTTTGCACCACTTTGAGCATCCACCTTGGGCAGAGCGCTTGGAGGAAGCAGGTTCTGAAGTATTGAAATACCCTGTTGCTGGTTGTTGTTGTCAGGTTGCGATCCGCTTTCGTTTCTGCCACGCTTCTTGAGGTATGACACTAGCCGACAACACAGATTGCCGACCCGGGTGCATTCCTCCTCGACGTAGAACCAGGCCCCGAAAATGTGACCGGCTGTCGTCTTGTAGATCAGGAATGGTGTCTTGATTTTGAACTCAATGTCGGCTCTGATCGGCTCCTTGTAGTTCTTTGGAGAGTTCCGGTTGAGTATAATCAAGCCTCGCTGGTGAGCGTTCCGATGTGCGTATACATACAGCGCGCCCTCGACCTGAATGAACGTCGGAGAAGCGAGAAGTTTTGTTAGAACTCGAGAGAACTACGCGAGTCGAGGGAACGACAAATTCATATGATCTCGAGAAGATCATCTGTTTTTTTTCCAAGTGTTCCTCACCTCAGTTTTGGCCCATTGTCCTGTCTGGGTTGAATACTGATACAAAGCTACTTGCGCAGCCGAGTCAACGATTTCGTTGATCTCTGGGTCGACTTGCTTGAGGGCGGAAAGATTCATTTTGGATTCTTTTTCACTCGGCATCTGTAATTCAGGAGGATAGAAACAAGAGATTAGCTCGTGGTCTTCTGATGGGGACCAACAGTGGATCTAGAATTCGCTCCAAACTCAAGCTGATTCAGATGTCACGTCATAAATGTTCGATGGAAAAATTGTACTCGTCGGATTCCGTGGCTTTTAACATGGAACAATGAGGCTTGTCGGAGAAGCTGAGTAATGAGGACCTTTCGTATCCACGGCTCGTAGCTATTCTCGTGCGGAAAGCGAACGACTTTTGACGCGAGGAGAGCCGAGCGGAAGCCAAATGCTAGCTCACGGATACGTATCGAAAACAGCGATGGAGTTTGTATGGGAAATACGATCCGCGACTCCAGCTTCCTGCTGCGGGTCAGTTCAGTGCTGCTGATACCGCTCTAGCTTCGGCGACTTTGATCCCCGCGCTGAGTAAACAGAACATTCATTCTCTCACGAACGAGCACAGTCAGGGACACTGCCGTCACAGCGGATAGGAATGAGGGGAATTCTTGGGAAGAGCTTTTCAACTGGAGCTGTGAACTCGTTCTGTCTGACTACCTGTTTACGCGTCGAAATCACGAGAATTACCGGGCTCAGACAAATCCTAGGAAAATAACACGATGATCACTGTGTTCGTTGGAACAACAACAAACAGAGCTCTGTTTGTTCGAGTATTGATATTCGAGGTTATGTATTCGCGCAGTGTCTGTCCTCGCATACGAAACTGAGTACCGATCTCGAACTGCAGAAATTGGGACAAAAGTGACGAAAAACTTCAGTCACAGCGCTCACGATTTCGTATCTAGACATGATCGCAGCGGGAAAGACTGAGAATAGTGCTCGGTTTTCGCGACACGCCGTTCAAGATTTTGAAAACCCAACAGCATGTCGTAAGAAGTCATAATCTGTGAGGAAACGTCAGTGTTTTCATCCGTGAAGGCTATGCAGGTATCCATAGTTATGATTTCCAAACAGACTTCTCGGAAACGTCATGATCGAATCGTTCGCTGAGCTTTCTAACAATATTGGAGCACCTTCGAATGTCGGTTTACTCGCTTCCTTCAATCCTCAAGTGTCAACATCGCTTAGTCAAATGCCTCTCGGGGTAATTTCTGATTTTCTCGGAGCTTTCATCACCAACCAATCCAGCTATTGCAATCGATGTCCGCAGTCAACAGCATACCACACAACGGCTCAATTCCTTCCACTCGGTCGAGAACGCGACGTACGACGCAGCTGGATTGGTACAAACGGTCGATTCCCTTTGTACGACGAGTTTGAAAGCATCGAGCCTCGTAATACAGAAACGAAATATCCTTTTTTCTCTTATGCTGACGGGGCCTACGGCGGGCCTCAACGATAGGATTCGATCAAAACATCGCTTCCCGCGACAGGGTCGCTAAAACTTAGCACTCACTGATGGCGAGGGACACGTACGTACCTTTCTTTAATCTGAGATGAGTTCCGAACACAAACAGAAACGCAGAACAAAGTTCGACCAAAAAGGGTTCTGACTGAATAACGAGTTTTCAAATGAACCGAAAGACAACAAAATTCGAGAAGAGTTCAGGTGGTTGATTGTTGGGTTGGTTTTGCTTGGCTGGCTAGTCGATTACTGAAGAAAAACGCACCCAGACTCTTCCCGAGAAAGAGCTGGCCAATTTCAGAGATTGATCGGAGCTGAGTGCCGTAGTCGTAATGCTCTAGAGTTGTGCAGTCTCCTATAGACCAAGCACCACAGCACTATCAGCCTTCGCTGCTTCTCGCACAATACAAATAGCACTAACACTCAATGACGCCATCTTGGAAAGGCGCTCGCTCAGCTGGACCAGCAATGGCGGCGCTGCTGGCGGGCGCCCGCTATCGAAGCGCCAACAAGGCTGAAACGGCGTGCCGCTCATCCTGTCTCCCTGTTTCCCGCGATATCCCTTGCGCATGCACTACTTGCCAGATGTGCATATGTCCTTGTAAAACCTTCTGTCCCATGAATTCGGCAGCTGTTGAGAGCTGTTTAGCTCTGTAATAGAGCTGGCCAGAACGGATAAGCCTCACAATCGCCGTACAGGGTGCGGGAATTTGAATTCCCGTACTATCCACAGCAAAAGTTTCAAAAAGGTTCCTGCTGTCACCGTTGTCAATCTGAGAGCCCCTTACCTCGGGATCCGACAAGTCGTCTAGATCGACAGTTCCTGCACAAGAAGAGGTACTTCCGGACCGGTGGGAAGATAGTACGCACGGAGAACGTTGGAAGCTTTCTGGCGTGGCGAAATGTGCAGGATGATCACTAGCTCCTGTTCCAGCAAAGCTTTCGATCGGTATGCAGCTGATTGAACAACCGTCTTCTTCGCATATGATGTCTCGATTCTTGCGAAAATCATTCGCGTTGCAAGGCCAAGGGTCTTGGACACTGACGCTGCCGAAAAATATTTCGCAGAGTTCTCTTTCTTCACAATTGTCTTGGTTTTCGTCGTTTCCACCCTTTTCGTGATCCGTGGAGTGATCGCTATCCGAGCCATCATCACAATTTTCGCTCCCAGTGATATCTTCACAGTCTGCGAGCGTTCCATCATCATAGTTGACTTTCCCTCGCTGAGAGAGAATCTCTTCGGAGACACCGTTTTCGCCATGTTCGCTGCAGTCAGCAGGTTCCAGATCATCTGTGCTTCGAGATTCCGTGAAGCTCAACGGAGTGCTCGAAATAATCGACCAATCTGGGTTGTTTATTTCACTGCTTGGAGTAGATGCACACTCCCGATCCTGATTTTCCATCGGAGCCGGTTCATTGGTCCCCTGATCGATGTTTGGCACAATCGAATCCTTCACAGTGGACGCTGCCTGAAGTTTCGCGAAAATCAGATGATGAACAAAGACGAACTGCATTGGACGAAGCATGTGGGTCATTTAGGCGGGGATGTTCGCAAGGGTTTACTCACTTCGTTACAGTCGGAATTCGTTGAATCACTCCGCTTGGAACCACTATCTTGACCTGAAGAGTTCGACGTTCCAATCGGAGGAAGTCGCATTCTGAGTGCACTGAATCGAGACTGTGCGCGGCCCGAGCCGTCTCGCGCACCTAGAGTTGTCCCCACGTCGTGTCTTCTCAATTTTCCAAAAATGTTTGTAGGCTTGGCGCACCACTGACATTTGCACGGGGATCGCAGGTTCCTCAGACTCGTAATACTCGACTTCTGTTGAATTTGGAGACATTCTCTTGAGAGTGGGCACAACTCGATTCCAACATGGCTCTTATGAATCCAGGACTCACCCGCGCCGAATTCAGATGATTTTGAGACATTTTGTTCGAGGTTATTTTTTTCGGAATCGGTCCAGAATATTTTGATGGTTCTAGAGCGGTTTTCATCGATCGCTCAAGGCTCGTGTATGAACGAGTGCACGTTGACGTGCCATGTGACGACAGAAAGTGTGACTGTCAAGCGAATTTCGAATTCGGTCGGATTCTATAACCTTTATTCCCTTAAACTCGTTCCTAGAGGTGGGGAAAGGAACTTACATAAGTATTATGACTCTAGTGTATGAGATACCTTTCATTGAGTGGAAAAACTTTTCTCCACTTTCAGAAATGGCCGAGCGACACGATGTTGACGCGGTTCTCTGCACCGCCCGTCAACTCGTCTTGGAAATCCAGAATCTCATCGACACCTCAAAGTGAACCGTCGATCGACGACCGGTTCAAACACCTTGGGATCAGACGTGGATGCTTGTTTTTTTTTACGCAAGGAATCATCACGTGATAATGAGTGCTACGGAGACGCTACGATTCGTCCCCGGGCTCATGATGGCTGGAACCTTTCTCTCATCGATGTCGCCGCCTCGAATTTCTCCTCACTGGAATCCACATCCAGGAATTAGGAGCTGCGTCTAGAGTATGTCGCTATTCCACCTCCATCTCCATGTTCTGCAGAAGTTTCCCCCGAAACACTGAGCCAAAAATTCGTAGCTGGTTTAGCTAGGCAGGGAAACAATCGGAAATGAGACTCCCGATTATTCTCGTAAGCCCCGCCACCTCCGGGAGATGTATTTTGATTTGACGCTAAGTTTTCAACTGAATACTGCTGTCTCATGCAGTCCCTATCCTTGTCCTTTGCTTCAATGTTGAATATCAGCTCACACCCCTTGTAATCATCTTGGGAAATTATCTCTCTTTAGTTAGTTCGAACACGAACTTCTTTGGATGTCATTTCTTTGAGGTTTTCATGAGCTGGATTCTAAACTGCGCACAGCACCGTCGACGCTCTATCAAGCTTCTTAAAAAATTCCTTCCATCTATCGAATTTTACTATTCATCGCAGTATTGCGGCGTACGTTTTTGAGTTTCTGTCAAGTGGAAGTTAGCGACTCCAATACTGATCACATTGAACAGATTGGTCAGGACGGGGACAGGCATCATTTTTTGAATCGTTCAACGACTGGCATGGAAACTGAGGGAATTGATTCTGCGTGGAAACAGAATGCCTCGAGCTAGATTGGGGGCTTGTTCAACGATGTCTTCATATCATCGAAGATCGTAGTTGAAGGGGATCCGTAGTTCTCCGGAAGTCAAGTTCGCGCAGGATTCTCGATCGGCGGCCAAACTAGAATATCGGTGTTGTCGACTCCTACAGTCGAACACTTGAGAGAATCCACGATACAGACGATCCGCGGGAGACTCACCCATATCTTCTTATCGCTGTAGTCTGAGTGTAAATTTTTAGCAGGTGATCTTTCTTTGATCGGGAATGAAACATTTCTTTGTCTGAGATACAAGCAGGTTGAGTGATACCGAACGGTATCGAGTTCATCAGCAGCAGGGACCCATCAACGGTCCTCATTCCTCCCGAAAATTCTGAGACAAGGAGTCCACCGACGAAAAAACGTAGAGACGCAAAAACTCCATTAAAATCAGTTCCAAACTCTAAGAAGCTGAGCTTCGAAACTGCGTGATACGAGTAGATCTTGTATAACGGCTCAGAATAGGTGGATATCCAACCGTACGCGAGATCAATTCATGATATTTTCCGAAGATCAACTCATAATCACTCCGATGACCAGGGCGAACGTTTTACTCGCATGGAACCTGCGCAAGGAACCCATAGAAGAGCTAGAATTCGTTTACAATGCATCCACAAGTTTATAGCTCTGAACCGAGCTTTACGGTAGACACCTGGATGAATACATTGATGAGCTCCTTCTGTGCTCGGGGAATACATCAGAAACCTTTACGATATCTGCTGAGGTTCATCGTAGTGTTAGGAAGAGTCCTACGTTGGGGCAAACAGTTCTGAAAGAACATTCACCCATAGCGTTGGAGACCAGAATCTGAGTTTGGTGATAAAGGAACCAAAAAAAAATAACAGCGAACGTCCATCCACTTTAGCATATCAAACGTCTATCCTGTATGAAAAAGAGCAGTTGGAAAATAAATCATCTCTCATCGTAATCATACATGGTATCGGCTTCTTTGTGAAATGGAAACTAGTCATGGAATCCAACATCGCCCGCGGAAGCAGAAGACTTCGCTGAAAGCAACTTATAGCTCATTGCGAAGTCTCTTAGATTTCACAACAGATGAGTAGAACTGTGAGGTTGTCGCGCACCGCGATTATCGTGCACGATTTCCCATTGAAAGTAAATGGCGGCCGATCCCGCGATTCTTCGCCTTCCCCGCCGAGGAAAACTTACAGCCCCACCAACGATCGTGGACCCGCTCGTGGTCTACATACATCGTTCTTCAGGTTTCCTCGGTATCATAGAAGACGTGTATAGTGGCCATGTCACACCCCCGGATCTGTCAGATTCGAAATCTGGCGCGCAAAAATGTCGTCTGCCATTCTGTTTGTTGTGGCCTGTGAGCACCTATGTGAGCGGCTCCAACTCTTCAAAGCGGCATTGAGCATTCCCGGTTCCAAGCCGGTAGCGACCAGTGACTGTCAGGCTAAAAGAGCGATCCAGGACTTCTGAAAGCGAGGAAGCGCTACGCGTGACGGCCATGTCCGTCGCGTATCCCCCTTCGGCCACGAAGCCACCTCCGTCAACCAGTCCGGGACCTCAAAACAACTCCGGACCTCAGAGGGGTCCGCCGAACGCTGCACAGATCCAGAGGGTGAGTTCAAGGTCCGCTGACTTGACGTGCTCTCTAGTATCGCGTCTCACGCGGTGACGCTCGTCGGATAGGTTCGAGTGCGGTCGAGCGCGTGGGGGAATGCGTCGTTGAGATGAACTCATTTTTTCCTGCCTCGTTCCAATGAGGCCTCATCTTGGCTCTGACTGCGGGACAAATATTTTTGTCATTCTGCTGACATCGGTTGTGCGAATCCTGCTTCGACGAAAAGAGTTGATTGTTCAGAGCTTCGAGGACCAGTGAATTCCCAGTATCAGTCGACTGCCTCCTGCGTCGCAGTAATCTAAGCAGCTCTTTTGAAGCCCTCTGCCTGTGATCGACGTTGGTCTCGACTCCTCATCACTCGAGTCTACATTCTGGTTATTCAGATTCATAATCTGACGCACCCAAAATCGAGTCCACTGCGCTGTATCGAAAGCAGCAGCTCGCCGATCGTATTTCTGGGTTGGTGTTTGGCAAGGCCTAAATGAGATATGCAATTCAGCAAGCGGCTCGGGGGCATCCGCTTTCAGATATTCCGGTAACAATGCTCCCTGATTCGTTGGGGGGGACACTGATTTGGATGCCATCCTGAGCAACACATTCACTGAGGGAGTGAGAAGATGGAAGCTTGACGTCCAATCAGAGTCTGAGACTTGAGCATCATTCCTATTTTTCTTCTTCGCAGATGCTGGATGAGAACGCGCAGCTGATTCAAGCGATTGCTGACAACCAAGCCAAAGGCAAAACCCAGGAATGCATACAGTAAGTCATCCTTCTCGAATATGAGGCCGGGTTTGAGTCAAGTATGAATATTGAGACCCTATTAGTTTCCTCCAACCGCCTTGCTTCGATTTTTCGTTCGAATTCGATGCTTCGGACGTACATACACTGATCCTTCTGCTCAAGCGACATCACTTTCATTGTGTTTCTTGCAGTCATCAGAACGCCCTTCACAAGAACCTTGTATATTTGGCTCAACTCGCAGAAATGGCTCCACAGCAAGTCATCCAATCCATGCTGCCGGTGAGTATTGCTCGACATCAACTACTTTTTTCTTGAAAATCATCACAGAGGGGAGTCGGAATGATAGTCTACTGCTCGCGATTGAAAATCTTGGATTTGATTTTCGAAGCCTCCTGGCCTACCGCCTTCTGACATTCCAAACGCCGGATCACCGGGATACCCTCCCGGCTATATGCCTGGAGGTTACGGTCACAATGGACCCCAACGGCCACCGTATGCGATGGGTCCTGGACCTGGTCCTGACGGACCTCAACCCGGGCAAAACTACCCCAGAGTGAGTTGATGATCGGGTCAACTTTCCGCAATACTTCACCCAACATTCCGGGTTATGCTCTGAGAACGGCTGTCCGAGTTGGTTCCGTTATCAGCTTACTGACAGATCTCGTTCATTCCCAGCCTGGATTTCCGCCGGGAGGATTCCCAGGAGGATACCCAGGAATGCAGCAAGGCGCTCCCTATCCAGGTCATTATCCTGGTCAAGGCGGTCAGCCAGGTCAATACCCTCCTATGGGCGGTATGCAGAACGGTCCTCCTCCGCATTTCGCTCAACAGAATGCGGTTCAGCAGGGACCTCAAGGCCCCCCGAACTCACAACCTCCTCCAGGCCCTGGGTCGACGGGTGTGCCCCAACAGGCTAGAAATGTATGTAACATGTCGAGCTACCAACGAGTCTCAATCGCGATTCAAAAGCATTAATTGGTCGCCGTCGAGTCTCCGTTCGTTAATGCGAAATCCAAGGAAGGAATGGAGTCATAATACGAACGCTTTCCAGGGTCCGCTGCATCCTCTAGGTCAGGCAAGATCGCCTTCTGGACCGTCGGCTGCCAGTTCCCCAGCTCCGCCAGCACCTCCGATGATGGCAGCGAACCCACAACCAGCGACGAGTCCCCCGAACGCAGGTCCGCAGCAACCATCAGCACCACCTCAGTCAATGCAACAACAGCCGCCTCAGCAGCAGCAGCAGCAACAACATCAACAACAGGCTCCACCACAACCCCCGCAACAACAGCAACAGCCACAACAAGTCCCGCAGCCACCTCAACAGCAGCAGCTCCCACAGCCATCACAACCGCCTCAACAACATCCACAGCAGCAGCCGCAACAACAACAGCATCAACAACACCCACAACAGCAACCGCCTCCGCAAGCACCTCAACAGCATCAGCCTCCACAGCCCCCTCAATCACAACAGCAAGCTCCACAACCGCCGCAACAACAGCAGCAGCCCCAGCAGCAACAACCCGCGCAACCAACGCCACCTGCAGCCGCTCAAGCACCACCGGTGTCCTCTCCTGCGCCCACACCTCCAGCTGCTTCGGGTCCCAGTCCTGGCCCCCCGGGACCGCCCACGCAATACGCGGGGCCTCCGGGTCACATGGGACCGTATCCGGGACCGCCAGGACAAGCTTATCCTCCGGGAGGATTCCCGCCTGGACAAGGTCCTCCCCCTGGACAGCAATACCCACCGGGAGGTCCACCAGGGCCTTACAGCGGACCTCAGCAGTATCCACCGGGAGGGTTCCCACCAGGTCAAGGTCCTCCGGGTCAATATCCGGGTCCGGGACACCCTGCGTATCCGGGCCCTCCAGGACAACAGTATCCTCCTGGTGCTTTCCCGCCTGGAGCTTTTCCTCCTGGCCAAGCTCCACCGGGACCCCCGGGTCCCCCTGTACCTCCGGGACCTAGCGGACCGATCGGGCCCCCGGGGCCGCCGGGACAGCAGTATCCGCAAGGGGCGGGACCCCCGGGTCAATACCAACATTACCCGGCACAGTATCCTCCCCCTGGTGGACATCCGTATCCTCCCCATGGACAGTACGGCGGCGGTCAGTATCCTCCTCCCCCTCAAGGTTATCCTCAGCAGTATCCTCCTCCCCCTCAAGGTTATCCTCCTCAAGGCTATCAGGGCGGCTACGGCAGGTAGAGGTGACAATTGTAAAAAAAAACTGTTTTCGAGCCCGAAACATCTTAACAGGACCACTCGCAGCGAAATTTGACGAATAACGGAGACTCGTGGAATGTATTCAGAACAAATTTTTATCTCAGTAAGGACAACTCCAATAGTGACGTTGATTTTACCTGAAAATGAATTTTTCCAACCAACTTGTTTTTTCTCTGCAAACTGGGTCTCAGTAAAAGTGGAATCTTCAGCTCCAAGGGTTCCTCTGGTTTTCAGCCACGAATCAAAAACGTCATCTCCTTATTCACGTTCAAAATACATGACAGATATCAGCGCAAGTGTGAGGGGAACTCGAATCCGAGTTCGGCCACATTCGTTTGATGTTCTGCGAGAGTTGAATCAGCTGAATCGGCTGCCAACTCACTCGACTATCTCGATCAATCGACTGGAGAATCCCGGTTCGGAAATCCGAACCATTATTGTTAGATCATCGCTGGCTCGAAACTCGAAGACGAAAAACGTCTTTCTGACCGCAGGTTGGAGCTTGAACTCGACGTGGTTCGTTTCAACCACCAGGAGAGTCCTAACGTGAGCATGAAATCAAGTTCTCAGGATACAAATCGAGGAGGGGCATCGCTCTTTGCATGTGTTGCCCGTTGGATACAGGAGTTAGAGCAGCCGGTTTGAAGCACAAGGGGTTCGCTGCGTTCCCGCGCAAGCGTTCGCAGTCGAGTTTGATCACCGCTTTGTTGTCAGGTTTATTCTGGTCAGGTCAAATAAGAACGAAGTCGAGTGTCAACCCGGTTGAGCTATGATACAGTGGAATAGCGGTTAACGAACGGCTCGGACAACGAACACTCCGCATCACGAACTCGAAGGGTCAGCAGCTCTTTTCCGCCTAACGAACCAGGAGCTCCATGAACAAACTCTCTGGGCACAATATTGATCTACAGAAATACGCGTTTCGATTCCTCCATTGCGTCCGATCGAAATGAGCCGAGCGCGAAAACATCTTATTTGTATTCTTGATACCCTCGAGCTTCGGATCTGTCGCCTAAGAAGAGTTTCTACGTGTGAAAGGTGTTCCGATCAAGGAACCTCTTATCGGAACTGATCGAGTGCGTTGACAGAAGCCCCACTGTAGTTTTCCTGGCTTCTTGGCCGAATAGCGTTCATAGAGCTAAAGGACCTGCTTTCTGTACACTGCAACTGAAGTTTGCTGAACTTCGAAAGACGGGGCCAAGATGTGAACTTCATGCATCAAAGAGACTCTATCCTTCCCAACTCCAAAATCATGTGCTGGAGAAGTGTGCTGTGTCTACTGGCTCAGTGCGCGTCCAGCTAGGGATACTTTGTGAAGTTCCCCGGAATAACGAGGATCTGACAGCTAATTATCATTTGATGAGAAAATCACTGACGTTTTCCAGCATCTGATCAAGCAGCATGACGCGCAAAGGAAACTATGTGACTCGCTTGCTTTTTCTTGTTCTGCCGCAGCTCCGCTATGTTTTTTGCTTGCCTGAGGCGCGAACTTCACCTATTCAATCGGAACCGATATAAGTTCTGAATCATACCGTGGCGATTTTCCTGCGTACAGCCTGCCGAGACCTGCGGTATCATCTGAAACAATCAATGCAAACTTATGCAATCGCGCTATATAGATCTCGTTGAAATCGCAGAGCACGAACTGGCTCGCCCGGTACGCGTCCTCATCGTCAGTCTGAAGGTCGAAACCCTCCAAAGTTTCATCCGTGCGGAGTCAAATCATCCGATGTCAAAATGTCCGGTCGCAGCTCAGCCAAGTGACCTCGATCTATTCCGAACGCCGTCAATAATAGAGCGACAATAATCTCGCGTGGATTAACTGATTCGCGATCGATATCGATTCGATTGGTTCTGATGATTTTCGCGGGTACAACACTATCATACGTTCTGCTGGCTACAATCTGATCAATATGCAGTGATCTACGAGCGAGAGTCTAATTCTGGGTCCCTGATCGAGGAAGAATCCGCGATTGGAGCCATGCTTCATGGTTTCCGGCTTGCTCTTCTCAGAGATGAAACTCCGAGGTTCTCCGATTCCCGTTTCAAGTGCTCTACGAAGTTTCGAATGCTGGCAACTTTATTTTCAATAAGCTGGATAATCGTTCGTACATCGCGTCGCTGTCTGCTTCAAGGTGGCTGTTCTGATTGTTCCCCGCCGGTCTTTCTTCATTGAGTTCCAAAATATATGGTCCTGCTCAACGATGAAACAATCATTGGCAATGAATGCAGTCATCGATTCATTGCAGCATGCCGCATGAAAGTGTTTGTCTCCGCTCGTTCAACTAACTGTGGAATTTTCGTTCATTACTCACTCTGCATCAAGATTCAAGTCAACAATTCTGTTGCAAGGAGTTCATCTTTCAAAGAAGTTGTCCTGCGAATCGTCCTTGGTGCGCATGCACCGAAAACCTGGCAAATGCGAGATCGCAAACCGGTGTAAAAAGAAGCAGTTTTCCCGTCTTCAGCGATAGGTTTCTTCTGGTGTGTTGATCGGGGACTGAGGACGGATGCATTTCGGGCTCTCCCCGAAGTCTTGTTTCGGAGTTTAACCCGTCTTCTACCATCCGACCCGCCGCTCGAAACTGCTGTCATGCAACGATGCAAAGCAGACCGTGTTCACCATTCGTTCATCTCATGCATAGATCTGCGATCTGACGTTCTCGGGACGACATGAGAGAATTGTGATCCTTTGTGCATCCTCCCATGAGTCTGCCAAGAACATTGCCGCGAAGGTGTCACACTCTCATTTGAGTGCATACTAGGGAAAAGCCGTCCCATTATCGACTCTCCGATTTCGAGATGAGACTCGACCCATTCATTGACGAACACCGGGTTTCAGATCTCAACCTTTGATCTTGCTCATCACTAAAGCAAATCATCGAACCCTTCCTTCGTTAATTTAGAACTTGGAGCAATGTTGTTCTAAATGGCTTACCGACGCCCATGTCAAACCATCTTGCCTCAAAGAACGGATTCCGCACCTTAATCAATGTCGCAAACTCAGAATTGAAAATACACCGTGACTTGTCATCATCATCCTTGTTTTATTCACAGCTTACATATCTCAATAATGTAATGAACGTTCACAATTCAATGATCACCGCCCACCCCCAACATTTGCATCAAACTCACCTATCGTCAAATTGTATCCCTCAATCTGGGCATCGAGTGCTCAGTGCCTCTTCTATAATTAATTTTTTTCTTTTAGTTCCATCAGAAGCCTCACGGACTCACAGGGTCGCGCTCGGACCCGCGAATTGTGTGGTTGTCTAATCCTAACGTAGTTGTAGCGGTGATGTGTTCTTACAGATTGCTATACAGAATTTTCGATGTGAAACCATTGTTTAAGTACAAACTGATGAAGCGCAAATTCATCCAGACACTCGGCCGTAAACTAGTATGAAAATATCCAATGCTCTTGTTTCGTACGTACAACATACACACTATGTAACTTGTTTCATATATAATGTATGTATATATGGAGAAATGTATGAATGCTTTTTGGGTTTGATCCATCGCTACACCTGAGGCTGACTTTCTACAGAGCTAATGCGGCAAGCCGCACGACGCAGCTGGCCGAAGCTTTGAAAGAGACGCTCCGCGTGCATCATGCTCATGCAGAATTACTATGAGTTGTGAGAGGGTGTCTATCGTCCATCAGCTCGATATCAAAAGTTCACTTGGGCGAAGTCAGGCGATTTAGCAGAAGCAGGGCATCTCGAAAGTTTTTTGCGTTCTCTTGATTCAGTAGGCTAAATAAAAGAAACGACGGCCACACGATCAAACCTGATCTCCTCGCATTCGATTGAATAAGACCAATGGGAGGAGCTTTGTGATGAAGTCAAGAGCCGTGAAAATGGAGATGGAAGAGTCGAAGAGTTCAGTTTGAAAACGCTGATCCCTCCGACTGAGTGCAATCGACTTCCGTAATCTGTTCGTGTTTCCTTCGATGCAAAGCTTACGCTGCATCGCATGTCTTGAAACACCGGCAGTATGTGATCACAGATGAGTGGGGAGGAATTCGAATCAATGTTCATTCTGGCCTGCGAACGTCCGCTCCGATCGACAGTTGTCCGTTACGAAGATCCTGATGCCGAGCGACATCGTATTTGGGCACCGCACTCCGGAAATGAATGAGAACGACGACTTTCTTGCCACCTCCGCGACACCCCACCATATGCTATGGTGAAGTTCATCTTAACGGACCGCGCAAAGGATTCAGTTTCAATCTTCACCCCGCATCGGTCGTCATTGAAGCGATTTCGTATGTTCCGCACCCGTTCGCTCTTGAGATCCTTCGTTTGCCGGTCAGGTTCTCGTTTTCGGACAACCGCGTTCATGGGGAAGTTTGTTTCAATGTGGATTGCTTTATGCCCGAAACTGTCATGAAAACCTTTGCTTCGCACGGGAGTACATAGAATGACTTCTTGTTCAGAGCTAGATAGAATGGAGTCCGGACAATATCAGGGCCCGCCTCATCACCTCGCTGATGGATGCGAATGTTCGTTTCTCGTGTGGATGACATTGATTCCACCTTCACATCACGGCCGGATGATCAGTCACTTCTCGCACTCGGACAGGAGACATCCAGGTGGAATCGCTCACGTTTCGATCGGTTGAGAACGACTAACTCCAGAGCTTGAGTCTGATTCCAACTGGACCGACCTCCAACTTTTTGCCAACATCGCTCATGTCAGAAAAGTGTAAAGCAAAAGAAAAAACTGGCTCCAGGAACATGTCATCAGAACTCTGACGGAGAAAAAAAAACGCTCACAAAGAACGAAAGAAAGATGAAGACTACAGAGACAAACGAAATCCTCTCCTCAGTTTCGGAAATCCAAGTGCGATCCCTCGAAATGGCGTTTTCGATTTCAACCGCGACCCGCACAGTGCTTCCGGTGCTCATTTCCATTCGCCTCTCTCGGATTCCGGAGATTTCCTTTTCGTGCGATGAGAGAGCAGTGTTTCTGCTCCATTTGTGACAGATGAGGATGATTCACAGCATGCTATGATGGATGCGACGATCGATTGGATGAAGTTTGAATGATGAATGAAGTTTGTCACGAGCTTCCATCTGAACAAGAAGTTCAATGAACTCTGCACATTTTAACGGGTTCGAAGTGTGTTTTTGTGTCTTCTCTGGTGGCCCGTCTTCTTCCCATGTATATATTGATCACAGTTCGCTATTTTGTGTGTTGTAGAAATCCTTGGGGAAGCTTCCCCGTCCTCCACGAATGATCGAGCATCGGCGAGTCGAGTTCCTCTTCAATCAGCTCGCCAGACGCTAACGCGTCCAAAAATCTCAAGTTCGAAAGTTCAAGACCCGATGCATAGACACAGCTTTTGGAGTGTCGCCGGTCTGCCGCTTGTCGTGGAATCGTCGGTTCGTCGGCGTTGACGCGAGAAGTGGGGAGATTTCGAGGATGTGAGTTGACCTTTCGGAGTTTCTTCAAGTATTCGCGGCGGACAGGAACGACCCCTTCTGGGGTACATGGCCTTCTGTCATTCCTCGTTGGCACCCCAACCATTTTCTTTGATCATGTGGGCCACTTCGATGATGTACTTGCCCTCTTTGTATTTCTGCGACGACTCGAATGCATGTTCCTAAAAGGATAAAGTCGAAGTTCAAGTGATTTTTCCGTGAATGGGTCGAAGTTCAAGCTCGGTTTCTTTCAACCGATCTCTACATTTATATCAGTCTAGACTTTTCCCGATTCGAACTCACATATTTCCAGCCTAGAGTTGTTTTGCAAGATTCACAATATATGTCCGCAACTGCATGTAAGCCGGTTAAAAGATAACGCTCTTCGGCGATGCCTCATCCTATGTTGACAACCGAGTTGAACAGATACGCTCGGCCTTGGCTCCCCTGGAACGTAACAGTATCAATTGCGTTAAACTTTCTTCCTCCTTCCGGGCGTCGTATTCCGAATGAAGTTCAACTCGTCCATCGAGAGAGAAAGTCGGCGAAGTCGCTCCTCAACGAATACTACGCACCTGAAACGATTTTGAGATGAGCTCGTCGTGGCTCGCGAGATGAGCCCGACAGTGGATGCATGAGTAGGTTCGATGACATTGTTCCAGGTATTCGTGAAAAGTTTTGGCCATCTTCGGATTCTGAGCAGGCTTCTCACTGGGACTCGACGGCGTGGGCACGGATGGGGGGCGGGAGGACCGGGAGAATAGGGCCAGCAAGGCGCGAACGCCTCGGCTGGAACTCACGAAAGCTCCAATTTCGAAAGAGTTCGTGATTTGAGCAGCCAGCTTCACGACGTTGAACGGCCCTTCAGGAGGCCCGTTTCACAGATTGAAACAACCGCTCGCTGAACTCCTACGTTTCCCCCTGAAATCAGATAGAAGACTTCGGATTAGTTCGTGGATTCCTCCCTCAGCTGGTTTTTCTTGAAATTACTTCGGAAGGCTCACGCGAAAAGTTTAGGTCATTGTTGGAATGGGGTTCCTCAGGGCAACCAGGTTCTAGAGCGGTTTGGTCTTCGCTCTCGCCGCGCGATCACATGTTCCACAAACTATTCGGTTGGTATAGTCGCTTTCGCTGAGAGCAACGGCAGTAGTGGTGGTAGCAGTAGTTGTAGTAGTGGAGGCAGCAGCAGCAGCATAGTCGGCATCATCGCCGACCTAGCATAGCAGAGTTCTCGGGTAATGTAAGCGGCTTACGACGGTTGCGAGCGTAAACGCTGTCAGCTCCCGCTTCAAACGTCCTCTTATTACTCGAGCGTAGCCCGATCTCAAACTTCCTCCGTCGTCGGCTTAATGCTTAACTCTCTTTGGGGATATCGTCTGTCGCGTTCATCGTCGTCGTTCCGAAAGGAAGTCAAAACAATGTCCGCGCCGCGCTCGTTACCGCCAAACCGCGATTCACGCCTTGCAAGAAATATCCGCCTTCATTTCAGTCTCCAAATACGATCTCTCGACCAACCCTTTAGGGACTTGTCGCTTGGCTTGCTGTCTTCCGCGAAGTGCAGCCGAGTGTCTCCGAACGATTTCCACGGAAAGTCAACGGTGTGTCACTGTTGGACATCGAACGCCATGATCTGTGACCTGGCCAAGCAGGCTACTAGAGGATTGAAAGTGAAATCCGTTCCCAGTGCTAGACTTGCGACTTTCGTCTGCTGACTTCGAACCAAACAACTTTCCGCTCCTCCAGGTGATTCGCTATCTGTATTAGAAGTCGTTACCAGCTCGAGTGTCTTCGATGATGTTCAACTTCTTTGGCGATAATCCTCGGAAACTCGGATGATGAAGTATCCGGAGCTGCCGAGTGCTGTTTTCATCTCAGCAAACGATATGACCGATCTCGCGGCTGAATCGACTCGCTTAGAATAACACCATAAATGTGTTTTTTTCATGGTTATCCATTCGAGTGTACATATGATGCTCAGGATTGTCGGTGCGGCGCGGCGAGCAATGACGCGGAGCTTTGACGTCAGCGTTCCTCGCGCAGGACTTCCCTTCTCGGAGTCGCTTTCATAGATCTCTTTGATTCTTAGACTGATGGATAGTTCAGAAGGGCAACATGAGAGACAAAGTCGCTGGATGGGGGGCTATCTAAGGTCAGTTAGAAATGCGTATGAAGCAGGCGTACCGACAGAGAGTTGAGCACGTGGTTCAACGGTACCGTCTTCCCTTTACCCACTACCGATGCATTCGAGTGAAAACGATCCGGAAAATGCGATTCAATACAACATTCAAAAATGATAACGCGTCAATACGTTTTTCGCTCGGCTGCGAGTTTCCTCAATTTGCGGCTGATGCGTAGCCGAGGCACACTGAACCCATTCCAAAGGTTGAACTAGGCCGCTGTCATCAGTGCTTTTTCGATACCCAAATTAGCGCACAGTAAATCGTGGTAAACACGGAAAGAGAGAGAGAGAGAGAGAGAAAGCAAGCCGTAGGGAGAGAGCATTTCGAGAAACAGAGCCGCTCGCAGATAGCTGACCGGCTGGAACCACCAGTGACGGCATCAAGAAGGGCTCTCGGTTCAGAGTGCAAGTATTGAACAATCACTACCTAGCGATCAGCTGACTGATTGGCTGACCGGTCAAACAACCGACCGAAATCAACACCGGTCGGGCGAAGGGTCGACGAGAGTTGGGCAGCTCATCAAACTGCGCGCTTCTACTTCACTACGCAGAATTAGGTGCGTGCTGACCCAACTATAGCTCGGCAGCGGCAAAACAACCGCTCGCTCGCTCGCTCGCTCGTTGGTTCGTTCGTTCGTTCGTTCGTTCACCCTCGCTCAGACACGCAGCACGGTACGTCCGAGGGAGGTCGCCAAGGGAGCTCGACCCCTGATGAATTTTGCAACAATCCAACCACAAATACAACAACGAACAGGTTCTAACGACTCGTTAACTCGACGTAAGGAACAGGTTCACCGGTCAAGTCCTCCGCAACAAGTAAGAAATCCTCGCGGCCCTCCGAGAACCGGAATGCGGTTCGAAAGACCGGGGAGAACACTCTCTAATGAGAATTCGAATTCAAGGCCCTGGATCCCCCAGTATATCGATGAGTCCCGACTCCGGTAAAGCACCGAATTCGAAAGCTCGGGCAGATTCTTGCTGAGCATCTCATCTGTCTCGATTCAGTCAGGAAATGATTGCTCCGCCTCTTTTCCGCGACCCGGCGTCACGCAATCATAAAGATCCGAGAAGACTTCAGGGAGGCGAATCTCTTGGCCTCCCAAATCACTTCCAGCCTTGCCATGAACAGCAGCCGAGCTTTGCATCCGTTTCGACGATTTGGACCGCAGAACCTCTGTCTTGTCAACTCGGGAGAAGGTCGTCTGGGCGTTGACACCCAGCAGAGAAACTCGATCCAGCCGAGAAATCAGAACTCCACGGCCACATTCCGATCGGATTGAATTGCGTGAACTGAGGAGCCTTTCCTACAATGAGTCGAAACAACGAACGCTTCATGGTCCCAACAACAACAAATCCAACCCGATCCAGAACGTGACTGACCAGATGTCTCTCACGTTTCAGACGCCACGTGAAACCGTGCCGTTACACTCCGCGAAAGAGTAGAATTCAAAAGACCTACTTTGCTCGACTCCCGGCACGATGGGACTCAATTAGCGAGATCGGCTGCCAACTAGAGCATTGAAATTATTTGGAATCGGTCGCGATAAACTTTGCCAACGACAGCCCGCTGAGAATTCAATCCAATCCATATTACTCAGAGCTTGCTAAACTCCGACCGGTCGTTTGTTCGGCCTCTCCAAGTGTTACAACAGATGACAACAGTCCCGAGCAACAGCGTTCACCTAATTTCGCGAAAAACGATATCTAACACGACACGGTCGCAGAACGACACTTTCGCAAAAGGGCCTTCTGGGAAAAATTGTCCCACATTCGAGCTCGTGTGTTACCCTCCGTCGTAAACAGCGATATTCGGTCCGAATTCGGAAAAAACGTTCGAACTCCAGTTGTCAAACTATCACCGAATTCGCGCGAGTTTCACCCGCGAAGTTCGACAGACTAGCCGAGGGTTACACTGTGATCACTTCGGTCAAGTCTTTATATCATTCTCCCGAACGAACTTGTTTCGAGAGTTGCATGATATATTCATTCGGAGTTTGAGGAGCGCTAACTTTGGCGATTTTCCGAAATAGCTGTCGCGTCCGGCTGATGGAAAACCCGGTGGAACTTCGTCTGACGCTTTTCCATTTCGTTCCAAAAAACAAACTCGATCAAAACGCGATGCGCGCCGGTGGTAATCCTTTGTTCGCAGCGTTCCACATTGCTCAGATGGATAATTTCTTCGCAGAGAACGCAATTTGTCAACTTGTTTAAGTCAATGAGACGAAGCATACGACCTTGCCCCTCATGTACGTGTTCGCTGCGCTGTTACCAAGTCCCTGGCAGAGCGCGATTCCGGAGGACGTTTTCAAACTTCGAGAGACTGCGCACTTGCCCGATACGCGGAACTTACGTGACTGCTGACTGAGAGCACGGAGCTCGGCGTTGCCAAAAGACCGGTGGCGTAAAGTGCGCACTTGGCGCAAACTGACCCACTGAACACTGACACCGAACGATAATTACTTCCACGGAAATCAACGTCGCAACGAAGTCACTCGACGCGGCTGATGGAGCTCCACCGATTCACTCATTTTCTCTGAAAACCTGAATTCCGTGTTGGCGCACCTCGAACGGCAGCTGCAGGACTTGTCAGCCATTTAGGTTCCCTGTCCTACGGGGAGCGTTTCGCAGACGAGACAGCGAAACGCTTTTTCCAAGCGATACCCACAGGAAACTAAGATGAAACAGAAAGGGTTTCAACCCTTCAAGCAGCGCGATGTTCGCCACAGAATCGCGTAGTTGTGGCTGCATTCAGTTGCTAGGTAGCGTGAGTTGAATGACCGGCGGTGGCTTTCGCGTTGCGTTCGTGAACTGTTCGGCGTCAGAAGAGTCGGGTCGCAGTTGAATTCCGCGTGAAATTCGCGTGATTTCCAACCACGGAGACGAGCAAAGCGAGAGCTCGAGATCGACCAGCGCCGACAGATACCGAGATCCGCTAGAACAGCTGATACGCTTCGAGCAGTGGCCGTAGTGGAGTGGAGATCGTTTCTGGCGTTTCGGTGTCGCCAGCGGACGCTGGACGCCATCGAGTGTTGGCCCCGTTCGATCCGATACGGTTCCGAGTGGATTTCGATGTTCAAAACTCGACTTAGTTCGATAATAGTTGCTTCGAAACAGTAACTACGCAGTGAGTCCAGCTTGGCTTGGAGAAGCGCTTCTCTGCGTAGACAGACCTACCTCGACCGAATCGTGATGCGAGTAGACGCGTTGCCCGTAGGATGATTTTCTTTGGAACTGGCGAAAAGTGCGTAGCTGGCTCTCCGGATTTACGTCGAATGTTGTTCTGTCAGAGACATACGTGTGTTCTCGCGCAAACTACTTTCATTCTAACCGAGCTTCTCACTTGGAACTACACACAGCTGATAGGCAGGAGCGTCCGAAGCGCCACCACCAGCTAACCGATGTTCTGCCCTCACCCGACTCTCTCTTGCGGAGGGCTGCTGCTTACTTGCTTGCTCACTCACTCACTCACACTCGCTCGCTCGCTAGCTTGACGAGAACGTCGTCGTCGTTGTCGATGTCGATGATGATGATGATGATGATCGGAGGGAGGACTGTTTCGACCTTAGCCTCCATAGTGTGGCCCAGAGTCCACCCCGGCACCCCACGGGCGAGCAACCCCTTCCTCCGATTCTTCGAAACGCCGAGGACCTTCTTCTTCTTATTGGTGTTGTTTCTCTCGGACGGACGGGAAACCGTTGCAAAATCATATGGTGGCAGACGACACCCCCGGGGGCGATTCCAGCGCGCTTTACGTACTGCGAGGGAGGGTCATCGATATCTGATTTCCTCGGCATATTTCCAGACTGGAAAGAGGGAGGTTCCCAAGAGCGCTCTGGAAGTCTTGAGTTGTTTCCTCGTAAGGCTTTGCCGATCGAAAAGGATCCACATGACGCGAATACACCTCCAATATGAGTGAATGACTCGACGGGGACTTCTACCAAGTAGGTCGACGAACGCTCCGTTTGCCATTCCATCCCGGGCGGACGAAATGTCGTCCACGACATCTATTTTCATTGTTCGGGGTCGGCATCCGCCGGTCTTACCCTCGGAGCCATCTTTACAACCTGAACGCTGTTTCCGAACGGCTCTCCTCTCGAATTCTCCGGTTCCGGATCGGAAGCATCGAACAAAAAGAGTCGCTCTCTTCTTCGCTGAGCGGTTAGCCGACGCTTCAACGACTCGCGCGGTCGGCGACACTGTTTGAATTTCGTTCTCAGAAACTACCTCCGCTTTTCTCTCTGAACTAACTCAGACCGAATGTTGGTGTTGTCGTTTCGGCTTTCGAAACGCGTGGGTCCATAACTGATATGAGTTTTGTTGATGTCGGTGCGTTCATCTCGAAACTTTCCTCGAACAACCATCGTCAGGATCCGACGCTGGGAATCTTAACTTCGAATGCTCCATCTTTGCCTTTGGGTTTCTTTGTCTCGAGTTCTGATGCTTTGTGATTCAACATTATTCGCGATCGATGGATCGCTCGCTCGCGAGTTCCACGAGTCTTCCGAAATGACTAGCCGTCCGGGGTTGCGGCGAGAACTTCTGTCGCGGTTTCACAGAAGAACTTCCAAACGAAAACCTTCGAAATCGAGCAGTTCTCTTGGATCGATATCGGTTCATCTGAACTCGCGAACGAGGAAAGCCGGAGATTATCAGTTGAGCGGAGAGCCACCGATATCGCCGATGCTAATCGTTCAAGGTACAGAACAACTAACGAACTTCAATCGCGTGCGATTCGATCTCTTTGATACAAAGCGCGGAAGTCGTGCTGCCCGGTGATCGATCCTCTTCAGCGTAACAACCATGAATAATAATGAATGATGATGATGAATTCGCCCTCGGCGACCAATGCGTGAACGCCGACGTTAATCTTCCGGTATCAATCTCCATAGCTTGATTTCTCTTATCTCCGGAATATGTTTTGATGCAACGGAGCAACAAGTTCTCGTGTTACAGCGAAGACAAACAGCGGCAGCTCACAGGAGGCGTTTACGTTTTGTTCGCGCGCGAAAACGGATCGGAAGGGGCCTCCGCTTTGGCAAAATTGAAGCTTCGTCCGAGGAGAGAAATTTTCTGCAGCTACACAGCCATCACAATTGTGGCTCAGCTAGCTTCATATGGTGGTGTTCGTTGTTTGGGTTGTAGCTGCCCGGCGTTGTTGTTGTCATGCCACTCTATCGTAATATTTCTCTCCAAGGTCGTTTGGGCCACCACCCGAGACAGCAACGGCGGCGGCGGCGACGACGAGCTCCGTGTCAGCTCACCCCTTGCTTGTTCAGGGAAAGAGACAGAGATCGAGCGAAAGTGAGATCGGAAGCGGATGGGGATTGTTGAGCTTTGCTTCTAACAGTTGTGAGAACTGATTCTGGTCCCGGGGGGTGATGTGGGGCAATCACGTTGGTAAACTCATTTCGCAATGTCGGAAACTCGACTGCAAACGCGAGGCCGAGGTCCTCAATCATCGTTTCTCAATCGTTCGAGATCAGATTACTTCCTCGAAATAGAGAACGATCCCCGATTGATGGAGGATCTCCAGGTTTCGCGCAATTCACAGCGGTTCTTTCTCAGAGATCGAGTATTCGTGATTCCTTCAAGGTTCCCAAAACCTTCCAAGAAAGGTCCCCTGATAATTTCTTCCCGAAATATTCGAGATATCGTTTCCTCCTGAAAAACCCAAACGAAACGAATTCGATTGAGGACGGAAGGAACCATTTGTCTCGATCCAGCATCGGTGTCAATACAGGTTTTCAGCTGAAGGAAAGGATCACCCGCTAGTCGTGGAGACTCTTCTTGAATCTTAAGTTGTGATTCGCGTCGGAAATCTCACATCCGGAACGAGGAGAACTTTTCGGAAAGCTCTCTTCAAACAAGTTCGTGGACGTTGTAAAGCGCCATTTGGACGCAACAAAAAAATCAGCGCGAGAAACAGCGTTTGTGATATTCTGGCAACTCGCATGCTCTGAACTCATCCATCCGACAGCTCGGCCGACGCATTTGGAACTTGACCAAGACCTTGAGCTGAGAGAAGAAGGAACGAGACGTTGAAACTTTTGTCGTCGAGAAAGCACCCCCTGCGCGAAAACGGACAAACGGACGGCGTCGTCCGTCTGAACCCGTTGAGCTGCGATGCCTACTGCCAACTTCATTGAGTGCGATTCCTTCTTCGAAATCGAACTGAAACTCATACTTCACAGTCCTCTTCGTTCTCTCTTTCGATGAAAGGTCGCGAAAAATTATCCAACAAGATGATCAACTGGACCAAGATGGATGAAAGAGATTTCAACGCATCCCGTAGTCAAACGCGGCAGCCGTATAAGGACAGGGTTGTCATCGTGATTGTCATCCCTGTCAAGCTCGAGTGCTTTCAGGAAGACACTCTTATCGTGACTTTTCACTTGCTCCAGGTGATTTCACTACTCATCGCACTCTAGACACATAATGGGACTGGCAGGAGAGAAGAATCGGTTACCCGAAATTCCGACCAGAGATTCCTGGTTTCGGTGATGACCATCGCGTTCTGCGTTCGAGTATGATGATGCTGATGAGGGAAATTCCAGCTGGAAATCGCTCCGTCGGCTCCGCTTCTACATTGTAGGAGGATATTGTATGTGTTTTCTATAACGTCAACGCGGCCATAGAATGGAATTCAGTGTCAATGCTGCGGAGAACTATCTCCGACCATTCGGATAGACTGACTCGAAACAATATCTTTGCTCCTGGCTTCGGTTGAAATGAGAGTGCATTCTATTCCAACGAACATAACCAATGCAAGTCTTGAATAACTGGAGTCATTCTCTTGGGGAAACTGGATAATTCAATTTATGATTTCACATTCATCAACATTCGGGGGAATAACTTTCCTTCCTCCTCGTTTTGACATTCCAGGATTTTGTTCCGGAATGACAACTTTCTCCTGGAGTGACAAATTACTCTCGTCCAGGTTGTTGTCACCTCTTGAACGACGTGATTTGCCAACAAACGAAAGTAGTGCTCGCATGTTCGAAATGCTCTATGTCTGTCAAGCATCCGCGTGTTTCATAACGGCGACAGCAGTTCACCGATATCAGTTCATCGGTTAATGCACTATGATCGTCTTGACTCGGGAGCCGTCGAACAGACGGCTGCTGGCTTGGTTGCTCGAGTAAGGGAGTTGAGTTATTTATAAAACCAGCTTGGTTGGCTTGTTTCTTCCAATTTTCCGAGCTTCTATCGATCATCATCGTTCTACTACTTCATTCGCCAGTTTTCAGAATCCGAAAACACCCTTGGGGGCAGTGTTTGCGGGGCCGATCGGACCTTGGAATAGACGGCGCAGACTCTGTTTGACTCTGGTTTCGTGGAACTGGAGAATAAAGTTCAATTTAGGAGGTCGGCTACAAAACGAGTGCGCCGCTTACCCTGCTGTGGTGAGACCATCCGGAGTGGCGGTCTTCTTTCGTCTTTTTCATAGAACTTGTTCTTCCGCCGGGAAGTAGGTCAAGCCAAATGCGAACAGGAGAGAATGGAGGCTTAAGGCCAGCTTTCGACCTTTTCTCGCACATCCACTCGCTTCCCCCGTTCGATCGTTGGCTCGTTCACTGACTCTCTCGTTCTTTCGCTGACACAGCGACGCACCGCGAGCAATCCGCAAATAACGTCTCAAACTGCGCACATTTCCACAAGCCGATGTTTTGTTCGTCTTTAGTTTCCTTTTACGCCCGCTTGTACTTGCGAAGCTTGAGGCGTTTGTTCTAGCTTCAGCCAATAAATCTCCGCTCGGCAGCTGTTCCGAACGGGCAACACACACCAAGTGATCCGTTGGAAAAGCGACGACATTCACGCCACAAAGAGTGATACTTTCGGTGATTGATGAGCTCTGGATTCCGGGCGGACCCCATCGATTTGCTCGTGTCTGTGTGCGAACACACACCAAAATAGCCGTGTCAATCAGACCCAGATCTGGAACGCGCGGATTCTCCATCTTCGATTTGCAGCCACCATTCCCAGAAGTGGAATCGTTACGCGGTTGAACATTCGTCGGGAGGAGAAAAGTTGGAAATCAAAAGGTTTCGACTGAGATCGGAGTTGACAATCGACTCGTCAACGGAGCCAATATGATGAACTCTGAATTCAAGATCAGAGCATCAAAATCGAATTCCGATTTGTCCCCATCGATGACAAACTCTTTTGTTATTCAAGAATTCTATATTTGGCTGTCGGTTCCAGACAATATTTCCAGATGTTCCAGTGGTGTCATAAAGAGTAAGTACCTTGTATTCTGCAAAGCGTTGACGTTCTTAGACGCTTCCCTCATATTTGGACTTGTTTCGAGCAAAACTTCGCACAAAGTAGTCCTAGGACGCAGTTTCGCTGATCGGTGTCGAAAAGCTTGCTTTTGAGTAGGATAGTAATGGCGCGGCAGATATTGGCGACTAGCGGTAACGCGGAACTTCCACATCATGAGCCTATTCTGACTAGTTTGGAGGCTGTTACTGTTTTGGTGAAATCGCTCCTCAGATAACGGACAACTGCGGAGTGGCCTCTGGACGAACGTTTTCATTATCGCCCTTCCGACCGAATGAGCAACAATTCTTGACGAGCTACGGACTAAGTAGACTAGTTCCGACCTGGGCTATCCGGAATCTCCGCAACTGGCCGGGTTCCTCTCACTCAGATATGATTCGAATCCCAAGATCACGCGAAGGGGAATCGTTCTCTTCGCGCTGGTGGTTGACATGTTTCGCAACGATACCGCACGTTGTTTGTTTACCAACTCCTCAATCAGTTCGCAATGGTGTGCGATGTTTTGTTCCCTCTGCGCGGCATGGAGTACCCTAGGTGTTCGACGGCTCTGGAAGGCTCTCTGGATGACATCTCGCTCGATGACGATGTGCTCCGCTTTACCAATAGCGACGAAGATTGTGAAAATGACGGAACCATCGTGAATTCAAACAGCAACAAGCGCCAGTCGGCCAGAAAACATTCTGCCCCTTTGCTGAAACTCAAAGAAGTGATCGAATCGCTGAGGCTCGATTCCTCCCCCACCGCTCCTCACGAAAGCGATTCGGACTATACCAGTTTGACAGCATCTTCGGACGCATCGCTCCGCTTCGACTCCGACAACAACACAAGGAGGTCAGACCTCGTGGGCCTCGAAGACCTCGATATTGAAACAGGTGTTGACAACGACCCCACCGTTGACAACAGTGCTCAACACGAACCGGAAGCGGACATCATCGAACAGTTTCGTCACTTCGGACTCCGTTTCATCCGCGAGCCAAGTCAGTACTCGAGCTGTAAGTGTCGAGTTCCGAGGGAACTGCTCCAATTCCACGACATTCTAAGCGAGGTGGCCTGCGAGGAGGATGCCCGAGCTTTGCCGCTTTGTTTCCAGATGCGTTGGGCGGAGTTCAGACAAGACTTTGGAATCGATGTGTTCGGTGATCTCCATTTTCAAGATTTCCTGCTCGGCCGCGAGCAGCGTGGTCCTTATCATGCGATGATTCATTTTGGTAACGTGTTCGCCAACATTGGTTACGACGGGACATATTGGTATTGGACTCTTGTGGGAAACGCGTCGATGCCGTTCATTGAGGATAAATTCAGGAACAAGGAGAACTTCGTGAACAGTCTCCGAACGATGGTCCGTCATCACATGAGCGCGCGAAAGGTATTCACTTAGTGAGACGAAATCGGGAATTTGTCGCCAAAATCTGAGCCTCGTTCCTTCGAGCTCAACGAAGTCGTTCAGGGGTCTCATGGATCGTGGACTTTCTGTTGTTTTCTCGTCATCACCGAACGGTATAAAAGATCTTCGACATTTTTCAGGGAAAGGCCCCAGCGTTGTGTCCACGAATTTCACCCGACGCCCACGTCTTCGTCCGCTCACAGTACGACGAGCAGTGCCGACCAACAATAGAAGCCGGCGACGATGATGGAGCCTTGGACCGGAGCGTCGACGACCTCACACTTGGAGGCCCCCGCTCGCTTTCCTATCTGCAATTATTCTCTGAGAGCTATTACGCAGCGCTGGCAACCTTTTAATCCCATGGTTTAAACCCGGCTCTCGTTTTTAATGCATTCACAAATTATGCCGTCAAACATCCAGAGTAGATTTTAGTACTTCTGTATCATGGATCTTTTAAAATCTGGCTCTAAAACGTTCATCGTACTCTTCATCCGCTCGAACATAAAAACAAGAAACTCTACCTAGGAGTCAGCGTAACCTCGTCGGGCTGACGGTTCTTGTTTTCTGTTTGTTTGTCTCGCTGCCTCCATCACGTATAGGCTCTACTTCGTACATGTCGTCCGCGGACTCTGCCACCTGCCGAACCCTGAGCCAGCACAGGTGGTCGACGGCGGCGGCGGCGGCGCCACCTTGGTGACGATGTCGTAGAGGACGAAGTGGTTATAAATGGAAAACCAATCCATTTGCTAAGTTTTCTCGAAAGTCCTTGCAGCTTCTGCGAAGCACAGCCTCTCTTCCACATCCTCGTCTCGAGCAGGGTCCTCTAGTTGACTCATTTTCCCAGAAGGAAACACCTATTCTGCGCCGTTCATTATTTGTTTTCTTTCGGAACATTCATTTTCCAATCAATGTATTATATTGCGGAATGGAAAACTCATTCCGATTTCATGTCTGGATGAAATCCACGAGAGCATTGCGCTCGCCTGTTTCGAGCACTCGTGACGAATCCGCTTCCTTCAAACGAACAACAACTATTCACACTGTCTTCGATCGATCTCTCATCAAATCAGTTGTCTCTACTCTGTTCAAGAGCTCCTCGACCTTTTTCAATTCTGTATCCGAGTCGGTGTCCTTTGTTTTTATTTATCTAGTTAGATTAGAATGAGGAGTGAATTTTTTTTACGCAGCGACGGAGCTCAGAGGAGTAGACTTGTAGCGAGTGACAGTTCGCAAATTTATCGTAGCAAGAAACTGTTCGACACATGGTAATAAAAACGTATCCTTCAATGATTCATTCATGTTTTCTCCTTCCATCCAACTAATCATGAATAAACTTTTCATCCAGAGCCCACAGATTCACTTTCAGAGTTCCGAGCTCTTCGTTCTGGAGTCCGAATCCCGAGTCACTTCTCGCTTTCGGGACAATACAGACAGCTATACCGGAGGAGATTCGATTCCGGATTCAGAAAGCTCTTCCAGGTTCTCGGGATCGCAGAAAAGATTTCGATTTGGGGATCGTTTCAACCAACACATCTTTATTGATTCGCTTGAATATCTAGCTTGGTGGAAAAATCCCAATAGTAATCAAGTTTCTGATGAGAATAGGTAATCGTCATACAAGTAATAATCATTTGATTGATTGACAAACATTGGAATATAATAAACGTTCGCTATGGATGAATGTAAATGCTCCTGAATGAATATGCTATCACATAATACGTGTGGGTATCCCTCAAAACCATGTGGGTCAATGCCTGTTGTGCGTTGACTGCCGTCACTTTCAGGTTTCTGATTATTTGTTTACAAACTTCTGAGAGAATTCTGTTTTTCCTGTCGTGGACTTGCTTAACAATGTTTGTATGCAGGACGTACATGAAGGCACGAAACTCACTAGGTATTTCATTCAATCAAAACAGGTGAAAGCACTCTCGGAGGGTTGAGTGTGAGTCTTCGAACGGTAGGGGCAAGCAGCTAGACGTAGATGCGTCAGAGACTAGAGGCCAGATCGGACAGAGGATGCAGAAGGACGTGAGACAGACGGACAGACAGACGAAAAGTTTGAAAACAGCGCGGGAAGCAAGTTTGAAGAGTTGGAAATGCGTAGTTTAGCGGAAGAAGGTAAGTGAGGGGATTCCAGACGAAATACTATCTGGATGGTCGGTGACTTTCTCATCCGAGGAACTGAACTATCTGAACGCGGAAGCATGCAGCCGATACAAACTTTCGAAACGATAACCCGGAGTCGATTCGCTCATATTTAGGGAAGCGAAAAGATCGACGGGCCTTCGTGAGAGTTTGCATCGCCTCTTCGGAAGCTTCCCGTCGCACAGGTTGCCGCGTATTCTTGGGATAGATACCTAAGCGCAGTTTTCAAACCTCTCATGTCATCGCGATCACTCGTCTTCCGAGAGAATTTTTGAATTTCATAATTTCACTTCTAAATTTCCAGGAAAAATGATAACCGAGCAAAATTGGAAGATCCTAAGGGCAGGGATTTGACAATATTTGGCATGCTTAGCTGTTTGGTCGTAACATCATTCAATCAGTCAGTCAATCAATCAATCGTCGTCAGTCAATCAATGCATGAAATGATTCGGACCTCGACAATCGATGAAATCCGTCGAATGTCAAGGGAATCAGACAGAGATTTCGAAACCTGAGGCGCGATCCGAATCGTCACTTTTTGCGGTTGGTATCTTTTTTTTTTCGTTTCCCTTCAGAACTCTGATTGAAATCCCACAACGCTAGAACAATCAACAAGCACACTTACACTTCAAAAAAAAAACTCACAAATCTCATCGTCAAGAATACATAAGGAGGCAGTCGTAGCTAGAGGTCGAGTATCTAGAGTTCATTGAAGAAATTCTTCGGTTTGGGGACTTTGCGCTGTTGTCGATGCTGAAGTAGTTCATGTGGGTGTTGTGGCTGCTGTTGCAGCTGTAGCTGGTCGTCCTGGCGGTTCCCTGGCTGCTGCAGCTGTTGTTGTTGTTGCTGCTGCTGACTTTCGTCGTTGTTGTTAATGTTGTTGTTGTTGCTAATGCCGCTCCCGTCGCTGGTGTTTTCGCTGTTGCAACGAGGCGTCGCTTGAAAATCGAAAATCGGGGGCACCGACCAGACGTACCAACTTTGGAATCGTTGATAAAATAGGATTAACGTGTACCATCAAACAAATCGGCTCGTTTCAAATCATTTCCAGTTGTGCGGATTGCCTGGGGTCGAATCGCGTGAGAGCTCTCGAGGTTCGCTCCAAAGGCTAGCTGTGTGCTCACAAAGATCCGCTGCACTCTCGTATCAATCAATCAATCCATCAATCAATCAATCAATCAATCAATCAATCAATCAACAAGCTAATCAATCAAGCGCTCCATGTTCACGGTTTCCCTGAGCGGACGCCCAGTGGGTCCGGGTTCTCCTTGATTCAATCATCAATCACTACACCAATCTGGTGCAGATGGTTTTATCCGCCAATCAATCAATCAATCAATTGATCCATAAATCGATCTATTGTACATTCACGATTTCGGAAACCTCACACGAGATGAAAGTCATTGGTTCGTGACAACTTTGGCGCCGAGTGACGCGATGCGAGCTCGATAACAACCAATCAACAAACAACATTGTAGAATATGCATTGTATAGGTGATTCTGTTTGAATATAAATACGAACGGAAGAGGAAGCGATAAGGACTAACTGACAAGCAGAACGTAAATCAAGACACGTTCGTCATACATAAGTCATGGGCTGTAACGTCGGGAAGGAGAGATGAAAAAAAGTTATGGATAACCGACTTCGGACGTCAACAACAAAAACAAAACCGCGACACATGGAGTTTTTGACTGATTCATATCGCGAGGACATGTGGGGAAACAACAATGGATGCATCGGATCTATGCACTATATGTATATCGAAAACAGCTCACACAACTTAAAACTTTTCCGTCTCTCTTTACAAGGGCATCAAATACGCAATATGTATGTATAAATAATGGTCTCGGAATGAGAAAACGGGCATACGTATGCCATACGTCTGTACAACCTTCGTGTAATGTCATAACAACTGCCGGAGGACGTCCGAGTCTTGCGACTCCGACGTTTCCAGCGTCTAACGTAGAGAAACGGACAGTCGGACGCACGTGTGAACGAACGGCCGGATCGGTCGGCCGATGACTACTTATCGGGCCAACATGCAAGCGCTGTTGAGGTGGTCTTTCATGTCGCCCGAGGTGAAACACTCCGTCTGGCACATTGGACAGCTTCTGATGCTGTCCTCCGGGTTGGAAAACAGAGCCATTTCGTTCAAGAGGTCTGCGTCTAACGGCATATTACTCGAGTCCGCCTCCGCTATGAGAGGCCCGCTGCCTGATTGGGGCAAGGCAGCATCGTTCAGTGAGGTTGGCGGCCACATCTGGAAAGCATTCATCTTAGCGTGACCTTCGTGCGACTCTCGACTTCAAGGCCGCAATCATCGAAATTGGAATGGCGTCTCAACTTTGTCGACGCGATTCGAAAGGGAAACATCCACGGAAACTTTCACATGGGTGCCGCCGGCTCGTCGAAACTCAATTCCCACCGATAGCCTTGAATTCTTGAAACATGTCTTGCGTCGAGCCTATTATTGCCAGAAGACTCGGCTTTGCCACCCATCTGAGTGGAGATAGAGAACACCTAAATCCCAATTAGAACTCGGAGAAACGAACTTACTCGACGTTCGACGTCCGCCGTGTTTCGAGGACAACGTAACAGCTGAACAATGCAGCTGGAGTCGGAGCCAGCGCTGTTCGGAGTTTGGGGTCTCGTGTGTTGTTCCATGAGTCTTGAGGGCAAACCCGAGTATCCCGGTCTGTCCGGAAACTCTACAGCCGATTGAGTTCTGTAAGATGGAAGTTTGATCGGTAAAATATCGAAACCGAAAGCTGAAATCAGTCTGAATTTATCGAATCTCTCTGAAAATATCGGGTACGTGAAGAGCACGTTGTTGACTGCATGACCGTATTTCGAGGTCAGAGTTCGTATTACCTTTGGCTAGGCGGTGAATGCGAAGTGAGTCTCGGTGGACCGTTCGGAGGACGTTCTACACCAGCTTGAAGCAACTCCACGAGGGTCGGCTGTTTCGTCGCTTGAGGGGGTGTTTTCGCGGGAGCGATTTTGTTGTCCCTGATAAAAATAAGATTAACCTCTCAGAGTCGGTTTTCACATCACGAAGCATAAACAGACGAAGAGAGAAATCTCATTCGCATAGGTCTTGGAATCAGCTCACCTGTCCGGCAAACTATGATCGGTGCTTGAAGTGACGACTTGCTCGCTTTGGTGTGGCTTTTCAGTTCTGGTGGAACGTGAGGGCCTGGAACTGCTTTGGGAAATCTGACGAGACGAGTCGTAGGGGCCTTGCCTCCGTTTCCGGCGACCTGATTCTTCGCTCTGTTGTTGCTGTAACCTTGTTTTCAGGTCTTCGGCCTCGTACATTTGCTGAAATTTCACAACGATTGTTAGCGAAGAACCGAAACTTTTCGTCGTCGATGGCTATCTGTCAGCATCCTTCGAGTAACTACGACACGCGACACGATTTCACTTCGTTCCTCGAGGGACATCTGCTTTTGTGGATTATCTGCGGCTTCGTGGTACATTTTTCCGCAACGACTCTCCGATCTTCCGAAGCGCCAAAATGCAATGATGATGATACGCTACAAGTTTTTTGCTGCGTTTTTGATGAACTTCCGCTACTTCAACATCATAGCAACAAAATTTTCGGTATGGATTTCGTTTGGAGAGATTCATTCGATTAGAATCGATATCTGTTCCTAATGGCACATGTTCGACTGAAACGAGTCCACGGAACTTTCGACGACCGCTTGTTTTAGGAGAAGTAGAATTCGATGCTTGTAATGCATTCAATACAGAGCTCGAATCTGGCTTCGTTCGATTGTCTTGCTCAATCACACGGAATTTGGTCGGCTGTCCCTTCCTGACCCGGCTCAGATTTTCTCGACTTAAATTATTATGTCTCGGTCACCCTCGCCCGGGTTTCGACACCGATGTGACAATCAGACAAACACAGACACGCACTGTGGAAGACTGTTTTTTTAGGAAGTGCATCGAGAGTAGGTCAATCCCCGCTGACATGATTTCTCAGCCAAGCAGTGATCTTGCGCCGCGCCGCTTACACTGAGGGAGTTCTATGGCGTTGAATATTGTTCCCCTATTCGGCAGGCGCGTCTTCTGAACTTTTTTTCTTTCTTTTTCTCAATCGCAGCGGCAACCTGAATTCCTCGGGCCGATCCCACCCACCGAGTCACCGAATCGATTTGAGGAAAACTTCATCTGAATGTATTCAACAAGTTGCCGTACGCGTTCTTCCTCGTTTTCACTTTGGGAAAGGAATCATTTGTTGACGGAACTGTTTGGAACGCTTTCCAGCAAATCCCCGGAACGCACTCATTGAGAATTCTTATTTTTTGGTTTGGTTCCCGCTGTTAGCAGTGTTGGCTGAAGTTCGATGGGAACCCTTCCAGTTCCTCGATTCATTCACATAGTTCCAGTAGTGAGACTACCGGAGCGAAGAGAAAATCGCTCCGAGGAACGAGCGAAACGGAAAAGAAATATCAACCCTTCCAACTTGACGGAAAGGAAGCACTGCTCAGGTGGTGTTGATTCACTTTTTCCCCTGGGCCCCCCTCTTCAAATGTTTATCGTGAAACACAACCATGATGATGATGATGATGATGCTTTTGCGCGGCAATGGCTCCGTGGTCGTAGTCGTCGACTAAAAACAGAACGCCAGCCCAGAACGAGGTCAATCCCAGAGCGGATGTGCTTTCTTCGCGTCCGGCTGCTCGCCCGCGCACAAGAAATACGGAACTTGCTTTGCTGGCCAACTGGAGCAGCATCAGAAAATGTGGGGTGCCTCTGACGACACGAAAGGGGAAACGCCGAACTGGGTCGAATCGCACGGCCTAGGCGTTTCGATTCAACAACCGCCTGCTGCCGCCAACAACGGAAGCAGCCAGTTGAAGCTTACCCCAAAATTTGGAAGGAACTCAAGCAAAAGAAGAAAAGACGGAGCAGTTCCAATCGAAGTGAGATCCGTATCGTTATTTCAATTTTCTTCCGTTCGGAGCAAGTTGAATTGATCGACGTTGGCTTCGCGAGAGGAACAAACGCCACATGTTGTCGATTCAATGTTTTTTCCTGGTTGAGGAATCGGCAAGGGGCTCCTAAATGCTCAACAAGGTGAACTGTGCAAATAACGGGGCATGGTCGGCGTTTCGATTCTGGATTTTCATCAAGTTCGTTGCTGCCGTTTTCTTGGAGGAAAACGCAATTCGCGGTCTGACAAATTGCCACATACCAGTCGAGGCCGTTTCCTCAAAGATTCCTCGTTGGCGGCAAAGTTTTGGCAACGATGTACAAATTTATTAGGGAGGGCAAAATTCTGACCAGTGAAGGGATCGCTGTCGCAAACTGGACCTCTCTCAATCAGATTTTATCGCGGCTGATTGCGAGGAATCCATGTCGCAACGCCGGAGCGGAGCACTTGTACACGCCTTTGATGTCGATGCAAATCACAGAAGACAAAACCGGAAGTGTGTCCCAATAACTCATTTCGAGTTTATCCATTGGCCGCGCTGTTTCTCGCACAGAGAAATTACCTCGTTGAACGTTCCGAATCAATCGATCGATTGATCTCGGTGAATCAGCATAAGACTGCGCCAATCTTGAGATGACCTATATTTACGCGGACTCTGTTTGACCGAGTAATTGATCCTTCTACTCGCTATCAGCCGTCAAATCTCGAGATCGTTGGATTCATCGCTTTAACTGACAAAGTAAGAAAGTTTATCATCGAGAACGATCTTGTCTGGAACAACACCTTCGTCGATGGTTCGATCGCCGATCAGAAACGCGTGTCGTCCGACCGTGATAGCAGACACGCGTAAAATTCGATCTGGATTCGATCGCGGTCATTAATGAGTCTCGATAGCTGCGAACACGGTCAAGTTAGCTCCTTGAATTCGAGTTGACTTTCTCCGCGAAGGCCTCTCCACAGACAGTGAGCGAGTCAATGTGATCGCGGGAAAAAAAGAAAAGAAAGCCAACTCTAATGTTTAGCTCTCAGGAGCTCGCCGATCAGGAGAGGGGTGATGATCGATCATCGATTGCAAAGGAAGGCCTCGAACAGTTATGTACATTCGTTTGTTCTCACCGTGTTTTGTCTCAGCAGAGCTGTGAGCAATACGACCATGGCAGTCGGTGCGCGAAATCCGGAAATTCACAAGTGGCACTTCCTGGAATCCGGGGGATCGGAACTCGTTTCCAGAAATCGTTCAGGACTCCGCACGAGAATTCATCTTTCATTCGGTTAGAACAATCCTCCGGACTCAGACAATCGAAATACGCACAGAACAGTCCCGGGGAAGTGAGCACTGTACAGAACCCGGGCTGTGATCCCGGACCACCACACACGGTTGAAGTCTTGGATCGGTTTCCAATAGCTTGCTGGTCTCTGAGCACTGACAGAACGAGACACGATTAGGGATTCCGAACGACAGTTGGTCGAAGACACCGCGAGTGAGTTCGACTTAACATCCACAGATGGTAAATGGATCCTTGGGCTTCGTTCGACGACGGACTGTTTTGCGGCATGCTCTTCCGCTTGCGCGGGGCGCCATCTAGCGTTGTGCGTCTTTCCACGTTCGGCGACGGCTGTTGCCGTGCTGCTTCAATCTGACGCCCTCTCTCGGGCGGAACTCGTGTGGTGTGGTGGCCCGCTGACCTGACCGCTCGTAGCGGCTTGCTTTCCCTTTTCAAGGCTGAATGTCGCTTGCCAGATCCAGAGAATAGGAGACGAGAAAGAAAAACGAACACCGAGAAGACGCGGCAACGGCACAACTAGTGAATAAGGGAGTCCAACTAGCTTCAGTTCGACATCACCATCGCCGCCGAAACGGAGAAGAAGAAGGGACACTTTGTCTAAGTGTTGCTTCTTCTTTCCAATTGCGACCGAGCGACCGGCAGAAATGACGACTTACTCATCCAGCCCGGGAAGCAACTGAGCCAGCTAGACTGCTTGCGAGGTCAATCGGACTGCTCTACAGCCGCGCCGCCGCCGACCTGGGAAGAGACGGCTCCCGCCGTTTCTGATGATGATGCCGTTACCGACGCAGCACCGGACGAATTCGGACACCGGCGCATACGTCCCGTACAACAACGAAACGCGGCAGAAAGCGAAAAGAGAGAAAATACGGAAGTCTACGAAGGTCATCCGGCAAAAAGTCACGTAGACGGTGACACGTTCGATGTGATTGCTGGTTCCGTGTGCGCACCGCAGTCGAGGGTCCTTGAGGGGTCGTTGCCGCGACTTCGTCGTCAGGCGACAGAAAACTTCCGGTTCGCACAGATATTTCCGAACAGCTAGATCCCTTCTAACTTCCAGTTTTCATTCCGGGCTAGTTCTTCCACGTTTCGATGGGTTTCCTGCTTTTTCCGGCTCCCCAGTTCACAAAAGCGCGTGTGATTTTTCTTTGCCCCAGATCCACTTGTCATCATCATCATCATCGTCATCCGGATCGTTCGTTGTCTTGTCATCGATACTTTCGGAAGTCCGTGATTGACGGTTTGCGCATTATTTGCACAAATTAATTGAAAAGCGATTCGGCTCGACGCACGTGGGTCGTTTGTGGATGAAGATAAATCGTCTGATGATCGATTACTGGCATGACTGATCGTGAGTCGACTCCCGCTCAACCAAAGACCGTTCTTTGAGGAAACCGATGGGAGCTACTTAACTCCTGCTGCTCTTGATCTACTGGTCTGGATATTTGCCGCCTGAAAGATTTGCTCCATTTGCTCCGAAACATTCACTCACCTACCCAGTGGCACAGCGCGGGAATCCGTTGTTGAGCCGCTGCTGCTGCTGCTGCTGCCGCTGCTGCCGTCGCCGCCGCCGTTGTTCCCATATGTTTCACATATCAGGAGACGGGCTCTTTCGTTTTGAATCGGGATCGCGGTTCCGCGACGTTTGACCAACATATCTATCGCGATACCCAAGGATGATCTTTGTGCTCATTAGCCAATAGTGCATATTCATCGCACGAGCTAATGAATAACTAGAATCAGATGACGGAGCCCTCCTGTTCTGACCGCGGCTTATGCGTGGATTATTGCAAAATAGACTGGAACTGTCCAATTAGAGCGTAATAAGTCTTATCGACATAAATGTATCGAACTCCGTATCAGCGTTGAGTTTGTTTCCTGACGGGTCGAGGACGAATCTCAGGAAAGACTCTCCGTGACTCCTGGTCGATGGTATCCGACGCGTGCTTCCCAGTCTGTGCAGATCCCTTGGTCACTCGGCGCGACAATTGGTCAACGAATCGATACAGCCTACTTGGTCTCGTTATGGAAGATGAGGAAGGAGGAGAAGAATAGCAACAACAACAACAGCGGGAAGAACTTTGAGACCTGACCGAGCAAAACACAATCGATAGATATCCGAACAGAGTCATGAATGCCGTGAAGCAATCGAGAGGGCGGTCTTCTCACTTGCTAGGCTGCCTGGTTGATTCGTTCGTTCGTTCGCTCGCTGCCTTCCTGGCTATCCGACTGGCGGGCGCTCGGTGCCGAACACTATTCCAACGAATGGCAAGGATCAGAGCTGTGGACTGACCCCGTACCAAATGTGGGCCACCCATTTAAGCCGGTCAAATCGGGTGCGCTTTTTGTCTTCATTATTAATCTTGTCTCGTTGTTAATTGAATGAAACCGATGCGACACTCTAGTCGCCCAGTTCCATCGGGAGATCACGACTCACATCAGTGTGGTGGGTGTCCTATTATCATCTGACACGCGGATGATTCCAACAACGCGCAAATCACGTTCCAAGAAAGCTCAATCCAGAGGTTTCCGATCGTTCGTTCTCTCTCAGACAGCGGCCAGGGATGGCAAGTTGCCGCGAGAGTTGTTTTCCGCGGCCTCCCGATGGAACTCCTCGATTTTGGGATCGTTGTTTTCAAACTCTGCTCTTCAAGAAGCAAACTGTTCCTCTGAACGATTTTCGCGAAAGATTGACGTACGGCGCACGCCTTCCTGACAGCTATGGTCGTCTGTTCACACGCGAACCGTTCGCAAGCTTTTACAACGATAATCTACCTCTCAATCTGGCCTAGAAAAGAGGAAAAATAGCTACAAATGCCGCTGTTCTTTCTAAGCCGGACAGCTTCTAGAACCTAGTTGCCGTCGATGTCGTCGTTATTGTGTTCGGCAGACATGACACAGTTCCGCAACAGCGTCAGCAGTGTTGTAGGTTCAACGTTGCGGAAGTGCGAATCTTTGTGGGAGGCCTTCACTCCTGCACTTGACCTGAAGTGGCCTCCACAGTTCGTTTCTCTCCTATTCAAGTCAACAATCCGGCTATGTGACCCCTCGTGAAACCGATCGGCTAACTTCCATCAGAAGATATTCGTCTTGAGATGCTACCGAACGTGAAATTTGCACAACTTGCTTGTTCGTCGCTCAGAATCTGATTCCCGACAACTCCGGAAAATCGATAATCGTCGTCATTTTTCGAAAATTTCAACAAAAGCCGAAACTTCTCAGCTCCAGTGGCACGGGGGGTTATGACATTCGTTAATTGGGACGGGCTCAATATCGATTTCGATCAGCACTGCGGTCTGTGAGAGCGGTGGACAGGCGATGAACTGATTTGATCGAGTTGACGAAACATTTCGCTCCGACAGCTCGGTTTCCGAAAGCCTCATGAAGACGCAACCCCTATAATCATAGATATCGCGGTGGTCTCCACGCTTTTATCGGTGTGATCATAGGCCGGCCGGCCAGCCAGCTTGCAAGCAAGCAAACAGCCAAGCGACCGATCGAGCAAGAGACTAGCCACACCGGAGTCGGACGAACACGCCGCTGGTTGCGTACTGGTTCCAGAGATGAGATGATTCAGCGTCAGAAGAAGATTCATCATTCAGGTCAGCTTTTCTTTTTTCTTCAAAGCACACCTCGCCTTGCCTGTCAAAAATGTGTCGGACGCGAGTTCACCGAAATAATGATTTGGACTTTTCTCATCGTCACAAAAGGCTTAACCCGTTCCACCGACTTAGAATGGCAGTTCATAGGTGGCTCCACTAACCCAGCATCGATTCAAAATCCGCCTATCCCTACATGGATCGAACTTCGCTTTCATGATCTTCTTTCCCCCGTCTATGATGATGAACATTCATCATTTTCTCAGAAAATAATTTCAACGGAAATCAAATTCAATTTGCAAACCGCTTAGTACCAAAGAACTAAACGCTAAGAAATCGACGAATTCTCAGAGATCTCGGAAACTCCAACGATTCAGAATGAGGGAGCTCTGAGCCTGGGCGCGATTGAGGTCGTTCCCCATGAGCTCCCTGACCCACACAGCGGACGGTCGAGGCTCCGACCTCAAAGCTCGCGATTCTGCTCCGTGTCAACTCTTGACAGCCTCGAACTCCGTTCGATCGTCACTCTTCCAGGAGGACTCCATCCGCAATCAAATAAAGATATCGAAGTTGCACAAAAAGCAAATACAATGTATTTCGAAGTTTGACAATTTCACGATTTCGATCAAAATTTCTTCGTTTTTAGATCCTGTTCTATGTGGAGGCTGTTGCGCATCCTCACTTACTCTGCCCAGAACTAATATCAGGTCTATTCTTGGTCCTGAAGTGACCTCATTCCGTCAACATCTCACGATCCCGACGACGTTTCACAACGGCTATTATTTTCAAATCAACTCACCACGGCGAGTCCTATCAAGTACATGGATGCTCGATGATGATCTCTACAGGAACTTTTGTTGTTTTCGACGGCAACTCTTCGATAGTTTCCTCCTTGAAGCTGGTTAGCTCGGCTGGAGCAAGAACAAACTGGGTAACGGAACTCAACGAACGCTGTCGGACGATCGGAGCTGAAGCACAGAACACGAGAAATTTCCAATGGAGCCGGAGCGAGTTGCACTCAGTGAAGTTCTTAATCCGAGTTCAGCTCACAGCAGCAGTTGGATGGGAAACGAAGAAAAGGAGGAAAAGACGGCTTCCAGTTATTGTGGAGAGCAACACCGATCTCTGAGGTCGAAGGAACTGCAACGAGCGACGGCGCACAGAGTTTTCGAGCGGCCACCGTTCGATCGACTAGAGGCCCGAACGGAATCCCTTCTCGACGTTTGAAGCTACCGTCGCGGGCTGACCGTTGACGTTCAGTTACGTTCAAGTCGACAGCGAAGCAGACCCACCACCAGAGGGAGCAGCTGCCGTTGTAAGCAGCCATGTCAGTGGGTCATACTTCTATATAGGTTGGCGTCTCTGCTTCAGCCGGTAACGCGGGCTGGTCCCGTCATTCGCACCAAATCCGGACACCGCCGAAACGGAGCGGAGGTACAAAGGTCCGTCCATGGGACAGCGGCAGCGGCAGCAACGGCTGCCGTCGCCGCAACAGCCGGATAACCGCCACACGAATCCGTATGTCTTCATTACTCACTGCCTACCTCCTTAACCCTCCATGCATCGAGACATGGCTCAGCGTTGTTCACCCGTTGACCACATTTTTGGACTCCTCGGCCGTCAATCGATTGTTCCTCGTCGGCATTTGACTTCGATCTCTCTTGGGCGCCCCCTTCACGGCACACAGCCAACAATTGTGTCTCCACCAGTCCCGTACTCGGAACTTCGGTGTTCCAGGCCCTTTTTTTGAAGATCTGAATTCTGTTTCACTGAAATCACCTCTTTTCACTGCATTGTGTTTGCAGTTTTGGATGTGATGGAATATGACGAGCGTTTTCCATTTCAATTCATAACTCGGACGACATCGAACGGGTTTCCCTCGATCCCACAATCTGTTGTTCGGCCTAAGCACCTGTTGGAATTAAGGCCTAAGGTCGTTTCATATGCAAGTGGTACAAGGCTTCCAACTTCCGCCACAGCCTGTCACGCTCGGTTGCAAGTCTTTGACATAGATTGGAGCTCGCCTTAATGTCGCTCGGCTCGATGTCATAAAATCACGGCGGCCGACTGTCTTCTCATCATCACATCGAGACAATCGCGTACACAAAGCTCTCAGAAATCTCACTCCGATGCTCCGGTGACCGTTCGGTCATCTTTTATGAAGCGCATAATGTTCCGCGAGCGTCCAACTGGGTTGAAGATTAACAAAAGCTCCTCAACAAAACAGTTTTGATCGCGATATCCGCAATACTGAATCGAAAACTGTGTTGAGCGGAACTTATTGAGCGAACGAGGAACTCACTCAGTGAATGATTTATTGAGGGAGACTGGGCGGTTCAGTGACCAACGGTTGACAGCCGATTTTTTTCCGGTCTTACCGAACGTTCAAACAGTCGACATCATTTTTTTTGTTTCATTTTTTTGGACATTCGCAGTTCGTGACGGCAACGGCTTCGAACTGGTTCAGGTCATGTCTGAAGCATGCTTCGTTAACGCCATGTTAAGCAATTATGTGAAAGCTCGGTTTGAAACTCGACAGCCTCGAGGTTGGAACTTCGAAAAACATTTAATTTAATTTATTGATGCTTCTCGTTTGACTCATCCTTGAGATCACGAGATTGATTTTATGGTGTTTTGTTACAGCTTCTCGCGGTGTCAGTTGAAACTGTTCTCAGGGACGAGGTGGTCTCAGCGGATTGGAACGAAAGGTTCCGTTCATTTGCCTTGATCGAAATGACGACAATCAATGTTGAATTTCGTCTAATCTCCGCTACATAGACCTAGTCTGGAACTCATCCGTGTCGGATAGAAAAGGATTAGACAGATATCAAGATTGAATCGCCTCTTTTGGGACTGAAAATTAGCTGTTGACTGCTCTCGGATCAAATCACTTCGTCGAAGTTTCGAGAATCTCGAAAGAAGATGTTTTTGAGCGTTCAAAGATTCAACGTCAGAGTCGACAAAGAAACAAATCTTGGTTCAAGGTGGCGAGTGGCGACTTCTTGGCGAAACATAGACGCGCAAAATGATTGTGTAAAGCCAGTAATCATATAAATGATTTTATCTCAGCTCTGTAAATACCTTATTTTCTCTTATGAAAGTCCGGGCTTCTGTTATCTCAAATGCATTTCCCCGGGGGCTTGTATTGGAGACGAACAACCGAAACTCGGTGTTTCGAATGACTCCCCAAATTTCAAAGGCATGCTTTGCGCCAATTTCCCCTCCACTCTTTAATCACAGTATAGAGATATAGGGAGAAATGCCGTAAATGCGACAAGACAACCTAAGGGGGTCGTTAACTGTCGCGTCAGTGGTCCGGACGCCGAGCTGGAACCAGTTATGGTCCCAATCATGAAAGGAGTTTCCGCCTTCACGGGTTTCTCTTTTCTCCAGTCCAATAACTCTGGTATTTTGTGACCTTTTATGAGAAAATTATTTCAAGAAAAGTTCTGATGAATGTAGACGTGCACAACTTTATTCTTTTCCACACTCCATGCAGCTCGAAAATCAGCTTCTCCGCAGAGCGGAGTTTATCGCCGACTTCATCAACTAGTTTCTTGCTGCCATCATAGGGAGCAACTCTTGCATACAGGCACGATTAACTCCCCATCGGACTCGGAGCCGTCTGTCGCTCCGAAGTATCCAATTTTTCGACGAGTTCGGTTCCAAGTTAGCGCGAGTGCTGTTCACCGAAGTCGACTCAGAAGATCGCGCGCTGTGGATCCACCCAGCTGATCAGTCGAAAACGGCAGCTCACTGGGAGGTCCTTAACCGGGAAACAAAAATTGAAAATTCACCCGCGCAATCAGCTCGTATCTTCAGTCTGTCCGCTTTCAAAGCTCCTGAACATTGGTAAACTATGATTTTAGGTGAGTTTGCGAGGATCCCGGAAGTCGTCAGTCGTACTTGATACTTGAAATATATGAGAATTTGGACCTGACCGGTTTTCAAAGTTTTCAAACGAAATCCCGAAGGGGTCTGTAGTCTGTACCCATCAAATCCAACGTAGCTCTCTGAACGGCTCAAATACAGTGGACGTTGTCGGGTTGTGTCTCCATCCGAAAGAGCAGAAGTGTCGACTGCTTCTTCTAAAGCAATAGCCGTCACTTTCAGTGAGTCTTCTATTGTTGGAAATGAGAGCCTCTGAGTCTGATTACGCTGTCATCGTTGTTTCGAGTTTTCCTGAACCTCCGTACCTATAATTCTGTCCGTGCAATTACGAATGCAAGAGACGCGCCGAATAGGGCAGTTTTGATCTCAGACTGTATTCCCTCCGAAGGCTTCGCCGCTCGTGACGCTGACAAGAAGTATCCAATGACAACGAAAGGCGCGTCGACGCTCTCGACGGTTCGAACGCTCGAGTTTGCGAAAGAAGGAATCTCTCTGTTTTTGTTCTTTCGATTTGTTCCGACCCACACCGGGTGCGACCCCAGCTCTGACAGAAAACACAAAACATGTTCGCTCGTGTTCTTTCCGCGCTCGTGAATCGCAGAATGCAACTCATCAGTCAGCTCGCATTGAAGCCCCTGGCGGCGACGGCGGCGGCTGCGTATAAAACGCGCTCGAGTCGAAAGCGCTGCACCCCTGACGATAGAGGGCGCGCGATAGCCTCGATTCCATCGAATCGAAGGCTCCAAGCGAATCTCTGAGAAACCGAAACTTCGCTCACTCGAAGTCTTCTGCTTCGGATACTCGAGGCGCTTCGCCGGCGAGCCGCTCTGAAGTCAGGGACGAACGAACTAGCGTCAGTCGGTCGACTAGGAAATCCTGGAATTCTCTATTTTATTATAGTGTTGTTGTCGATCGTTCAGCGGTTACGGCGTGCGCGCGTGGATGTGCGTGTTGTCGCCACCGTTTGTGACCGAACCGTCTGCGGCCGTCAGAGAGGAAGACATTTAGACGTCGACGTCCGCCGTTGTTGTCGATGTCGTAGGAGAGAATTTACGGTGAGAGGAACGCTTCTGGGCCACGCTAGACACTAGACGCTGGAAACGCTGCCTGGTGTCTTCGTACGACAGGTAAGATCCTTAGTCTGAAATACGGCTCACATAAGTCAGCCCTCCTCGAACGGCTGCGATCTCGTAGGCCGTCCATCCAGCTAGCCCGATAGCTCGAGTGCATCGAAGCGGACGCCAGCCTCACTGATTTAGCGGAGTGGCATTCTATCTGTTCACATATTGAGGTTACTGGCATCTGTTTTGATTTGCTAGCGAGCTGGCTGGCCGGCCAGCGAGCGACAGATCCGCTCGCGGATGAAAAGCGACTGTTTCGGGGAACTTTGGTCGCTTCAAACAGAAAGCACATGTCGCTTATGTGAGGCTTCAGTTCCGCCGCCAAGCAACTCCGTGTTTATGTTTCCTGCAGCACGGATCAGCTGTTGGCCCTTATTTCCACAGATGTTGTGATATCAAACGGGCGAATTAGCGGGCGCGAGAGTGAATTTCTGATTGGAGCGGTCTCACGCGGGAGAGCATGAGTTCGAGACAGTGGGGAGATTTTCTCCTCAGACCCTAATGGGATAAGAGTGTTCAATGAGCGGAGGAAAAGTTTGTTAGAGAGAGCTGTGGCTTGAGAGGAGACAAGAAGAGGAAGTTCCGGTTGAGGCATAGGTTGTTGACGCAACGTTCTGTCACAGTTCGCGCCGATTGATCCGGGTAGAGAAACGAAGATCTGGTGCGGGACCTACGAAAATCCCCCATTGAACGCGTCGGACCCGGATTACCTGTTTCTACATGTGCTGACTTCGATTCAACTCTTTTTCCAGGATGAGCGCCCAAATGGAATCCCGTAGCGTCTGGCGTTACATCGGAGTCGCGTCGACGGCGCTCTGTGCGATCTCGGTGACCGCATGTCTGTACAGAATAGCAACGATCGATGCGGTGTTGCTGCGGGTGCAAAAGTCAGTCCGGGACATGCAGTCCGAGCTGACCGAAGCCAAAGAACGGCTCAACCGCTTGGAAGCGTCCGTCGTGGAGGTTTGCGTCTATTCTCTTGCTACTCATCGAGGGAATGTCGAGCTGGCAACTACGAATACTAGTTTCTAGGTTTATTCTGAAGATATCGTTCCCGGATATCCTCGGTGATTCTGATCCGACGCTCTCTAAAAGATTTTTCTTGATTCCAGGGGCCCAATGGCAAACGTCGCGCAAATATGACGAGAAGCCTTCCGGTGGAGGGTGGTGTTCGTAGCGATGATGAGGAGTTTTACGATTTTTCTGAGGTGTGACACTGACATCGCTCAATCAAATGAACGATTTTACGGCAAACACACCCAGGCCCCGAGACGGATACTGTATGTTTATTGTTCAATACAATAATCAGATTGACTCATCGGATGCTCGTTTTCGGAGCATCGTCCGATGAGGTATACTTCACGAGTTCGAAGTACTTTTAAAGGAGCATGACATCATGAGAGGCTTTGTAAATAAATCGGAATCTCTTCATGCAGATTGCTTATTGTGAAATATTTACATCTTAGATTATCCAAATTAGGAGTAATGAGAGACACCCAAGTTCAGTAAAATATTATCGGTGGAGGCAGTGAACTCTAGAAGTAGACTTGCATCCGAGACTTCTATTCATCTCAACGTGTGATATGCATTTCAATCTCGTGAGTGTGTTCGGTTTTGAGTTCTCAGCGAAAACTTTTCTTGGAAAAGTTTCCTGAATATCTGCTCTCAGCAGCAGATATTGTCATAAGCGAACAGCTGTTTCTTTTATCTCAGAGAATCTACGAGGAATCTTAATCGCTTTGGGAATTTGATAGAGATAGAGTCGGGCGGGACGGCGAAGGAAAACAACACGATCTTGATGCTCTGTCTCAGCTTCTCGTTTTGAGGCAGAATTTTTATTGACGGGTTCTCTGCTCAGATATCTTCATTCTCAATGATTTTACAGTCGGCGCTCAGCACCACAATGCCGTCAATTAAGACTATGACGATCCATTTATGTTACACATCTGGCTTGATAAGATCATCTCTCTTACTTTCATGCATTCGTGTGTCAGTTCCCTCTGTATACTCAGCTACTTAAGTTGCAACTCTCGTTTATTACCTTCATCATCATCGTCGCTTTGTTAGTTTGTTGATCATTTGAGATTTCTGTTTGCTCATTTCACAAGTTTAGCGTATATATTATTACACCAGTGGCCTCCATCGTCGAAAACTAGGTCGCATGCAAGGTCTAGTCAGTTGATATACACAACATTTGAAGGGATCATCACATACTCAAAATTCAGGGGTAAAATTTGTTGTACTAAAGGACGAGGGGAAGTTTTCCCCAAGGCTCCAATGCTTCCCAAATGATAGCAGGAGGACATTTCGCGGAAACGTGTTTGTCTTTCCTACAAAGGAGTTGAACTTTCCGAAAATAATTTCTTACAACATAGAAACTCGGGGTCTCGGAGTTGGGAGCTTCGGCGGGAACCTGGACCGGATAGGTGCGGTGTGCGTCTCGAGTTTCTTGACACCCTTCACTCATTCTAGGCAAACTCCGGCTTGTGATTCATCCGTACAGTTTTCTCTGGGGCGCAGATAGAACGCCGTGCCTAGCCGGGTCCGGTTTATCCGCCACTCGCGCGGTGATTGCATACTCCCGCTTTTCTTCGCGAAAAGATCGGACATTTGGGGACAATGGCTTACTTAGAGTTGTTAAAGGTTCCTTGCTCGTTTGTCGGCTTGTTTCTGTTTCGAGAGATTGCTTTGTCGGTTGATCGGAATCTGAGTCTTGTCGTCAGCGTTTCTCGTTTCATCATTACAATTATTAGGTAAAATGGATTGGCCACTTTGCAATGTGTGCTCTCGGTTTGAGATACTCTGAGTAAACGGACCTCCCAGTCCCTAAATGGACGATACAGTTTGCACCCACGTCGAAGTCATGTCAATTAGATTCACCCGGATCTCCTACATCGCCATCGTGGATCATCATCTCCGTCTGCTTCAAGGTTCACTTCGACCGTCGAATGATGCAATCGATGTATATATACGATATATATTACAAAATCATCGGTTTTCTGCTCGTAAGCATGGAAAGATGAATGTTTGTAGCTCATGTTTTCTTCTACTCGTTCGAATGATGCTGCTTCAGCCGCTGCTGTCACAGTTAGCCTTAACGGGTCTTCTCAACAGAAGTAGAACGCTGAGCTTGAGTCGCGGAACCGTAGAATCCGAAGCTCGAACGAGCATTCACCCGCCGGCCACTGAATTCGTTATCGACTCCTTCTTATCTGGGATCTTCGTCTGTCTATGACAATCTGTACATCTAGCTCAAGTTGGGAACTTTGACCACTTCGGAAAAAAACTCACATCTGTCATCGTCGAATCGTTCCGTTCGACGACAGATGGCATTCGCCTTGCTCGCATCGTGACGACGCCGATATACACAGGCACACCTAACACTCGAACACACAAGTCTTGTCACAGAGGGAAAATTGGAACGTGACCAATGCCCGACCCGCGGCTCCGCTCGACCTTTCAAATATCCCACTTTTCGTATGGCTAGTTTTCTTCTTTGTTACATTGAGAACGGTCACTGTAGAACTGTTGGTGGGAATCGCTGCTGGAACGCAGCTGGCAATGTGAGCGAATGGAAAAACTCAGAGTCGTTACAAATACACAGATAATTTCTCATGACCAGCTCGGACTCCGAGCGAACTGAACCGAGTCATCAGGCGGGAATCGAAACACATGAGTTCCAGGCAGAATGCTTCAAAACCATTGACGGAACAGAGGACTGAACGTTGATACTTGATCCGGGAACACTTTGTACCGTTCCGGAAACAGCGGAGATCGTCCGGGTGGATCATTCAACAAAAATGTGAGGATCTGCAGGCAGTTGTTCTAACGTTCAGGGAATTCCAACGACGAGACACTGGGAGCCGTTTTGCACGATTCACAACCAAACACACTTGAGGAAATTGGAAAAAAAGAAGAACGAAAACGACGGGCAATCATCGAGGTTTTTTGAGATCAGACCCTTGAAATAAATTTGAGCCGGAGCATTGGTTGCCGTCGCTTTTCGTGGCTCAATTATGGCGAAAACTATACAATTTCAGAAAGAAAAAACATTCAAGAAAACATGAGCTAGGACTTCCTCAATCAGACACACTCGCTTCGACGCTGCGCGATCGCTAACTCTCGCGACCTCAGCGCGGAAACACATTTTCGGTGTGGCTTTAAAGTAGGTGAGTCCTCTCGAAACGACCGATGTTGGGCGAAACCTTTTCCGAGGTTTCCGAGTCATCTGCACCAGGGTTGGAATGCTTGGCAAATCGTCACACCAGGTGATCGACAAGGCTTTCAATGACCGTTGTCAAACGATGATGCAATTTTCATGAGAATCGAGAGATTCAAATGATAAATCTCAACCGAAAATAAATAGATTCAAATTCCGATGAGGATGGAGCTGGTCGTGAACATGATTCCGGTGGTTTCTTCCCCTCCTCTGAGCCGGGCGGCAATGGCCAGTGCTAGTTGAGCTTGTTGAGTAGGTTTCTGTCGTCCTGCGTAACTTAACTACCTGAGACCTTCCGTTTAAGTTTGGTTAAGTTTTGAGTTCCGAGAACATTATTCGTGGTTTGCTTGCTGCTCGTCATACCCGTCGTCTGGTTTCTCTCGACCGGAACACGCCGAGCTGATTCGAACGGATATACATTCAGTCGAACGCGGACGCAGCCGGTCGCGTCGAATCTTCTATGTACACAAAGTTGTTAGCAAGTCCGTCTCGGCCGGCTAAGACCTCGAGGTTGAGCGTTAGACCCTGTTAAGTAGCTGCTGGATTCTCGCTGAGCGGTTCTTGTATCGCGCCTTCTATTTCTTCGATTGCTGTAAAAAGAGAAATGAGATTGCAATCTCAGATTCGATCCTCGCCCGCTTCGTGATTCGGATTTCTTAACGGAAACGATTTTGCAACGATGGGCGTCATCGAGAAGAGGTCACTGAAGCTCACCTGTTTTGTGGGAGATTTGTGACGGCCGCAAAGCAAAGTGAAGTTCGACTCATCGATGGTGGCTTTGCTCTTGTGGGCACAATGCACGTGCAGCACGGTCGTACAATGTCGTGCCACGCAAGGTATCGTTGCACCTGCTTGGCTGCAGACGGTGCAGGTGTGTTTTGCAGCTTCTCTGATTGCATCCTCGAGCCCGCGGAGGTTTCCTCGAGAGTCGAGGTAAACGCCTGGACTGTAGCAGGCGCAGTCCTCGTGGATCCAATATTCGGCTTTCAGGCTCTCCACCAACTTTTCGTCTTGATCTTTCGTGAGAGTCGGTTCGGACTGTGAAACACTGGGTTTCTTCCGCTTCGCTCCACCTTTCTTCCTCTTGGCTGTTGTAGGCTCATCTTCGTCGCTGGCATCTACCAGCACCGGCTTTTGTGCGTTGACCTGGAAACACTTCGAAATCAGGAGGTCTTTTCGAGGCTCTGTCAGAATTCTCAGTTCGTTATCAGCGTTCGGGAGCTCAGTGAATTCGATACTTCGGAAAGGAACGAAGAGGGTCGGAAAACAACTTACTTGGACAGCGAGTTTTCGCATTGCCTCCAGAATATAGAGAGGTGGGGTTCCTGGACGCTCCCAGTAGTATGGTCCGAACAAATCTCCGAGACCGTGTTCGTGAGAAGCGCTGAGACACAGCGCACATAACCAAGATGGATCTCTCGTCATGATGTCGTACCCTGGGCTCAGAGTCGAAAGGTGGATGGCCGTGCCGGCTTTCTTGTTGACATCGGTGTTAGGGCCGCTCGCCACCTGCAGATTCAAAGATTGCCGTTTGGAAACTGGTGGAAATCGATCGCGCTTGGGAACAAATGACGAAGCGGAAAAAGTAACCTAACCTGACCGACGGCATGAAATCAGAGAACTCACCTGCTTGGGTTTGCTGGATCCGTTCTCTTCAGTCCTTTCTTGTGCGTTTTTCCCGTTAACAATCCGAACGTCACTGGGACGACGGTCTCTTTGTCTCACACGCAAAAACGGTCCTGAGAAGGGCCCTGAAGGTGCGGATCCTTTCTTCTGTAACATACTGGGCAAGTGGTTGTTGAGAACCTTGGTGATTTTCACTCCTTCGGGCGGCGGAGGAGCGTGGCTTATCGCTGGTACGGGACACGTTTCCAAGGGAGGCGTAGGTTTCATGTCTCTCAGTCCTCCATTCGAGTTGGGACCACACTGCGCCGGCATCGGGTGTCCGGCGATGCCTGCGGTTTTGAATGCACGAGAAAAAGGCAGAACGGTTAGACAACGCTGCGAGTGTTTCGAAAAATTCGGCGGCGTTAGCGATCGAGAGACGTTGAATAGACTTAAGTCAAGCCCGCCTTGAGAGCTAACTGAGATGGCGAATGATATTCGATAGCTTTTTCCTCGGGCTCGGCGCGGAAAGTTTGAAACTGTGTTTTTCATTTGTCTCCAACAGAATCAATCCAAGTCACCGGACGCTCCGAACTCAAAACAAAACAAACAATGAAAAAACCGTTGAGTTCTATCAAATGGAAATCTGTGCGCATAGATCAGAGTTATTTTTTGATTCTTCAAAATATATACTTGACGTAGACCGCCACAACGGAATCTACCTTCCGAATACTCTGAGACCGCGAGTTCAGTAAGTCTGCGTTTCATCGGACGGAGTTCTTGCCACTGTGTACATGCGACGATCGAGGTGCGACATATTTCGGAAGCCCAACTCGAGATCGGTTAGTAAGTTTATGAATGACTTCAGTTATTTGGAACGATTATTTGTGCAAAATGCCAGATCGAGCACGACATCCCTTTAACCTCTCGGATCACGAATCCAATGGCGGAACAGTCGCATGAGAGCGCATCGTGTTGAAAAGTAGGAAAGTGAGAGGAGCAAACTCGTAAACCACCCATCACCGTTGCGAAATCGTCTGCGCTTCGAAAACGCAGGTTATGATGTCTCGATGATACTAACCGTGATGTTGGCCGAGTTTAGCGTGCTGAGGATCCATAGATTGCGGGTGGCCTGGTCTCATCTGTGGGATACCGCCTGGATGCGTGAAAGGTGGATGATAACCCTGTTGTCCTGGAGGTCCTTTGACAGGGGGTGGCGGATACATGGATGCGTTCATCGGGCCCATGCCTGGGTGCCGCGGTCCACTCATCGGGGGACCGTTGTTCCCTGGGGGCATCGGTCCCTGAGGTCGCATGGCCATTCCTGGATGTGGCGGCATGCTCATCGCTGGATGCGGCATGTGACCGTGGGGGGCCATGTGACCTGCTTGATTCATGGGGCCTCCGGCACCATACGCTCCAGGCATAGCTCCCATAGGGGGCATGGGGCCCGGCTGGGGGTACTGTCCGTACGGCATAGGGGGCATCGGACCCGTTGGGTACTGCGGCCCACCCTGAACGGGCGGTTGTTGAGGACCCATTTGAGGATGCGGTACTTGCTGCTGTTGCTGCTGCATATGCTGTGACATTTGTTGTTGCATCTGCAACTGCTGTTGCATAGCACGTTTGCCTCTGGCACCTGTCCCCGTCGGAGTCGACGGTCCTGAGCCCTTCTCGGGCGTACCGCCAGGCGTTCTAGGCTTCTTGTTTTTAGATCCGTAAGGCCGTCCGCGTTTTTTCTGTGGCGGGAACTCGGGACTCATGTTTGGCGACGTTGAAGCGGGACTAGCAGCCGACGCAGTGGCAGCGCCAGGTGGAGGATATGGATGTTGTTGAGAGGGCGGAGGGAGGAGGGGGCCTTGCGGCCCGTGCGGATGAGTGAAGTGCCCGGGATGCATTTGATGCGGGGGCATGGCCCCAGACGGCGGCAAACCTGCAGCGTTCTGAGGTGGCAGCGGCGGATGTCCGGCCGCGTGCGTGGGAACTCCAGGAGAAGGACACACGGCTTTGGCTTGCTCGATCGACGGACCTGGGCTCGCTGACAGCGACGAAACATCCGATTGTGGAGGACCTATACTGCCAGCGGTCGAAGGGGGTCGCGAACCGCCCTGACCTCCGCTGCTCTGACTCCCCGGGTTGAAACTGTCGCTAGGTACAATGTCTGGCAATTTCGGTTGTTGGCCTTTCGATGAAGAATCGTTGTTTGTACTGCCACCGTTTCCTGCTGCTCCGGAATTAGCGCCGCCGCCACTGCTGCTTCCACCGCTACTCGTGCTGTTGTTCGTTGAGGCCGCTGCGGAAGAGTTCGCGTTCGAAGTCGGGGGACCGTGTGCGGATTGAGGGGTTTGGGTGTTCATGGACGGGGCGGCTGCCGCACCGTGAAGAGGACCGGGTGTTGCGCTGCCTGTGCTGTAATAGCTGCCTGTCTCGCTGTCCACGGATCCTCTCCTCTGGTCGCCGGCTTTTGACGGAATCGATCCGTTCGTTGCGCTTGCGCGCTGATCTGTAATTGAGGTTGGAGTCATGTGAGAACTCGGGCCTTGCTGCGTACTGCTACACGATGACGCAGGACTAGCCGGCAAAGGTGGAAGCGAACTGGGAGTCCCACTCCGCGCGTACGATCCGTTTTGACCGCCAGCGAGCGATGGACTCGCCGGTGGCTGATTCGCTTGACCACCGACTTGGTTCGGGTACGCGTGAGTCATTGGGGGCAATGCCTGCTGTTGTGGTTGCTGCTGCTGCTGCTGCTGCTGCTGCTGTGGTTGCTGTTGTTGTTGTTGCTGCTGCTGCTGTTGTTGTTGTTGCTGCTGCTGCTGATGATGCTGAACGAGATTCTGACCGGGACCACCTTGTTGCTGGTTCTGGTAACTCTCGAACTGCGCCGGACCAGCATAATACGAGCCACGTTGAGGGTAACCCTGGTAACCTCCTGGAAGCAATGATTCTAGACGTTTTCACAACACATCACATCAAGCTCACGGGAGGTAGAACGATTCGCCACCAACGATTAATTTGCAAACCAAACCAAAGAAACCACGACGTGAAACTCGACGACAACAACAACAACAACAAAAATAGCGAGTGCGGTGCAAAGTGCGAGTGCAGCAAGGAATTTCATCGACACGAAGTTCATAAAGTCAAAGACAACGAATTCGGAAGAAATCTGAACAATCGCGGTGCCTGGATAGTATACATAGAGTGCGGTTCGACCGTTGTTAGTTGCAAGAACAAAGCTTCTAGAGTAGTTTCTCGGGAATCGTTTGGACCGTGGAATTCGAAAGAAAATTGAGAGAAATCGAACGTAGACGATCCAGCAAGCTCGGCTTCAATCAAGCCCTTCCGACTCGAAGTTATTCAGTTTGATTGAAGCATTAGTCAATGAAGGCACCGAAGGCTTCTCATGGTCTTCGTGTATCTCTGTGGTCTTCCTGCCTGCGCCGTTGAGACCGCCAGCGGGGCGAACAGACGGAAGAACGAATGAACGAACGAAGTATCTCGACTGACCGACTGAGTGAGTGAAACAAGACCCGTACCGTGCGCTGGATGCTGTCCCGTGCCTGACGTTTGGTTAGGAGGCCACGGAGTCGGAGGAGGCCCCGGAGCTGAGGCTGATGGTAGCATTTTTTGCAATGACTGCAGCGGGGTTTTGTTTTGAGACGGTCCAGGCGATGTCGCCCCCGCACCCTGTGGAGGTGGTGGATATCCCGAGCCTGGAGGCGGTTGTCCCGGATAACCTACTGCCCCCGTGGAACCTGGAGCAAAACGAGGAATGTGCAAGCGAGTGTTGGATGATGCCAGAGCTCATGGTGTTCTGAAGCTCTTGAAAGGTGCGATTGAATCTAAGCTAAGCTGAACTGTCAGTGACCGCGTGAAAGTGAGGTGATTGTGAGCAACCGTCACCGCCACCACAACAACCTAATTAGCTCGTTTACCCTGACGGGATCCTGACGGGATCCTGACGGGATCCTGACGGGATCCTGACGGGACGAACTAAGCGATTGCGACGATGGCAACGATTCCCTCGGAGTGAAAACAGCGGGGGCCTCGTTGAGACCGTGCAGGCTGAATACGCAGTGGAACGGCCGTACTCACCCTGATATCCTGGAGGTCCTTGATAGTGCCCCTGCGGCGGAGCCTGTGGATATCCTTGCTGATAGAAGCCAGGATAGCCTTGGCCTTGGCTAGGCCCATAACCCTGTTGATGCCCTGTCGGTCCATAGGCTCCGTTTTGTGGCACGCCACCTCCTGGAGGGTACTGAGGGCTTCCACCCGGGGGCCATTGACCCTGCATCCTCGGATACTGGCCGGGGGGACCCGCAGGCCCTTGTTGGTACTGGGACTGGCCCCGATACATATCGTAATTCTGTTGAGGCGGCTGTTGATAACCACCTTGGTAGAATTATCCGGATTGCGGTGGTCCGCCTGATTCCATCTGTCCGGCTGGAGGAGGCTGAGGATCGAGAAAACAGAAACTTTTCAATCAATCATAGATTCTTCGGGCAAATATCAGGTGGCTTGTGCAGGGAATCCGATACTTCATTCGGTTGTTCGGGAACGCCGCAGGAAAGGAAAATAATACGGGATGTACTCGAAGCCGAATAAATCCGACTTACCATCGTCGAGGCCACTTGCTGCTCCGAGCCGTAGTACTGCTGGCCTTGCGCAGTATGCGGTGGGTACTGCTGAGGCGGAGGAGGCGCAGTCATCGTTGATTCTCGAAGGGAAAACGATGAATTCTATCGCCTTGCTCGATTACCTGACGGAGGAATCAGAGTATCTACAATTAACTTCGAGTCAAGTTGCAACCGAGACACGGAGAGAGAGAGAGCATTCGCTTCAGAATTCGAAATCGTGAGGTATCCTCATGAGGTCTACCATGCTTCCGCGGGAGATACCTCACATCGACGGAGAACGCGAACGAAGCGCGCGCTGTTTACTATCACTGGAACTATCGCGATTCCAGCTCCGCGCCTGATGCCGAGACGTAACCCGAAAGCGCGCACAGCAATCGAGTCTTGATCTCGGCATTCTTGCGAACTGATCGAAACTTTCGTCAAGAAACCGCGGTCAACAGGGACCCACCTCCAGCTAGAACCGACTAGTGGAAGCGAGCAGCGACAGAAAGTACTCAGAACTTCACTCAAACGACACTCGTCTCATTCAGTCTCCGAATGCCTCGCGATCCGCTGGCTCGACGGCAAGCTTCGCGATCGGAAGAACATCGTGTCGGGGTTCCGCGAAACCTTCGGAAACCACCCTGATACACTGGACGAGCCGCCCGCTGATCACGGGCGAAGCAGGAGCTCACCGAATCCACGTACCTTTCAGTTTCGAAGGCGGCTCAGCGACTGGACGCCATGCTCAGCGGGTTAAGAACTCCGCTTCGAGAGCCGAACACACACCGAGGAATGGGTCGTCCATTGAGTTGTCAGCAGGTTTCTCGTCGTCGCCGTCGTTGCTGCTGCGTGAGTTTTGCGGGAATGTTGTGACGAACGGCACGGCGGGAAACACCACAGATATGGCTTCGCTTCGCTCGCCACCGATGCTGGAGTAATCTTTCGGTGTGTATTGAGAGAGCGTGTGTGTGTGTGTATGTATGTACGTAAATGTTTGTGTAGAATTCAGGAGGCAAGTCCTGTTTCTGTCTGTCTTTTTCCCAAGTCACTGGAGCCTCTTTTCTCGTTGGTTTCGTTAGAGAAGGTGGTGGTGGAGGCCGCGGTAGTGACTAGTAGACGTAGAAGTCGTCGTCGCTGTTTCCAACGATGCGATATGCTGGAGCTTTCGAGCGGTTTCGTTTGGCTCACGTCACGTTCACATCAAGCCTGCGTTTAGGCGATACGCGCACACAATCGGACGAGCAGAAGTAATTCACTTGCACAAGACGAAAGCTGCACACAACTCAATCTGCTCAATCACGACTCGAGCTCGCTCGCTCGCTCTCTTTTCTTCCGCTTGCTACAGTGGCCGCTGTTCAATCCAAGATGGCGGTGGGCTTCCCTCGCCGTCCCGCGCCACACGCAGTCGGCCAGCTAGCGAGCCAGCCAGCCACCCAACCAAGCAAGCAGTCAGTCAGTCAGTCGGTCCGAGAGCGAAGGAACTCACCGAGCAACACACTACAGGCTGGCGGATACCATGGCAGCAGCGGCAGCATCCAAGCAGCATCGGCGGTGGCTCCAACCAACGAAGCAGGCGGTCGCGAGCACCAGCGCCGCGCTCCTCCTGTCTGTCTTCCTTTGTCGTGTTGGTGGTGGTGGTGGTGCTGGTGCTGACGGCGGGTGGATCGCCTCCTTCAGCGACGGCTCCCCAACAGCTCCGCTAAACGGCGATGCAGCCTGTGTGCTTGTCCGTCGCTCGGTTTTCTGTCGGTATATCCTTCAGTCGGCTGCCTCCTTGCCCGCCCGTCCGCCTTGCTGCCTGACTGCCCGTGCGCCCGCTTGTCTTGCCGCTTGCTTGCCTGCCTGCCACCCGGCAAGAGGGCGAAAGACAAACAGACGGACAGACGAAGCCACCACCGCCCTCGTTCTCCTCTTGTTGTCAGGAGATCCCAACGAGGCAGGCGGGGAACGAACCGGGGGTTTTCTGCGACTCACTCCCGCAAAACTCTTGTGTAGAAAGAATCGGTGGAAAGGGTTTCTTCGATGGAAAGTTTCATCGATGTATGGTTAGCCCGCCACCTTCGGATACTTTGACCGTTCGCTCGCTGGCTGCTTGCAAGGAGAGGAAACTCTCTTCGAGAAGATGATTTGTCCACCCACTTGCCAGCGGCTGCGATTTTCAAGACGCTTCCTAGACGATAGTCTGGGAACATTATGGATGGTCATGAATTTTTCTTATATAGATGAACACGAGATCGTTGCCGATTGTCTAAGTCATCGCACATCCCCCGAACTGTCTCTCGATCGCGCGTTCTTCCGCTGCCGCATCGTAGTCGAGCTCGAGGAGGGGCTTGCGGTTTACGTAGCACCAAAGCAGAGATTGGAGAGGTTTCATCTCTAAAATGTCGTCCCACCCTTTAACCCTTTCCTGGATAGCTCCCTTCAGACTCGCTCTTTGCGCTGAATCATGACAGCACTCAGGCAAGAAGCTTCGGAGGCGGGTTTCAGGTCTGTTGCTGCATCATCCTCTTCGGAGACTTCACCATCTTTGGCAAATATGGGGCCTAGGGGAGAGGTTCGGAAGCGCTCCAAGTAGATTGAAGTGAGTCTCGGACGATGAGAACAGGCGGAGGAGAAGGAAGAGGGGACGTCGCATCAAAGAGCTTGGGCGGACCAAGCGAAAATATGTGTTCGGCCGCGAGGAAGGATGAGGAGGGCAGGAATGCATGCAGGCATAGTGAACGATTCAAGGATGTCCCGGAATTCGATTCTCCTCCTGCCTTCGGCTGTCATTGCGAAGAGAGGAGGTCGGATCTTTGACGTCGACACGCGTTCAAGAATCGTCTGCAATCGACCTTGCCTCTCCTCCGATAGCAGTGAGCTCCTCCGAAAGTACATAGAAGCACAACAGAGCACCAGTTGCGTATCAATAAATTCACAAGTGAAAATCATGAGCTTCTTTTATTGAATGAAGGTTGGTCATCTTATTGTTAGATTACTCTTGAAATTCGAGTAATCTCCTCATCTCAGGATCTCAGCCCGATATATATACAAATGATTTCTCGTTAGATTGCTTGATTTTCGATCAGTCACCGGGAACATCATATGTCCTCACAGTCGCGGTGGAAAACTCGAGGAGATGAAAGTCAGGGGGAGCTAACGTTTCCCCTTGGAGAAGCAGCCCATAGAACTCCTAGTATTAAAGCTGAAGTTGAGATCCAGTTCAGTCCCGGCGCAGGCATCTCCGTTTTTCTCAAGAAGTCTTGTCGGCATTCTTCTTCTTCCCGTGTCTCGAAGCTTTTTCTCTGCTCTCACCCACCAAATTGCCTGGATAGGTCTTCGCCGATATAGTCGTCAGATAATAAAGTGCCAGAAGTGAGAACGGAGCGCAGGTTGTCGCGCACACGCCGTGAATCTTAGGAACGGAGAAGAATTTACGTAAAGCGACGACGAAAGTTGAAGAACGACAATTTAGCTCTGTGTGAAATTGTCTCCGAAACTAACCTGAGCGGCGAGAATAACCGCGACGATGAAGCAAAATGCAACTTCGGGGAATATTTTTCATTGGAAGGAACTCCCGAAAAGAGACATCTCAACGTTTGAGACCGTAGTTAGGAGTAGAATGAAGAGCCACGAGCTGGCAAATCCTCCTGAAATAATGTCAAATCATGAGTTGGAGTCCATGGCGGCTCGAGGGCTCAAGAATCGAGCGTAAAAATGAAATCCACTCCCAGGTCTTACCCAAAACTGTCATAGGTCGCGATTCAACGATCGATGATTTGAACATTTGGAGAGCGGCAAACAGCAGAGCACTCAGTGAGGCTGCCAAGGCCGCAGACGCGCCATGTGAGCTCATCAACGGCATGCTTGACGAGATTGATGACTTTCTCTTTCGTCCAAATCCTAGGTCGCCGATCTTTCACCTGAAGGAAATGGAGATCATGAGATGCTCCTCGTCCTCTTAGCAGCGAACTTTTCGAAGCTGAATAAATGATGACTGCATTAATCATTCCGTTCTTCCAGATCATTACGAGGCCATTTATTTCACTGAAGTGCGAATTGCTCGTGCGTTTGTCGCGCCCCGCTACGCTCTTCACCTGATCGATCTGAACGCTGTCTGCTGGTTTCAACTCCAAGACGCTTCTCTTTTCGAAACTCACCGTTGCCGAAATACTTATTAGAGGAATTTCCGCATTCGCACTCTGAAGGAATTCATACTCTCAGTGCAAATATCCCAATATGACAGCTTGAGCTCGACCAAAACATAGATTCACAGCTGCCGGCAAAGAACCAAAACATCTGCCCTGTGTTGACGACCGGGTACGGGACTTTATTTCGAAAAGAGCAAAGGCGGCAAGAGAGAGCCCACCGTTCGGGCAGTTGCTACCGCGCAGTGTTTCCAGCCGACACGAAAACTTCTTTCAGGGTGCGCACCTCTAGATTTTGTTGCCGAACACTCCTGACCAGATATCATGAAAAGCTAGTTGTTGCATTTCGAGCCGACTTCCGAGGTTGAGTTCAAGACTTCGGGAGAGTCAATGAGTGTGCCGGCATCTTCTAATCCTCTTGTTCGGAGTCGGTCTCCCAGGTGATAGAGATCAAGTCACCTGAATTATGGAATATTGGAAGTCACCTGAACTATTTAGTATGGAAGTGTTTGTAACACTGTCCGGTGTAAATTATCCCAGCCGTGCGTGAGATCATTCAGCTCCAGGATTAAGTACAGGCTGTCCTCAATAAAGATAAATCATCTTCCAACACAGGTCTGAAATGATCGAGGCCAAATGCGTGGACCTCTAGTTTAGCAATGAGCAGCCAGGGCACAGTGGTCGATCTGACCAAAATAGGTGGACGGAAATCGTTGGATGTTGTCAGACAGCGGGGAGGACCAGTATGACAGAGCACATACGGAGTCGCTGAATGCAATGTTCGGTCTAGTCTAGACATCCGAGTCTTACTGAAGGTACTAAGGTAACTTAGTTACCTGAGTCCTTAGAACCTCAGTGATTTACTAAGGTTTGACCAAGGTAACTAAGGTACCTTAATACCTTCAATAAGGTTCGGATGTCTAGTTCAGATAAAATCCAGAGTTTGGTATTAGGTAACATAACTTTCACGGAAATGAAAACCATTCCGAGAACGAATGTCCAGATGGCGGGGTTTGCCACATAGAGGAATCTCTTCGGTCAAATCATAGCTTTCTTTCCCCATGTGAACAGCCCGTGGCACGCAACTCCCAAAAAGCTACGCTATCGTGTTACATGGGTTCAAGGTTTCATGCGCTCATGCGATATGCAAATAATTCTGCGCCGGAAGGGTGACGAGAGCTTTTAGGAATTCTTATCAACATTTGGACAAAAGGCTCTTGATGACTTGCAGAACAGTGAGTGAGGCTCATGAATGACACAGAAACAAAGGTTTTCGAATGAGTGGAGGAACCCAAGAAGAGAACACTTCCCGTGACCAGGTAGCCTAAAATTCGGGGGAAAGAGCCATCAAAGATTGAATTTCTCGACGCGCTTGCAAACATTCTGAACACACCTGTTGAAAAGGAGGATGAAATTGAATTTGAGGCAGCTAATTCGGCGAAAATGAAGAGACGGACGTGTCGGCTTTAAAGCCTCAATCGTACTTCTTTTCATTATTGTTATCAGCACAAGGTGGCATGCACGTTCACGACGCTTACTCACCTATCTACACTAGACTACATTTCCGGACGCCCAGCTCCCGGAAATTCAAATACGGTATTTTTCGGGTCCGGAGCGTGGTTTTCCATGTCCGGCTGGTGCCCCCAGCCGACAACTGAATTTCCGGGCGTGCCTAGCCCGGAAATTCGAATACGGCATTTTTCGGGTCCGGAGCGTGGTTTTCCATGTCCGGCTGGTGCCCCCAGATCGGAAATTCAGTTGTCGGCTGGGGGCACCAGCCGGACATGGAAAGCCACGCTCCGGACCCGAAAAATGCCGTATTCGAATTTCCGGGCCGGCCCAGCCCGGTAATTAATTTCCGGGCCGGCCCAGCCCGGTAATTAATTTCCGGGAGCCGGGCGTCCGGAAATGTAGTCTAATCTACACGTCTCTGCTTCACGATATTTAACAACAATTACTGATCCGCATTCCGGTGGGGTATACATCGAGGGTATGCGAATATCGAAGGATCATCAGTTCGCCGGGCGCTAGCCGCTGAGTCAGCCAGTTATTCGACGAATCGAAGTTCAGCGATATGTTGAGGACCAGAGACTTTTCTCAGAAACACTATTAAGGCACAAAATTCTCATATCCCTTCCTATTCTTAGGTGAATGAATCGCCACGATATTCTTTCCTATTATAGATGCATTTCGGCGTTGAAATCATGATTCAAATGATTAGTCTCAAAATTTTTGTCTTTCGTGGTCAAATTCAGGGGGATGCGCTGGTGCTCCTAATAATGCCTTATTTTCACGAGAAGTGGGGAATTCGGGCATCAAAGACTCATTTATCTATCCGGAAAGAATTGTAGGAGGGTGCAAAATATGTGGTTGCGCCTGAACTTTCAGTTTCCGAAAACGATCACCCAGGATTGAGAAAGTTGCCGATATATAAAGCGCTATGGGCAGGAGCTTGAGTATCTAGATCCCGTAAAAGCTTCTTACAACGAAGTAGATGGGGACTCGTGTTTATTTCTGTTGTTACGAAGCTTACAAAGACATACGTCAATTTTCAACATGAGAGATAATGGGCGTTTCACTGCAAGACGAGTGAGCATGCTAACTCTTATATAGTACTTATATACTTCTATGACGGCCGGACAACGAGCCGGCACAGAGAGTCCTCGAATTTTCGCATAGATTAGCTGGCTGTATCAAAGCACTTGCATTTCCCCATCAGTGAATTCGCGAAAAACTTACTGGGAGCAGGGGAGCAGGGGCGTAACCAGGTTATGTGTCGCCCGGGAGGGGAACCCCGAAATTTCGGAAAATGCCGCCGCCAGAGCCTGCAGAGATGGATGTGCCGCCCGGGGCGCCCCCTCCACTTCGGTTACGCCACTTACAATTAATGAGACCTGAGAGAATGACGGCCGAATCGTGAAGTTTATAGATTTTGAACAGAATTTCATCCGAGCCTCGATCTTATCATATCACTACCTTCAATGAGTCATTCCAATGTGTAGCGAACACAGGACACGGTTTAGACGACGGAGACTAGAAGAGCCTATCTTTGACCCACTTCATCATGGCGATCCCTAAATCAGGCCCGATTCGGAAATTTTGCGGTCCAAATTTCTTGAAGCACTCGAAAATTTCAGAGAAGAATGCTCGCACAATTTTCTCATTGAGTTGCTCAACGACATCCGGAGATAGACGATAGTACTTGAAAATCCCCATCCTTATCAGAGTGGTCCAAAGTTCAAGGATGCAATTGACCACCGTATAGGACTCTTCAGTATTAGTGATCTTATTCGTTGGAGTCATGGCGAAGGAGATCCTGAGCACGAAACAGTGTGGTCTATAGCCCAGTATCAGCAGTTCCATAGGGGGTTTGTATTTCAGATAAACTTCAGAGATCATACAAGGAAACGATGATGCCACGACTCGTGATGCTTCGAAGGACTCCGTCACTCGCAGATTCCCTGGAGCGCAAACATGAAACCGATTTCCACAGTTTGCCGGTACGAAGAAGATGAGGAGTTGAAAAAACACTCCTAGGAGCTTCATACTTGAAATTTGCACTCTGTCACAAGTCCGCTTCACAGGAGAAGAATGTCCGAAGCGGCGCGGCGTATCCAGCAATGTCGGCGTGGCCGTCAACTCTTAATGATTTCCTGAGCGGCTAGGTCAGTCATCTGTTCACTTATATCATGACCACGATCGTGCATAATTGTTTGAACAGTAAGTGAGCTGAGAATGGATGCATCGGTTCAAGGCGAGTCCAATCTTAAACTCGCGCGTGTACAAAGTGAGAGCTCATGGATGACTTCATTTTCTTGTGAAGGCGTCTCAAAATCAGCGATCCATGGGCGACACCAAATGGGTCAAATCGCCTGTTATCACGATCAAATTGACAGCTCCCCACTAGCTGAGCATTTTTAGACGCTCCACATTCTCTGAAATGGCAGCGGCGATACACGATCGTGGAGGAGAGATTCTATGTTCTACATTGGACGTATCGAGGCGTTTTACATCCGTGACGAGTTGATCGGCAGTGAAGAGAGGATCCATAGCGATGGGGGGAGACCATCCGCTCGGGAAGTAAACTACCGTAAAACTTCTAATTGCAGGGCATGCTCTTTTTGCCGGGCATGCTCTAATTAACGGGCACCCCCGGAAGGATCGAAATATTTGCCGGGCATGCTCTTTTTGCTGGGCACTCTCAACGCCGCTCCAGAAGAATGTGACTAGTCAGAAGAATACGATGGAGATGAGTCAGTTATACATATAACAGGGGAAGATTGAGTTAAATCTCAATAAATACGCCCCGGTTCTGCTCTATTCACCGAGCTACTTCTCGAAGTTGAGAAGTAGACTCCGCAGGTCGGTTTAGTTGATTAGCTAATAATCTTGGAATACGATTTGTCATTTTTCATCATTCGAGCCCCAACGGCCGCCGATTCCTCTCGCGATCGAAATATTTGCCGGGCATGCTCTATTTGCCGGGCATGCTCTAATTAGCGGGCACTCCCGGGAGGATCGAAATATTTGCCGGGCATGCCCTGCCATTAGAAGTTTTACGGTAAGTATGTACTCCAAAAACACAGATTAACGCGTGATTCGAGCTATCCCATTCGAAATCCCAGATAGATATCCCATCAGCTGGATGAAATATTGACGTTTAAATATACAATATAGAACATTTATTCGCAGTTATTTGCAGTTTCTCTGAATCTCTTTCAAGATCGTGTGGATTGATTTGCTCCCAAAGTATTCACATCTAGTGATGTGATGTCGGCTGATCGCTATATCGCCACAATATTCGCATGTACATTACTCGCTGGGTTCCTCGTAGAAATCCTCTCTCACATGTTTTGTTCCTATTTGATACCCGTGATATGTAACTCGGCAGATACTCGGTCAGTCCGTTCTGTTAGTAAGCTTCCAATGTTCTATGACATAGAATCTATGTGATATGCGGGCCGGGCTGAGAAGTCTCCGTCTTTCGACTTGCACCCTCTTGAAATGATGTTCTCTTTGTATTCTTCCCAGGCACTGGATGTGTGTCCCTCCTCTTTCAAGTTCTCGCGTAGAGTCTTCTCGTTGATCAGAGCCAGTACAAATATTGTGTTCGAGGTGTGTCGGCTGAGTCCGATCACTGCCTTGATATACATACGTCTTAAATCGGTCTAGGTTCAACCTAGTTGTCTCCGCTAGCTTGGGCGATATCACAGTTATTCCGTATGTCATGATCGGGAGGATTTTAATCTCAAAAATGTTCATTGCTGGCGCTACCGGGAGTTTCCTCAGGTCACCTTGACACATGATGGTTCTTGTGAGGGGCTGGTCTACATGGTCGCTGCATCCGAGGACTGACTGCATAACAATTCCCAAGTATTTGAAGTTCGGTTCGCATCGGAGTTCTATCGGAGTTTTGTTCATGTACAGCTTTTGTTTTCCGAGTGCCCCTGCTTTTTGCAGTTTCACCGCTTTCGTTTTGTCCGGAGCCTGGGTTTTGTGAGATCCCTGGGAGGCATTCAAGGGCCATGAGAGTGCATAGGTTTCTGTGAAACATTTGTTGAGCTGCGACATCAGGCTGATGCATCGGTGGTTATTTGGTTTCTCCGCGGATCTGTTCCCTTCGAACCTTTACGAGTGCTTTGTTCCAGTCCGGTGGAGTGATGCCTGTGTCGAATATTTTGTTCGATGCGCTTCTGAAATTCCACGTCCTTATTGAGATTCTCCGAAACAAATATAAGGTCTATAGAGCTGCAGCCTTTATTTGCGAAGTCGCCGTAGAAGATCTTATGACTTGATGATTACGCTCATCGTCGCTTCATGGATTTCGGCCATCATGTCAACGACGGAGGTCCTCGGGCTGTTCTAGGAGACAACGAATGTTGTCCGACAGACCTCGACGCAGAGAACATCGTCCTTTTCCGAATCTCTTCTCGTTTTTGGTAGTGATGGTGTCACAAGGATCTCTGAATGTGGGGCAAATACACTGGCGATCTGCGACGTGAGCGCCTCCTGAGATTGGAAAAACTCACATTGCTCCAACAAGCGTCCGAGCATATACAAGCGCCGCAAAATACAGATATCAAGGTGCGAGAGCGTGTCGAACGTTCGAAGGTTTCGGCTCTAGAGGCCGCAGAGAAACATCAAAACCGTTCTCAATTTCTAGCTTGGGCTGTTCGCCAGAATATGCTCTGAGAGGAAAGGTCCTTACCAATATTTCAAGCTGACGAAAATTCGGGAATCGAGGGCAAGATTCAACTTAAGGAAAGTAGGAACACGAGCAAAGAGGAGGAGGAGTCTCAAAGAAGAACAAACGAAACAGTTCGACAAGCAGCACCATCAACGGTTCACCAATATCGATGTGGGCGACAAAATCCTCGTCAGAACTGGGGTGCCACTAAACAATAAGAAGTTCGGTGGAACTCCAAGACGCCTGGTTTGATTTGAGCGTTTGATGAACAAGGGAGGAATATGAAGACGCCTGAGAACGTGATTGAAAATCAAGACACCGGTATGCGGAGCTTTCGGATCGAAACTTTATAACATTGAATCAATTTCAAAGTTTTCATGCTTGTTCAACGATCAGCTCTCATGCGCGGAAGTCGAGGCTCCATTGCAATAAACTTCGGACGATTTGTCTCAACTCGACTCGTGGAATACCTCAAGATTCCCACCAGAAAGTTGGGGGAGGAACTTAGGGTTCTGGATAGTGGAGCCGAAATCAAGCTTTCGAATGGACATTTCTAAGAATCCACATTGATTCAGCGCAGAAGCGCCTTCAAGTCCACTGGAGGGACGCGTAACAATAAATTAGAAACCGAAGAAGTTGATAAAGCTGAAACTCGGTGAAGTCGTGAGGCTTATCGTCGGAATCCTACTTGAGCTACTTCCGTGGTCGTCCTCGAAATGTCGTGGATCACGGTAAACTTCGGGACAAATTCGTCGTTTGATGACCCATGTAACGAGAGGTGGGTTGAGCATCGGCGCCAATAACGAAGTCCAGTTCGTGACCGTGCGGTGCGAAACCTTAAGATTTTCGGAAAGATTGTTGAAGAAAAAATGTTGTGGGCTGGCGTATGCATCACATTGCGTAATGCTCCATAAGCCACGAGAGCAGTAGACGAGAATTCTTCTGACATCTTCGAGGAACGCGTGGAAGATGCCTGTGTCAAATTAGAAACGATAGTCTACGATTCGATTGAAGCGTATTTAGGAATTTAAATCGTGACGATGGGTCTTACTTGGTCCCAAACTCTGTCCCTTGGAACGGCCCAAAGTCATTCTTGAGAGAAACATGTCGCAGATCGTCGTTCATACATTCAATCTGGAGATTGCGTCCCTATTCAAGTCGAGTACGGATCTACGGATCATACTCGATCCTTATCCCTGTGCAGCTCAAGTTATCGACCATGTCATTGAAGCGGATCTTGGAATGAATAATATACATCATTTCTACCGCCGCGCCATTGGGTATCATGTCGCCACCACCCAGCGTTTTCGCGCCATCCAATTGTTCTTTGAAAATTCACTTACAACGAATAGTATGCGAGCCCCGATCTCATCATATCACGACATTCAACGCGTCATTCCGGTGAGTAGCTAAAACAGGACACGGATCCGACGACAGACACTAGAAGAGCTTATCCTTGATCCATTTTAGCATGGCGATCCCTATATCAGGCCCCATTCGCAAATTTTGCAGTCCAAATCTCTTAAAGCACTCGAGGATTCCAGAGAAGAATAGTCGCACAATTTTCTCATTGGTGAATCTCTCCATGACATCCGGGGGTAGACGATAGTACTCGTAGATTCGCATCCTGATCAGCGTGGCCCAAAGTTCAGGGAAGCAATTGAACACAGTATAGGCTTCTTCACGATTGGTGATCCTATTCGTTGCAGTCATGGCAAAGCAGATCCTGGTCACGAAACAATGTGGTCTATAGCCCGCTATCAACACTTCCAGAGGAGTGTTGTATTTCAGATAAACTTCAGAAACCATGCAAGGAAAACACGATGCAACAAGTCGTGATGCTTCGAAGGACTCGGTCACTCGCAGATTCCCTGGAGTGCAAACATTGAACCGATTCACACAGTTTGCCGGATCGAGGAAGATGATCAGTTGTAAAACGACTAATTCCACCCCGAGGAGCTCCATACTTGAGAACTGCGCTCTGTCCTCTTCGCCCGAGAAGAGTGTCCAAATGCGGAGCAGCCAGAAATGTTATTGTCGTCGTCGATTCCCAATGAGTTCCTGAGCGGCGATTTCGGTCATCTGTTCACTTATATCGTGACAACGATCGTGTATAATTATTTGAACAGTAACCGAGCTGAGATCTGATGCATCGCTTCAAGGCGATTCCAATCGGAGCTTCCCGCGTATACAAAGTGAGAGCTCATTTATGAATATGTTTGCCCGTGACGGCATCTCACGTTCCGAAATCTGTGGGCGATACCATGTGGGTCAACAAGCCCATTGTCATGATGACTTTAACAGCTGCCGATGAACTGAGCATTTTTTGAAGCCTCACAGACTGTTAGGCGTTTAAAAAATGCTGTGAGTCACAGTTCCTGAGATGGCAGGGGCGATATACGTTTGTTGAGGAAAAATTCGATTGAAAATCCGACATTGAAAAAGTGGGAGCGTTTCAAGTTCCTGATGGAAGTTTTAAGGTGAACGAAGGACTCCAAAAACACAAATGCATGCGTAATTCGAGACATCCCATTCAAAAATTAGCTGGATAAAATAATGTCGTCGACACAGTATCTCTATCGCTCTCTCCATCGCTTGGGCTGTTCGTCAGAGTTTGCTCTGAGAAGAAAAGTGCCAATATTTCAAGCTGACAAACAGTTGGTAATCGAGAGCTTTATTTGCCTTAAAGAAATTGGGAACATGAGCAAAGAGAGGAGTCTCGAAAAAGAACAAAAGAAACTATTCGGAAAGCGACATCATCAGAGATTCCCCAATATCGGTGTGGGCGACAGAATCCTCGTGAGCATCGGGTCGCAACCAAGCAATAAGGAATTCGGAGTTTCATATGAAGTCACGAAGATCGAATCATTCGATGGGGTGCCGAATCGCTTCTTCTGTGACGTAGACAGTGAGGCCGAAAAGCAAGCATCACTGGGGAACTTCGTTCAATGCATTCACTGGAGGGAATGAGATGAGAGTTCGGGGGAGTGAGCAGGTATACAAGAGAGCGAGATTCTGGTGATAAGTAATGAGAGACGACGACGTATACTGTCTGGGACTCATTGTCCTTACTTGTAACACTGGCGTATTTCTTTCTCGAGTCATGAGGAAATCTAAGATCGTTTCTGACAGGTAGAAATTAGAGCTATGCAGTTCAGGCATTATGCCATCGAAGCCCACGCGTGGTTGATTTGATTTATTTCGATATCACTGGTTCCAGTATATTTAGTTATATTTACAATCTCTCTGGTCATCCCATCAGGCTCTTTCGGAAGTCAAAGAATTCCCTCGCCATGTGGACCTCGCAGACCGCGTCGCGATGTTTCTCCCCGTCGGCAGTCGGGCATTCCCACATATGGAGCTGGTCGCAGTGACCACCGCAGTACTTGCACTCGCTCTGGTCATTCGCCTCGAAGCAACGTCTTCCACCGAGATCACCGACACAGAATTCGCCGTGGAGCCCGTGAAGCGATGCTCTCAGGGACATCGAGCGACCAGTTCTTCCAGCCTCTTTCCATTCCTTCGACACAAGCGCAGCTGAATTTTCCAGGCCTTCCCTCGCATCTTCGGCCCTCTCCCTGAACCTGGTTACATAAACCTCAACGGCAGGCGTCCTGGGCCAGTGATGGGCCAGTGCCCCTTGCCCCTACAGGAGCTCTCGAGCAGCTTGATAGACATTTGTACTGCCTTCCTGTGCTTCCGGTAAAGTACAATGTCATCGGCATAACATAGAACTCTCACCGATCGCAGCTCGCTTCGTAGTATTCGTGGGAACTCCGCCGTTTGGGCCACTGACCCGAGAGATCTGGCACCACTGAAAACCGCGATCTCGTCCTCCTGCAGGATGTCTTTAATCAGAGTGAGCAATCTAGGCCCAGTGCCTAGGGATTCCAGTATCTCCATGATACTCCGCCTCGAGGCCCGATCAAAAGCTGCGCTGAAGTCTACGGACACAGCGTAAACCGATTCTCTGCCGTCTCCGCTCCAAGCACCCTCAAGGGCCGCCATCAACTGTGACAAGGCCGTTAGCGTCGACCGTCCTGAAACGAATCCGTGTTGCTCCTCTGGGACGTAATCCAGGTCCAGACGAGTGCCAGCACCCTCTTCGACACCAGTCCCGTGAGGACCTTATAAACGCAGCTCTTCAAAGCTATGCCTCTCCACGAACTCGGCCTGGAGAGTTCACCCTTTCCCTTCGGGATCAAAACGAGGCCACATGTCTTCCACTCCTTTGGAAGGCTACCCTGCTGCAAACATTGATTGAAAATTGCTGTCCAGAATGACCACAAGGATGGGACCTCTCTCAGCGTTCGATTCGAAATCCTGTCCGGTCCGGCCGCTTTTCTCATGTTGAGATGACTCATTTTATGCGCGATTTCCTCGTCAGTGAACGGCTGCTCCAATTGCCTTGCAAGGTCCGAAACAAACTCTCCTATGCGTGTCACTTCCCTCGGAATCGTGTCCTCGCCGGCGAGCGTCTTCTGCAGGTGATGTCTCATGACGGAGTCCTCAATTTCGCAGGTGACCCTTCTCTTCGCCCATGTAGCTCTGTGTGGTTCTTTCTCCACCGTCCGCAGCCATTCAGTCTCCGATCTCACCATGTATTGCAGTTTCGCCTCTCGAATCGTTCTCCTATATTCAGATCTGACTCGCGCGTAAAAACGCCTCATCTCGGGTCTTTCCCTCGCGAGCACCAGACTCTCTGTTAAACCATGCTTCGGTCCTTCTTCGACTTCTGCTCCTCGCCGCCCTCTCCACCATCTCCCTCAAAGTAGTCCACATGCTTTCCACGTCCATGTTCGCTGCTTCTTCCCGGTTGACTTTCGTGACTGGATCATCCGCCATGACTGGGTCCACAGACCACGGTTTCGGGAACTCCGCATTCATATAAGCTTCCGTCCCCTGTCTTCCCTCGACAGTTAGACGTACCTCCATGGGAATGTGTTTCCTTATAGCGCTGAACGATCTTCCGAGTACATAGGAGGGCTCATCCAGTCGGTCTTCTCCGAAGGTAGTAGCAAAGATGTCTATGGTTGAGGTTCCGCCTCGACCATCCACATAGGTCGGCATCGCGAAGTTGTTGCACACCCTGACGTTGAGCTCCTCCAGCGTCTTGAGCACCGCTGTCGTCTCAGGACTGTTCTTGTCCGATTGTTCTTGGTTTTTCGGTTTTCTTTTCGGCTATTTCGCCCCTTTCGGCCATCTAATCCCACAAATGCCTTTTTCGGCATTTGGGCGTCGACCTGAGGAATCTGACCAGGAAATTCAGGTTCTCCACTCACAAACTGACGTTTTCTGGCTGGAGGAAGGTTGTTCCCAAATGCTAGTGAATCGGCGGAAATTTTTCTACCACTCGAAGGACGCTGAAAGAATGACGGCCGGATTGGGAAGGTCATCGATTTTCGACGGAATTCCAACTAACCTCGAGCCCCGTATATAAGTAACTCGATTTACAAAGAATCTTGCGTGTGAGGAACCTTACGTAAAAGCGGTACATTTTGGTGCACTGAGAGGTTCTCTACAGGGTGTGTCCCGTAAGCTGCAATTTTTGGGGACCTGGCTTTTTTTGGGGATAACTCCGCCAAATGTGGAGCTATCCGGGCGATCTTTTTTTGATGGATAGCTCTTCGCAAGACGCGTCTTTCGCTTGTCCATTTTTTGAAATTGCTCCCGACCAGCGATTTCCAGAGCGTTTCGAAGTTGACATTCGCTTTTTTTCGGCGCTAAGCTTGAAATTGCTCGCAAATCGTCAAATTTCATCCTATTTTCAAAAATGAAACACGAAACGATTCCTCTCAATCCCCTCTTCAAAACGCTTGCTCAAACGAAAAAATCGGTCGCTATTTCGAAAAACGGCAGCCAATACGAAAACCCCCAAAATTCACCCCTCGATCCCCTTGATGTTGGCTCCCTTGCAAAACCGTCCGTAACTTTTTTAGGAGGCCGGAATCAAAAAATTTTCCGATGGCAAAAGTTTCTTATTTTGAGCCAAACTACCCGATAAAGAAGTTTCCAGATCGATCCGGCGACTTTTTTTTCACTCAAAGTCGAACCTGGAAACACGCCGAGAATTCGGCAGGAATCATAACAGATGGGAAAGAATAGCAAACCGGAAGAATGCAGAGGAATCTGGAAACTTCTTAATCGGGTGGTTTTACTCAAAATAAGAAACTTTTGCTATAGGAAGAATTTTTGATTCCGGCCTCCTTAAAAAGTTACGGACGGTTTTGCAAGGGAGCCAACATCAAGGCGATCGAGGGGTGAATTTTGGGGGTTTTCGTATTGGCTGCCGTTTTTCGAAATAGCGATCGATTTTTTCGTTTGAGCAAGCGTTTTGAAGAGGGGATTGAGAGGAATCGTTTCGTGTTTCATTTTTGAAAATAGGATGAAATTTGACGATTTGCGAGCAATTTCAAGCTTAGCGCCGAAAAAAAGCGAATGTCAACTTCGAAACGCTCTGGAAATCGCTGGTCGGGAGCAATTTCAAAAAATGGACAAGCGAAAGACGCGTCTTGCGAAGAGCTATCCATCAAAAAAAAAGATCGCCCGGATAGCTCCACATTTGGCGGAGTTATCCCCAAAAAAAGCCAGGTCCCCAAAAATTGCAGCTTACGGGACACACCCTGTATATGCCGGACTCTTGTATATTTTGAAGAATTTATTGCGAATCGAAGGATGTAAAATTGCACGCGAGACAGCGAGGGAAAATCCCGTGCCAGGGGAGCTCGAGTTGTTGAGCACGGAGACCCACGCTCTTGGGGGAACTCCAAGACGCTTGGTTTGATTTGCGTGGTCGGTGAACAAGGGAGAAATATGAAGACACCTGAGAACGTAAGTGATAAGGACAGCGCCCTGCGGAACTGTCGGATGGAAACTTTATAACATAGAAATAATTCCAAAGGTTTCATGCGCCTTCAACGATCAGCTCTCATGAGCAGAAGGATCGATTGCGAGAGACGTCGGACAATTCGCCTCACCTCGAACGGTGAAATACATAGAGGTTCGCCCCAGAATGTAGGGGGAGGTTGGGGGGGCCTAGATTGCGGTCAACGAGCCGAACTCAAGCTGCCTCATAAACTTTTTCAAGAATCCAATGTTCGGATTGAGTCTTTAAGAATTCACACACAATGACTCGTGTGGGAGCCCCAATCTCATCATTTCACTACATTCAATTTGTCATTCGTGAGTAGCTAGAATGGGACACGCATCCGACGACAGAGACTAGAAGAGGTGATTCTTGAACCATTTCATCATGGACATCCCCATATCAGGCCCTACTCGCAAATTGCCCAGTCCGAATTCCTTGAAGCACCCGAAAGATTCAGAGAGATAAACTTGCATAAATTTTTTTGTGGCGAATTCCTCCAGGAGATCCGGGGATAGATGATAGTACTCGAAGATCCCCATCCCAATCAGCGTGGTCCAAAGTTCAAGGAGACAATTGAACATCGTATAGACTTCTTCACTGTTGGTAATCCTGTTCGTCGGAGTCATGGCGAAGCACATCCTGAGCGCGAAACATTGTGGTGCATAGCCCGCCATCAGCAGTTCCATAGGAGGTTTGTGTTTAAGATAAACTTCAGAAACCATGCAAGGAAACGACGATGCAATAATTCGTGATGCTTCGAAGGATTCGGTCACTCGCAGCTTCCTTGGAGTGCAAACATGGAACCGATTTCCACAGTTTGCCGGATCGAGGAAGATGATCAGTTGGAAAACGAGTAATTCCACTCCGAAGAGCTCCATACTTGAGAACTGCACTCTGTCACAAGTCAGTTTTGCGGGAAAATAATGTCCAAATGCAGAGTTAGCGTCGTCGTCAACTCCTGATGAGATCCTGAGGGGCTATTTCGGTCATCTGTTCACTCATATCGCGACGACGATCGTGTATAATTATTTGACCAGTAACCAAGCCGAGAACTGATGCATCGTTCCAAGCAGATTCTGATCGGAACTTAGCGCCTGCACAAAGTGAGAGCTTATGGATGACCTTGTTTTCTTGTGACGGCATCTAAAAATCAGCAATCTGTGGACGATACCATGTGGGTCATTTAGCCTGATGCCACGATGACATTGACAGCTCCTCACTAACTGAGCATTCCTTCGACGTCCAGTTAGAACATATTCTACATCCCTAATGTAGTTCATGGGAATGTAGAATGTCCCACGCTCTATATTGAATGTTTGGAAACTTTTCACATTCCTGTCGAGTCGATCTGCCCTGAAAAGAGAACCGATAGCGATGAGGGGAGACAATCCGTTTGGATTGGGAGGTAAATTAAGAAGTTCGAAAAGACAGATGCACGCGTGATACAAGATATCCTATCCTAAAATCAACCGGAATATTATCGTCCGCGCTCCGCCGAGCATAGTCTATCGCAGTGTTTCTCAAACTGGGTTCCACGGAACCCTTGGGTTCCACGGGGAAAATTTGGGGTTCCACAAGCAAAATTTCCGTGGAACCCAGGGGTTCCACGAGCACATCAGACTTCCAGCCCTCAAGCTGGAATTTGTCTCAAACTGTGGTTCTCAATGAATTTTCCGCTTCTGCATCGTTTTAAATTATCCGTGCATTCGTTTCCGAAACAAGAGAATTGCCCTTTGGACCAAGCAAGCCCATACTGAGCGATAAAACCTAGGGCAATGTGCACGTTGCTCGTCCGACGCCGGCAGCTGACATTTCAGGCGCATCGATTGCGCAGTTGTAAGATTGTTTTGGTGGAAGTTTCGCTTCCAATACTGCCATTTTGAGTTCCGGCCTCTGAGAATTCACTCCGAGATTTCGTGTTTGACTGACCGAGAGATCCGATTGGAGCGTCAAGTCGTGAGTTCAATAGTTGAGGCGACTTGGAGTTCCTTGGGTGCAATCATTTTCTTTGCCCACCGAATGGATCAATGGCTCAGGACCGGGAAATGCTCGAAGCCACCTAACGAAAGCGGAAGTGTTCATGACATTTCCTCTGAAGCATCAGGCCAGGATTCGGATACTTCGGACGTCGATGTTTCGGGACATGATTCTTGTGATTCAGAGTTTGAGGCATCGAGATATGATTCCGATAATTCAGAAATTGAGCCTCGTCCGAATTCATCGACCGCAATTCATAGTCCGCAACCGAGAAAGGCTCGCAAAGCTCGGAAGTGTATTACCAAATCCAAATTACGCAAGTTTGACCCGAGTTACATTCAGATGGCTTTCGCGCAGGCCAGCAAAGTCGACGGACGAGGCGCTCTCTGCGTACTTTGTGGGAAAATGCTCAAGAACAGTTCCTTGAATCCTTCGAAGCTGAGCCGTCACTTGGAACGATTTGGGCCCGGTATCCCTAAAATGCAACATCCCTAATTCCTGGTATCCCTAAATTGCAACATTAATAATGCCCAGCATCCCTAAATCTGGCATCCCTAAACCCGCTATCCCTAATACCCGGTATCCCAACATCCCCGCGCCTAAGAGGAACCTTCCATGCGAAACAGCGAGGCCAGATTCTGAGTAGTGATGGACATCGGGAAGATTCAGGAATCCCCATAGCATTGGGGAGCGGCTGATGAAGCCCTGCTTGGTCGAAACAGCGAAGTGCCTATTCAGCGACAAGGAAGTGGAAAGCATTCAGAAGGTTCCGATGTCAAACGATTCAGTGGGCCGTCGGAAACGAAAACTGAGCTCATGGATCGAGACGAGAGTTTGTGACGAGTTGCGAAGCAGCACGTGTTGGGCTTTACAACTTGATGAAAGTACCGACTGCAGCGGGTTGGCGATTCTTCTGGTAATCGTAAGATATGTGACTGAGTCCGATATTTGTGAGGAACTCTTGTGTTGCAAGCCACTAGCCACTACCACGACGGGAGAAGCCATCTTCAACATTGTAGATAAATATCTCAATGATAATGACCTGACGTGGGAGAACTGTGTTAATGTTTGCTCAGATGGTGCGGCTGCCATGACAGGTCGTCAAAAAAGTTTTACTAGTCGTGTTATGGAGGTTTCGAAGAATTTGACGTCCACCCATTGTCTCTTACATCGTGAAGCCCTTGCTGCGAGACGCGTTCCAGCAGGGCTGAAGACCGTCCTCGATCAAGCTGTAAAGGTTGTCAACTTCATCAAGTCGCGTCCGCTGCAGTCGAGACTGTTCGCAGCAATTTGTGATGAAATGGGTAGCGTTCATAAGTCATTGCTTCTTCACACAGAGATTAGATGGCTTTCAATGGGCAAAGTGCTCAATCGAATATTTGAGCTCCAGGACGATATACTTGTGTTCATTCTTGACCACGACTTTGACCTGTTCGCCAGGTTCCGTGACTCTCAATGGCTACAAAAGCTTGCTTATCTCGCAGACGTATTCAATAAGTTGACTGACTGAGTTGAATCTGTCAATCCAAGGGAGACACGTGAACGTATTCACAGCCACCGAGAAAATGAACACGATGAAGGGCAAGATAGAGCCCCGAGTGAGAGGATGCAAAATCAAGTTGCTCACCTTTTCCATTTAGAGCGAAACGTCAATCTGACCTCAACAGTAGCCAGAATGAGCAGCTCGTCGAGCTGAAGAACAGTTCGTTCTTGAAAGAGCGATTCTCCGCGAATCCTCTGACGCGGTTCTGGGCCATCGCAGCTCGCTATGTCCCTGAATTGGCTGACGATGCGCTTCATACGCTGGTACCGTTCGTCAGTACATACCTTTGCGAAACCGGGTTTTCTATATACGCAGCAACAAAAACAAAGTACAGGAACAGACTCGATGCCGAGCCCGACATGAGAGTTCAGCTTACGAAAAAAACACTGGAGTTCGCCGAAATAGCCAGCCTGATGCAACACCACCCTCCACATTGAATTGATATTTGGTTGGAATGCCATCAGTCGCCGCTTGCAGGGTTTAAATCAAAGTTTGAGTACTAGCAGAGGAGTCTTATTAGTTAGTTGAAGTTCTCACGTCATATCCAATAAAAAAATTGTGCGATCCGGAAACTCTCTTCTCTGTTGGACGCAAGAACACTTTACCGACACAGAAGGTGTAATGATGAGACCGGTTGACGGAATGATGATTGTTGTTTATTATTGTTTTGGCTCTAAGCTTGAACGGGCTCCACTACATCTTCCCTCCATACATATTGTTTCGTCATTATGTACATCTACCCTCTCACACAGTCACCCCCTGTTCCATCAACTATACAACCGTGCTACAAGTCTTCCTGACTGACTACTAGGACTAGATTCGGAAGTGCACTTACTATATAACAAATCATGACGGAATGCGGCGGTGCCAATACTAGATCGAAAGGTATTTGCGCATTTGTAATCCTACAAGTCTACTGCGAATTGCAAAGCGATGATGGCGGTCCCTGGGAACAAAGATAAGAACGGGCTCACCGCATCATCTCCCGGCTACTGTCGATCGTTCCTGAGTTCTGGAGGGGATTCGGTAGTGATTCCCGGTATCATCGATATTTGACTTATAGTTTTAGTCTCGCCGGAGTCTAAATCGGTCTACCGCATCTCGATGTTTTTCTTTCCGTTTCTGTGTTTTCGTGACTCAGCGACATGTCCATGGGTGTTGGATCATTATTCTTCTCATTGCTTGATCTTCGTTGATTGTTCGCTCCGTCATTGGTTGATATGTCCATCGGCGTGGTGGTCGTGTTTGCAGGACGTCCTGAACGAGACGAGGGTGGCTGTTGCAGGCGGAGGCGCCTCACGGCTGGCGGGTCGGCCGGAGTGTTCGGCGGTCTCTTCTTCACGTTCTTCCTCGGAGTTGTGTTGGTGATGCTTGGGGTCGGGATTGACTGTCTCTGTCGAAGGATTCGCCTCGCAGGTTGTTCCGGTTGTCGCGTGAGTGTGGTAGATCTGGGAATGGAGAGCTGAGTGTTGCTGTTCGGCCGGTCGTTCGGAACTGCCGCGAGATAGCGTCTGTTTCGAATTAGTTGTGTGCCGTCTTCGGTTCTGATCCGATAAGTTCTGGAGTTGACTCTTTCGATGCATGTTCCGGCCTTCCATTCATGCCTGTGGTCTGTCGGTTGTATTCGAACTCGTTGGCTGGTGGTGAGAGGAGGCAGCGGTTTGGCTTTCTTGTCGTATGCCACTTTCTGCTGTAGTCGTCTCTGCCGGATGTCCCGCGTTACTCGGTCCGCGTTTTGCGAGGCGAGCGCGATTGCTCTCGTCGGGATGGTGGAGGCGAGTCTGCGTCCGAAGAACTTCTCAGCCGGTGAGAGACCCTCGATTTGAGGTGTGATTCTCCATTCGAGCAGTGCTTCCTCTAGGTCCTGGCCCGAATGAGTTCATTTCTTCACCAGTCGCTTCGCTGCCTTGACTCCCGACTCGCTCTTCCCGTTAGATTGGTGTTTGTGCGGGGAGCTTGCTTTGTGTGTCGTCTCCCATTTTTGAAGGAAGCTCTGGAACTCCTCAGACAAGTATCGTGGGTCAGAGTCTGTGTGTATCTCATCGGGTTTGCCATATCTCGCAAACAAGGTCTTCGTTTTCCGAGCAAGGGTCGACGCTGTCGTGTCTCTTCCGAGACGCTCGAGCTCGAAGTAGTCTGAGTATCCATCGACCGTTACCAGATACTGACAGTTGTCCCATGAGAAGAGATCCTGGTGAATGATCTGCCATGGGCGAGAAGGCACTGGTTTCCCTATCAAAGGCTCCCGTTGCTGGGCTGGTCGGTATGTTTGGCAGGCGTCACAGGATTCTGCGATGTTTCTTATTTCGTTCTTCATCCCCGGCCTGAACAACGAATCTCTCGCTCGTCGGCACATCGCATCGAAACCGAGGTGAGATGCGTGTGTTTTCTTGAGAAGTTCGGCGCGTAGTTTTCTTGGGATCACAGCTGCAAGGCCTTTGTACACGATGCCCTCTTCGTGTATTAATTCGTCTCGTATGTTCCAATAGCTGAGTATCGCCGGATGTTTCTGCGGCCAACCCGAGCCGATGGCTTCCATCACTGCTTGAAGTTCTTCATCTGCTGCTGTGGCGGCTCTTATCCGTTCGTTTGTGATGCTTGATATTCTCGCGGGGTCTCCATGTTTCATGTTCTCCAACTCTACTCTCCGAATCCTCTCCTCTGGGGTCTCCGATTCCGGCGGCATTGGGTTTCTACTGAGAGTGTCGGCAACGAAATTCGACTTTCCTTTGATGTATTGTACGCTGAGGTTGTACCGCTGGAGTGCAAGTCTCATCCGCTGCAATCTCTTCGGGCAGGCGTCAAGCGGCTTGCTGAAAATTGCTTCAAGGGGTTTGTGGTCTGTTTGGACTAAGACTGATGGGTTACCGTAGATATATTTGTCAAATTTCGTGCAAGTGACAAGGATCGCAAGACATTCTTTCTCAATGACAGCGTAGTTACGTTCCGCTCCGGTGAGGGTATGTGAAGTGTACGCGACTGGTTTCCCGTCTTGTATCAGCACTCCACCCAATCCAAAATTGCTTGCGTCTGTCTGGAGCGTGATCGGCTTCGCCTGGTCGAAATATGTTAGAGTTGGAGTTTTCGTCAGCTTGCGCTTGATCTTCTCGAACGCTTTTTCTTGTTGGCTTTGCCATGCGAAGTCGAAAGTCTTTGCCTGTGTGAGTCTTCTCATTGGTTCGGTCAGGTCTGAGAGATTCGGTATGAATTGAAGCAAGTAATTGACGCAACCGAGAAACGTTTGTACCCCCTTGACATCTTTGGGCCGTGGCATTTTGAGAATCGCGTCGATCTTGGATGGGTCTGCTCTGAGTCCGTCTTTGCTGATGATATGGCCAAGGAATTTGAGCTCCGAGACGCCGAGTTTCAGCTTTTCCTTGTTGAATTTCAAGCCCACCCGGCGAGCGCGTTCGAATAGCGCCTGGAGATTCCTGTAGTGATCCTGAGCTGCTTCTTCGGTCGTCTCTCCTTCTCCGTAGACCAGGGTATCGTCCGCCACGACGATCACGCCTCTCAGGCCCTCGTAGGCCTGCATCTGCCTTTTTTGGTATTCCTCTGGTGCTCTGGATATTCCCTGTGGCACTCGTCGATATCGGAAGCGTCCCACAGGGGACCAAAAGGTCGTCGCATCCGCACTTTCCTCGTCCAGTTCCATCTGGTAGAAGCCGTCGCGAGCGTCGATCGCGGTGAAAACCTTCGCTCGATTTAGCTTGTGGAGGGCCTCCTCCAAGGTTGGCATGGGGAAGCGAGGTCGCTCCAAGGCTTTGTTTAGGTAATGGGGATCCAAACAGACCCTGAGTTTCTTGCCCTCTCGGTGCACTGGGACGATATTGCTCACCCATTCGGTAGGGTATTCGACTTTCTCAATGATTCCTGCGCTCTCCATCTCTTGGAGCCGCTGTATCAGGGGCTCCACGAGTGCCACCGGGGTTCTACGAGGGGGTTGTTGGACTGTAATCGCATTGGGTTTGATGTAGAGTTTGACAGGACAGGGTAGCTTACCAAGGCCCTTGAAGATGTCTTGGTAGTCCTCCGTCAGTGTTTCCAACTTCTTGTTCTGCTCGGCGGTTAGGTAGTTGACACATTCGACCTCGCTCGATATTTTGATGAATCCGAGGTCGAGACACGTTTGCGCGGAGAGCAGTGTGTCCACCTCCATGTCGGTCACCTGAAAGCTTAGAAAACGTGGTTTCCCTCGGTGATCGACGGTGAGTTCAACGGATCCGAGAGTTCTGCTGATGCTGCCATCGTACATCTTCAAGGATGCCTGGCTGTTGTTGTTGATTGTACTTGTGGCGGCTTGCTCATTCTCCAATCGACGGAGTTCCTTCAATGCGATTACGCTGACTGTGGCTCCTGTGTCAAGGAGTGCTTTCAACGTGGGTGTTTCTTTCCGCACGGCCGCCCTGATGTTTAGATTCGTGAACAGCTTCCTTGTTGGTCTTGTGCCGATGTGGTGGGTCACGTAGGTCTCCTCCTCATAGCTCCATTGTTCTTGGTATTCGGGTTCTGCTGGGTTTTCGAAAACTACCGTGTTGACGTTGTTTGCCTGCCTCGAGTTGGAGCTGTAATGAGGTTGTTTCAAGTTGGAGCTGTAGTATGGATGCCTCGAGCTGGAGCTGTACGGTCTGCTGCTACGACACCACTTCGCTCGGTGCCCTTTGTTCTTGCACGCGCTGCATGTCTCGTGGAATGCCGGACATGCTTTGGGCGCGTGTCTCAGACCACAGTTCCCGCATTGTCTCTGCGGGTTGCGAGTTCGATGCTGTTTGACAACGTTGGTGTTCTCCACCGTCTGCTGCTCTTGGATGTCTTTAACCGTTTTCTCGTTATCTTCAAACATTTCGATAAGTTGGAGAGCGCGATATGCGTCAAGTTTCGAATGTTCCTCTCTGAAACAGGCCTCTTGCGCTTTCGGGTAGATCGTTCCGAGTACTAGGATATCGCGCAGAGTCTGTTTGGCTTCCCCGCCGAAATCGCATTTCTTCACTTGCTTGTTGACTCTCTCGAAAAAGTCTTTGGCAGTCTCACCCGTGTTCTGTTTTGTTCTGTAGAGGACATATCGTTGGTAGATCACGTTTTTGTGTGCTTTGAAGCGCTTTTCAAGTGCTTCCATAGTTGACTTCAGCTGTCGGCATGGTTGTAAGCCTGCCGGGTCCGCTCGGTCATCTTCTACTCGATCGATTTCTAGGTTTCTGATAATTGTTCTGTTCTCCTCACCGAAAATGGCTCGAAACTTGGCCATTTGGACCTCTGGGGCTTCTTTGTAGAGTTTGTCCACCATAGCGAAGTCTCTGAAGGCATCCGCGAAGTCTTGCCAACGTGTTGAATTGTCTTCTCCGTGAATCACTTTCATGGATCGTGGAACTGGCATCCACGAGTCCCGTTGGTTCGTCATGTCGTTGATCTTCACTGAGCACTACGTTTTTGATGGTTTGGATGTGAGTTTCCCACGGTTTTGAACGAATCATGCGTACTTCGCCATGTAATGATGATACCGGTTGACGGAATGATGATTGTTGTTTATTATTGTTTTGGCTCTAAGCTTGAACGGGCTCCACTACAGAAGGTCTATTCATAAGATTCGACTGGGGTTCCATGAAGATTTCATTTTTTTGGTCAGTGTATTTCACGTAAAGCCCAGGAGCTCGGTCTGAGCTCATTCCAGAATTATATGGATGTGTAAAAGCTGAGACGATCCTGTGTTGCCTTGTCGATGGTTCCGTTGGACGCTTGGCTCGAGATCAGCGCGCAATCCCCATCCGCAGATCATCCAGCGTACCAGGCCGCCGAGGCCTCCAAGGATTATGTAGTGGAAACATGGTTAGACAATGAGAGGACATTCCGTCGATCGATGTGGAACCACAATCGAAACTTTGGTGGGCGAACAACAAATCATATCGAGGCTCGGCACCATTTGTTGAATTCTGTGATACGAAAGAAGCATGTGAATATATTGGAGATGATAAAACACCTGAAGGATCAAGCAAAAAAAATCATCTCGATAATGTCACTGCTCCGTCTAGGCCATGATCCACCAAGGAAAGACAGGACTTACGAAAAGCTCATGAAATTCACGGAGCAGTACGAGGAAATGGAGATAAACCTCATCAACTACGTTCATTTGGTGGGCTTCAACGCATAGTTTGTGACCTTTCTATGAAGTCGGAGTTGAATGAAGTTTATTCTGTATCAAGCTTCGACAATAGTTTTGTTGCTAACCTATGCTGTCATCGGAGTTTGTAAATTAAATCGACGCTATAATAATCCCGTATATGTTGCTTCTCGGATTCATTCTTTCATTGTTGTTTGGGGCGATGAAGAGCCGTCGATCCACATTAGCCTTGGATCCTGTTTGACGGGGGAGAGGGTATCTGGGAATCGGGTATCTGGGGTAGGACCGTGAACGAGATCTTCGAGGAACGCGTGGAAGATGCCCGTGATAAATTAGAAACGATAGTCTACGATTCGATCGAAGCGTATTTAGGAACCGTAAATCGTGTCAATGAGTCTTACTTGGTCCCATCAACCTTGGAACGGCCCAAAGTCATTCTTGAGAGAAACATGTCGCAGATCGTCGTTCATACATTCAATCTGGAGATTGCCTACTAATTCAAGTCGAGTATGTATTTACAAATCATAGTCGATCCATGTTCCTGTGCAGCTCAAGTTCTCGACCATGTCATTGAAGCGGATCGTGGAATGAGTGAATTACATCAAGTCGACCGCCGTTGCACGTTATGCCGCCACCGCCCAGCGTTTTCGCGTCATCCAATTCTTCTTCAAAAATTCACTCACAACGAATAGTATGCGAGTCCCGATCTCATCATATCACGACATTAAATGCGTCATTCTGGTGAGTAGCTAAAACGGGACACGGATCCGACGACAGACACTAGAATAGCTTATCCTTGATCCATTTTACCATGGCGATCCCTATATCAGGCCCTATTCGCGAATTTTGCAGTCCAAATTTCTTGAGGCACCCGAGAATTCCAGAGAAACAGGCTCGCATATATTTCTTTGTGGCGAATTCCTTCAGGAGACCGGAGGATAGACGATAGTACTCGAAGATCCTCATCCCAACCAGCGTGGTCCAAAGTTTAAGTGTGCAATTGGACACCGTATAGTAATCTTCACTTTTGGTTATCCTATTCTTCGGAGTCATGGCGAAGCACATCCTGAGCGCGAAACATAGTGGTCTATGGCCCACCATCAGCAGTTCCATAGGAGGTTCGTTTTTCAGATAAAATTCAGAGATCATACAAGGAAACGACGATGCCATAAGTCGTGATGCTTCGAAAGACTCGGTCACTCGCAGATTCCCTGGGGTGCAAACATGGAACCGATTTCCACAGTTTGCCGGATCGAGGAAGATGATCAGTTGGAAATCGAGTAATTCCATCCCGAGGGGCTCCATACTAGAGAACTGCACTCTGTCACAAATCAGTTTTGCCGGAGAAGAGTGTCCAAATGCGGAGTAGCCAGAAATGTCATTATCGTCGTCAACTCCTAATGAGTTCCTGAGCGGCCATTTCGGTCATCTGTTCACTTATATCGCGACGACGATCGTGTATAATTATTTGACCAGTAACCAAGCCGAGAACTGATGCATCGTTCCAAGCAGATTCTGATCGGAACTTTGCGCCTGCACAAAGCGAGACCTTGTGGATTGCTTTGTTTTCTTGTGACAGCGTCTCTCAATCTGTGGACGATACCATGTGGGTCAACTAGCCTGATGCCACAATGACATTGACAGCTCACTACTAACTGAGCGTTCCATTGACGCTCAGTTAGAACATGTACTACACTCCCAATGTAGACAATGGGAATGTAGAACGTCCCACGCTCTACCGAAATTCCATTTACAGCATTCGAGTCGGATGCAGAAGATGCCGCATCATTCTGCCGGCGGTTCGCGGTGGGTTTTGTTTTGCCGGGATGAACCGCCAATACATTTCCCATTTTCAGGCAGTCGTTGGACATACCATCAGAGGCGTGTATAAACGAGAAAGCAAGTCTGGCGCAGGCGGCCGGCATTTCGTTCGACGACGCCTTCGATCACATCATTCAGGGCCTTCACGGGACTAGACTTCCGAACCTTACTGAAGGTACTAGGGTACCTTAGTCAAACCTCAGTAAATCACTGAAGTCCGAAGGACTTAGGTAATCAACAAGGTACCTTGTAAGGTACCTCAGTACCTTCAGTAAGATTCGGATGTCTACACGGGACGCCGGTGAAACTTGCCGTTTCTCACCATCCCTCATCAAGCGCCGTCGCATTGTTCTCGGACTTCAATCGCGCGGCGAGAGTTATCGGAATCGATGCCGATCGGACACAGAGATAACGAACGGATTCCTCTCCGGTGAGTTTCGATACGCGGAGATTCTTCCAGGGAGACGTCAATCATGGCCGGAGTGACGCGCGGCCTCGTCAGACAGGATCAATTGCTCCGCGCGCACTCGGCGCGACCGCACCGACTGAGACGCGAGTTCTCCCAGCAACACCGTGAGGTGCTCCGACACAGAGCTCTGCGCTTGCGGCAAATCGAGCAACGGCGCGAGGATCGTCATACAGACAGCAGTTTCGAACGACTGAAACGGAGCAGTCGGTTGCGTTGGTTCCGACGTGTTGGAACTGTGGTGTTTCCGGACATTCCCGACGCGATCTCGGGCGTGAGCCGCCACGGCGGGAGAATTTCACGACCGAAATCGTGAGCATTGCCTCCGGAGCAAAGTACATTAAGGAATTCACAGTCAATGGAGATTTCAGGGTGAGTGGTCTCATGGACACCGGCTGATCGACCGTTCTCTTTGGAGCCAGCACTGCAATTTGGATGAAATTTAATATCACCCACTTGTGTGTTTGACGCACTCTGCTGGATCTGCCACACCTAACGCTCTTGAGATTCAACGACGAGTCTTTCGTCGGGCCACCGGAGTCGACATTGGAGAGAATTCGGTGCGCCCGTAGCGACCGACCGCGTGTCATTCAAGACGCACAGATGGAACGGGTACGGCCGCACTGATTCGTGCGACAACCGAGCCGCGGTCAACAGTTTTCGTCCGCGCACTAGAGCGCGATTACGTTTTTCATGGCGACTCCGACGGTACGGTCGAACTACCAGTAGAAAATTGTGGAAGGCAGTCCATCAGCATACTCGCTGGAGATGCATTGGGGGAGTGTAAGGTTGTGGCTGAGCAGGAATTTTCAGAGGCAATGTTGCCCGAGAGCTCCTTCTCCGCGATACTAGTACAAAGATCTCAAACGTCATGAAAAACGCTGAAGAATGTCGAAGGAAGATCGATCCAGAAGAGATTATGTTTGGACCCAAGCTATCCGTTACCAAGAAGGCTGAGGCCATGAATCTGAACAACCAATTCTCGGACGTCTTCTCGTTGTCGTTGCAGGAGTTGGCTCTTACGGATCTGATTGAAGCGGACATAAAAATCAAACCAGGCGGACTTCCGGCGCGATGTAGGCCCTATCGACTCTCATCAGAGGATCGAAAGTTCATGGAGCGCCAAGTCCAGGCATGGATGGATGTCAGCATCGTATCCGATACCAAGAGTCCTTATGCAAGTCCGGCGTTTGTAGTGACCCGTATGGTGCCTGCTAAGACCCCAACGATGAGAGTTGTTTTCGATGTCCGAAGGTTTAACGACGCGGCTGTCGACTTGCATTGACCCATTCCCAACCTTGAGGACGAACTTATAGGAATCTTCACTGATGGTAATCCTATTCTTCGGAGTCATGGCGAAGCACATCCTGAATATGAAACATAGTGGTCTATGGCCCACCATCATCATTTCCATGGGAGGTTTAACGCATTCGGTTTAGATATAAGATAAGATAAGATACGTTACGATGAGATCGAGTTTGGGGGGGGGGGCGGAGACTGTTGCTTCGAACTTTGTTCCGAAGTTTTCTTCCCTTGGCCCAAATATAAATTCTTTCGCTACGTATTGATCGATTCTAACTGATTCTACTCATCTTGTTCTGCGACTCAACATGGGGCTATGGCGGCTCTCCGAATAATGTAGTCTCCAACATGTGAGTAACCTGACCGTGGAATAGCCGCTCTGGTGAGAGATTCACTCGGAAAGGGAGATAAATGTGTCGTCGGGAGATGTGTCGGAGGATTTGTCTTCCCCCAAATGCGGGAGTACCTCCCCAAAGGTTTCCTCCAGAAGTTCGAAGGGTTCTAGATAGTGGACAACGAGCCGAAATCAAGCTGCCTCATGAACCTTTTTAAGAAATCGGTTCTGAAATTCATTTTTGACGGGGAAACGTCCCTAAAAACGTGGAGGACAGAAATCAAAGGGTCATTGCCAGATGAGAATACCTCCGGAGGGTGTAGAGTAATAAGAGTATTATATGTTTTTATTATGTGATTCCGTGGACAGTACAATCCAAACAAGAAATGTAAGACGAAACAAACGCGTTCACGGGACCGTATGGAGTATGTGCCGAATATATTGTTCAGGACCCTCAACTTCCTAGGAATCCGCGTTACTTCGTTGACAGTAGGAATGAGATGGAAGTCAACCGACTCGCGAGGGATAAGGGAAACTAGAACGAAGATTGGCTTATTCGGGTGAACACTCGCGCTTATATCAATGACACTTTTGTCCACCCAGAGCCAGATTCTTGACTACGGTTCCGACGATAGCCGATTGGGCGGATTCAACTTTGCCAGAAGGCCGGGTATTGAACCCGAGATCGAAGTCGATGATGTCTGTAAAGACTTCTGGTACCAGAGCACGTGGAAGGCCATGTTGTTGGCCCATGGCGTGCATCGCGGGTTAGTCTACTGAGCTATCACCGCTGGTTCCTTTCACGTTGGGGCGGTTGTTTCCACTGACAGGGAATCTCTCATCTGCAACATGTAGCCGTTGTCTTCGTTGAGGTCCCACAACATGAAATTCGAGTCGAAGTTGCATCTTTCGTGCGGTCTGGTACTATCGTCAGAACAGGACAAGTTAAATCTGAATAATCATCTCTTCCACAATATGAATCATTCCGATTGTCGCGTCACCAGTTATATCCCGCGTCTCATTCAAAAGCGCATGTATCGCATTAGTCGGAAATATGTCGTCTGCACTTGTAAATAAAAGGATCACTCAACGTGAGCCGGTCTGCGCGGACGGTCGTGTGTTTTCGTATCTTCTGAACCCAACACGATATTCTTTGACCCATTCGGAATTCCTCAATTCAGAGTCTATTCGCACATCGGTGCGAAAAGGTGCGGAAATTCTTGGGTCATGGAAGACACTGACCGGATAGAAAGTTGACTTCGTTATATTCTTTATTGGATGACTAACTCAGATAGTGAAGATCTACTCATGCGCATGACAGCGCTCCAGTCTCAACACCCCTCCACGCTGTCATGCTCTCGAATTCTTTCTCAACGCAAGCCGATGCGGTCTCTTAAAAATTCGAACTTCTGGGTCGGGAGACTTTTGGTGAATATATCAGCCAATTGATCGCTGGAAGAAACATGCGAAATATCTATTTCGCCTGACTCATACCGCTCTCGCGTGAAGTGAAACTTTATGTCGATGTGTTTGGATCGCTCGTGGTACACCGGATTCGTGATCAATAGCTCCGCAGCCGCATTGTCGATATATAGCATAGTCGCGGAGGTTTGCTTACACTTTACGTCTTCTAAGAACCTGCGGATCCAAATCACGTCTCGCGTGCAAGCATGGGCTGCTATGTACTCAGCATATGTAGTCGAGTCTGCCACCAGGCTTTGCCGTTTCGACTTCCAATTTACAATACCCCCATTCAACATTAAGCAAACACCCGTCACTGATCTGCGTGATTCCTCGTCTGATGCCCAGCTCGGGTCGCTGTAGGCGTACAACTTGTCGTTCTCTTCACCTGCGGCATAGACGATCCCGACATCCAATGTCCCCCTCAGGTAGCGCAATACCCGTTTCGCACTCTGCCGATGTTGCTTCGAGGGACAATCCAGGAATCGCGCGAGCTGATTCACGGAATACGCAATCTCCGCTCGTGTAGCCACAGCAGCGTATAGCAAAGAACCGATCAGCTGGCGATACGGTACCTCATGAGTTCATGAGGCACCATTAGATTCCCTTCTTCATCGATATTTCTTCGTAAACTTACTTCCGTGCGAGTCGGTGTATCCGCAGGATTGCAGTTCGTCATTGAGAACCGCTCAAGAATCTTCCTCAGATAAGCGCGCTGATGGATCTCAATCTGTCTCTTTTCCCGTTCCCGGGTGATCTCAATGCCTATAAAACAGTCTGCTGCGCCCTTCGTCATCTTGAAACTTTCCTCAAGAGCAGCCAGGAAATCGTCAATGACCTGCATCGAGCGGGCCATGCACAAACCATCGTCTACGTACAGCGCGAAATATAGACCATCCTTTTCTCTTACGTAAACGCAGGGGTCGCGAAAGCGAATGCGGTCGTCACGTCAAACTGGACAATCTCAAGATCATGTACGGCGGCCAGTGATAGCAGGCATCGGATCGAGGTGAGCCTCGAAACGGGCGAGTAAGTGTCGAAATAGTCCACGCCGGGTTTTTGCGAACACCCCTTTATGACTAAGCGTCCTTTGTACCTCGAAATCTCGCCGTTCGGAAGAAACTTGATCGTGAAGACCCACTTCGATCTGATAACATTCGCCCCTGCCGGCGCTTCGACCAACGTCCAGGTTTTGTTCAACATGAGCGATTTATACTCACTGTCCGCCGCTTCTTTCCACTTTGCCGCATCGCTCGACCTCATTGCCTCGTCGTAAGAGGCTGGACACTCTGTAACGCAAGCAAAAGCGAATTCGCACAGCAAAACTTCCACTCCGTCCTGCGAGACATCCTCCCTGGGAATGTCAAAACAAGCAATCGAACTTTCCGACAGTCCCTGGCTTGTAGAGATGCTCCTGTCGATGTCGCTCTCTTCCTGAGAGTCGGTAGTATCGGACGAGGATTCTTGATCCATGGAAAATTTCTTCGGTTCAGCTTCGAAGAAACACACATCACGAGAAACCTTGATATCAGTGGTCCCCGGCAACCACATGCGATGGGACTTTGAGTTTTGCCCGTAGCCAACAAGAATTCTGCGTTCGCTCTTTTTGTCCAGTTTATCCCGCTTCTGTCTCTCAACGTGTACTTGTCCCACGCTACCCCAAATACGGAGATTCCCTGCCGATGGTTTGCTTCCATGCCACACCTCAAACGGAGTTTTCCAATTGAGTCTCTTTAGAGGAACACGATTCCTGATGTAACTAGCCGCCTTTGTTGCTTCAGGCCAAAGGAGTTTTGGATGCTTCGTAGCATGCAACATTGACCGAGCCGATTCCACGACCGTTCTGTGTTGTCGCTCAACGCGACCATTTTCTGCCGCCACAAATGGGGTCGTCAGACGTTGCTTGACAAGGTGACGTCGGAGAATCTTCAGCATATCTTCGGATTTGAACTCAGCGGCATTATCACTCTGAACAGCACGAATGGGGTGGCCAGCCGCTGCGGCTTCTCCGCTATGATCGTCCACAAACACCGCCAACCACCTCTCTCCTGCCGGACCCTCAACCGACATGGGACCGCATATGTCAAAATTCACTAGCTCCCCACATTCTTTTGCTCTTTTGTCAGACGGACGAAGAGGTAGACGAGTTTGCTTGCCCATGAAGCAAGCCTCACAGTACGGTCTCGACTTAGGTATCTCACCCTTCAGCTCAACGCCCGTAAGCGACTGGTGTTTAATAGCCCCTCGCAGGGTTTGATAATTTACATGACCAAAACGCTCATGCCATACCTCAAAAGGTTGCGGGGTGGCAGCTGTGTTAGCTTGGATGCCTTCGTTGCCCCCTGTTGCCTCTCGACACAGCATTCTGTAAAGTCTCTCGTTCTTCCTGACTCCAACTGCAAGTGTTCGGCCGTTGCGTAGTATCTTCACGCCCTCACTTGTAAATCTGGCTTCGAATCCACGATCAGTGAGCTTACCGATCGATATCAAGTTCTGTTTAAGACCGGGAACATGAAGCACTTCAGTCAGTGAGCCGCTCAGCCATTTCCCATTAACATAGCTCTCAAGAGGAATCGTGCCGACTTCTACGGCGAAGACCGTATCCCCACTTGCTGAGTGTACTGGAATCTTATTTGACAGCTTACTGTACTGCTTGAACCAATCCCTTTGATTACACATGTGCCTTCCGGCACCTGAATCTGCAAGCCAGTCTCCGCCTCCTGGAAGAGTGCACTGTACATTGAACAGGAATTCCTCGTCATCAGGTGGTTCAGCGGCATACGCTGCTGACCGTGCCTTGTGGCTGGGGCCTCTCCTTCTGTCGTACTGCAGTTTCCGGCATCAACTCTTGCGGTGGCCAGTCTTTGAACAGTAGAAGCATTTTCCGTTGAAAGCTCGCCTCTGTTCTTCTTTGCTCTTCATTCCTTGAGCGCCTCGACTGGACCGCGCGTAGAATGCAGCAGTATCACTTGCTGATGATTCTTGCTGATCACTCATTTCAAGCTTTTCTTCCTTTAGGAGACGCGGTATCAAATTCTCTCTTGTCTGTCTAGTCTCATCGAGGTTATCCCAAGCGGAAACCCAGTGTCGGTATCGCCGAGGAAGCTGGAGAAGTTTCTCCATCAACTCAGATTCCTCGATGATCTTTCCGAGATCGCTGAGCCTCGAAACCATCGACTCTACCCTTGAGATATTATCTGCCATACTCATATCATCCGTCATGCGATATGTATGAAATTCCTGGAGAAGGGTGCCCACGGAAATCTTCGCTTTAGAATCGTAGAGTGTCATTAATCTGTCCCACATTTCTCTTGCTGTCTTTAGGGACATGATGGCTCTGACAACATTTGTCTCAACTGCATTCAGGATGATGGCTTGGGCTTTCGCATCCACTTTCAGAAAACCGGGTTCGCTCGATTCCATCGTACCGTCAATCGCTCTGTACAAATTTGTCGCGACTAGATGCGCCTTCACCTGAACCTTCCAGCTTAGGAAATCCTTCTTGCCGTCAAATTTCGTTACCTGTAACTTATCCATTCTGAGGACCTTGAAATTTGATTCACAGAAGACCTGTCTGGGTTCGACCTATCCTTTCGTCGTCGGGTCTTGTTATTCTGCTTTTCTTCTCTACTGGAAACCTGGGCCCATAACCTCTTGGGTCATGGAAGACACTGACCGGATAGAAAGTTGACTTCGTTATATTCTTTATTGGATGACTAACTTAGATAGTGAAGATCTACTCATGCGCATGACAGCGCTCCAGTCTCAACAGAAATCGAGTTGAAGCCATTTTTCTGAAAGCTGGGAAAACCCTGAATTCGTCTTGGGCCGTAAAAATCACCCTGTTCCCTGAGAAGGGCGAGAGTGCTGAACGACAACTTTCGGCGGTGTTTTGTCGAACGGCATTTTTCGGCGTCGATAACGAAGTCCAATTTGTGAGGTAGCACGTCAGGCGCCGCGAAATCGAACAAATCTCAGAAAGGACGTTGAAGAAGAAATGTTGTGGGCTGGCGTATGCATCACATTGCGGAATGCTCCATGAGTCAGCAGTAGACGAGAGATCTTCGGTGATAAATTTTCCCGTGATAAATTAGACACGATAGTCTACGATTCGATCGAAGCGTATTTAGGAACCGTAAATTGTGACGATGAGTTTCACTCGGTCCCCTCAACCTTGGAAGCGCCCAAGGTAATTTTTAAGAGAAACATGTCGCAGATCGTCGTTCATACATTCATACTTGGAGATTGCTTACTAATTCAAGTCGAGTATGTATTTTCAAATCTTAGTCGATCCGTATTCCTGTGCAGCTTAAGTTCTCGACCATGTCATTGAAGCGGATCGTGGAATGAGTGAATTACATCAAGTCGACCGCCGGTGGACGTGATGTCGCCACCGCCCAGCGTTTTCGCGCCATCCAATTTCTCTTCAAAGATTCACTTACAACGAATAGTATGCGAGTTCCGATCTCATCATATCACGACATTAAATGCGTCATTCTGGTGAGTAGCTGAAACGGGACACGGATCCGATGACAGACATTAGTAGAGCTTATCCTTAATCCATTTCAACATGGCGATCCCTATATCAGGGCCTACTCGCAAATCGCGCAGTCCAAATTTCTTGAAGCACCCGAAAGCATCAAAGAAAGAAGTTTGTATAAATTTTTTTGTGGCGAATTTCTCCAGGAGATCCGGGGATAGATGATAGTACTCGAAGATCCCGATCCCAATCAGCGCGGCCCAAAGTTCAAGGAGACAATTGTACACCGTATAGGGATCTTCACTATTGGTAATCCTATTCATCGGGGTCCTGGCGAAACACATCCTGAGCACGAAACATAGTGGTGCATAGCTCGCTATCAGCATTTCCATAGGAGGTTCGTGTTTCAGATAAACTTCAGAGACCACACAAGGAAACGACGATGCCATAAGTCGTGATGCTTCGAAGGACTCGGTCACTCGCAGCTTCCCTGGAGTGCAAACATGGAACCGATTTACACAGTTTGCCGGATCGAGGAAGATGATCAGTTGGAAAACGAGTAATTCCACTCCGAAGAGCTCCATACTTGAGAACTGCACTCTGTCACAAGTCAGTTTTGCCGGAGAATAATGTCCAAATGCGGAGTAACCAGAAATGTTACTATCGTCGTCAACTCCTAATGAGTTCCTGAGCGGCTATTTCAGTCATCTGTT
>JAJSRV010000062.1:0-19157 GCA_021527715.1 Neoseiulus cucumeris | reverse complement strand
AGTCGATCCATGTTCCTGTGCAGCTTAAGTTCTCGACCATGTCATTGAAGCGGATCGTGGAATGAGTGAATTACATCAAGTCGACCGCCGGTGGACGTGATGTCGCCACCGCCCAGCGTTGTCGCGCCATCCAATCCCTCTTCAAAGATTCACAACGAATAGTATGCGAGTCCCGATCTCATCATATCACGACATTAAATGCGTCATTCTGGTGAGTAGCTGAAACGGGACACGGATCCGATGACAGACACTAGAAAAGCTTATCCTTGATCCATTTTACCATGGCGATCCCCATATCAGGCCCTATTCGCAAATTGCGCAGTCCAAATTTCTTGAAGCACCCGAAAGTATCAAAGAAAGAAGTTTGTATAAATTTTTTTGTGGCGAATTTCTCCAGGAGATCCGGGTATAGATGATAGTACTCGAAGATCCCCATCCCAATCAGCGTGGTCGAAAGTTCAAGTGTGCAATTGTACACCGTATAGCAATCTTCACTATTGGTAATCCTATTCATCGGGGTCCTGGCGAAACACATCCTGAGCTCGAAACATAGTGGTGCATAGCTCGCTATCAGCATTTCCATAGGAGGTTCGTGTTTCAGATAAACTTCAGAGATCAAACAAGGAAACGACGATGCCATAAGTCGTGATGCTTCGAAGGACTCGGTCACTCGCAGCTTCCCTGGAGTGCAAACATGGAACCGATTTACACAGTTTGCCGGATCGAGGAAGATGATCAGTTGGAAAACGAGTAATTCCACTCCGAAGAGCTCCATACTTGAGAACTGCACTCTGTCACAAGTCAGTTTTGCCGGAGAATAATGTCCAAATGCGGAGTAACCAGAAATGTTACTATCGTCGTCAACTCCTAATGAGTTCCTGAGCGGCTATTTCAGTCATCTGTTTAATTATATCGCGACGACGATCCTATATAATTATTTGACCAGTAACCAAGCCGAGAACTGATGCATCGTTCCAAGCAGATTCTGATCGGAACTTTGCGCCTGCACAAAGTGAGGCCTTATGGATTATTTTCTTTTCTTGTGACAGCATCTCAAAATCAGCAATCTGTGGACGATACCATGTGGGTCATTTAGCCTGATGCCACGATGACATTGACAGCTCACTACTAACTGAGCGTTCCTGCGCAGGCGGCCGGCATTTCGTTCGACGACGCCTTCGATCAAATCAGTCAGGGCCTTCACGGGACTAGACTTCCGAACCTCACTGAAGGTACTAGGGTACCTTAGTTACCTTGGTCAAACCTTAGTAAATCACTGAAGTCCTAAGGACTCAGGTAGCTAACAAGGTACCTTGTAAGGTACCTTCAGAAAGGTTCGGATGTCTACATGGGACGCCGGTGAAACTTGCCGTTTCTCACCATCCCTCATCAAGCGCCGTCGCATTGGTCTCGGACTTCAATCGCGCGGCGAGAGTTATTGGAATCGATGCCGATCGGACACCAAGAGAGATTACGAACGCATTCCTTTCCGGTGAGTTTCGATACGCGGAGATTCTTCCAGGGAGACGTCAATCATGGCCGGAGTGACGCGCGGCCTCGTCAGACAGGATCAATTGCTCCGCGCGCACTCGGCGCGACCGCACCGACTGAGACGCGAGTTCTCCCAGCCACACCGTGAGGTGCTCCGACACAGAGCTCTGCGCTTGCGGCAAATCGAGCAACGGCGCGAGGATCGTCAAACAGACAGCAGTTTCGAACGACTGAAACGGAGCAGTCGGTTGCGTTGGTTCCGACGTGTTGGAGCTGTGGTGTTTCCGGACATTTCCGACGCGATTGTCCGTTCGTGAATTTCACGACCAAAATCGTGAACATTGCCTCCGGAGCAAAGTAGATCAAGGAATTCACAGTCAATGGAGATTTCAGGGTGAGTGGTCTCATGGACACCGGCTGTTCGACCGTTCTCTTTAGAGCCAGCTCTGCAATTTGGATGAAATTGAATATCACCCAGGGGCCATGTTGCCCGAGAGTTCCTTCTTCGCGATACTAGCACAAAGATCTCAAACCTCATGAGAAACGCTGGAGAATGTCGAAGGAAGATCGAACCAGAAAAGATTATGTTGGGACCCAAGCTAGCCGTTACCAAGAAGGCTGAGGCCATGAATCTGATCAACCGATTCTTGGACGTCTTCTCGTTCTCGTTGCAGGAGTTTTTTTTTACGGATCTGATTGAAGCTTACATAAAAATCAAACCAGGCGGACTTCCGTCGCGATGTAGGCCCTACCGACTCGCATCAGAGGATCGAAAGTTCATGGAGCGCCAAGTGCAGGCATGGAGGGATGTCAGCATCGTATCCGATACCAAGAGTCCTTATGCAAGTCCGGCGTTTGTAGTGACCTGTATGGTGCCTGCTAAGACCCCAATGAAGAGAGTTGTTATCGATGTCCGAAGGTTAAACGACGCGGCTGTTGACTTGCATTGGTCCATTCCCAACCTTGAGGACGAACTTCTAGAAATGGCGGACGCCCGTTGTTCCGCTCAGCTAGATTTCAAACAGGGATTCCTGCAAGTACCACTGACGCAAGAGTCCCGCCAGTACACTGCGTTCATGACTCCCGAATAATCCGGACAATTCACAAGGCTGATGTTCGGATTCAAAAACGGTCCCGCAATATTTAATCACCTCGTCTCTTTCGTTTTGGGACCAAAGGAGGGAGAGATTTCGCTTCAACTTTGTCGACGACGTCCCGATGGGCGGGCGCACCTTCGACGACTTAATGCTGACGGTAAAGGAGGTTTTCCTGAGACTAAGGGCAGCGAAACTGACGCTCAATCTTTCGGATTCGACGAGGTTGTTTTCATGGGTCTTGCCATACGAGATGGGACGATCTCCCCGACCGAGAAAAAGTCGAGAGCGATCGAAGAGTTCAAGTGCGCCAGTTTCTAGGGCTGTGTGGATTTTTTCGACGATTCATTCCCGGATTCGCGGAGAAGGTTGCACCGCTAAGCTCACTCACGTCGACCAAGAGAGACTTCGCTTGGGCGAATCGCATACGTACGCCTTCGAAAACCTCAAGACAATCATGCGGCAACCACTCTGAGACACCTGGTTTGATTTGGGCGTTTGATGAACAAGGGAGAAATATGAAGATGCCTGAGAACGTGATTCAAAATCAAGACACCGGTATGCGGAGCTGTCGGATCAAAACTTAATAACATCGAATCAATTTCATAGTTTTCATGCATGTTCAGCGATCAGCTCTCATGCGCGGAAGTCGAGGCTCGATTGCAATAAACGTCGGACGATTTGTCTCACCTCAAATGGTAGAATACCTCAAGATACCCTCTAGAAATTGGGGGAGAATCTAGGAGTTCTAGATAGTGGTCATAGAGCCGAAATCAAGCTGTCGCACAGACATTTTTACGAATCCACTCTTCGAATCCATTCGGCGCCGAAGCGCCTTCAAGTCCACCGGAGGTGCGCGTAAGAGGGAAAGCGTTGTGAACGATAAACTAGAAGCCAAAGAAGTCGAAAAAGCTGGAACTTGGCGAAGTCGTAAGGCTCATCGTCGGGATCCTATTTGAGCTACTGTGAAACTAAAAAAAATGGGTTATGCATCACATTGCGTAATGCTCCATAAGCCACGAGAGCAGTAGACGAGAGATCTTCGGCGTTTCCGAGGAACGCGTGTAAGATGCCCGTGATGAATTAGCAACGATAGTATACGATTCGATCGAAGCGTATTTAGGAACCGTAAATTGTGACGATGAATTTTACTTGATCCCATCAACCTTGGAACGGCCCAAGGTCATTTTTAAGAGAAACATGTCGCAGATCGTCGTTCATACATTCAACCTGGAGATTGCGTCCCTATTCAAGTCGAGTATGGATCTACGAATCATACTCGATCCGTATCCCTGTGCAGCTCAAGTTCTCGACCATGTCATTGAAGCGGATCTTGGAATGAATAATATACATCATTTCTACCGCCGCGCCATTGGGTATCATGTCGCCACCACCCAGCGTTTTCGCGCCATCCAATTCTTCTTCAAAAATTCACTTACAACGAATAGCATGCGAGCCCCGATCTCATCATATCACGACATCCAACGCGTCATTCTGGTGAGTAGCTGAAACGGGACACGGATTTGACGACAGACACTAGGCGAGCTTATCCTTGATCCATTCTAGCATGGCGATCCCTATATCAGGGCCTACTCGCAAATTGCGCAGTCCAAATTTCTTGAAGCACCCGAAAGCATCAGAGAAACAAGTTTGTATAAATTTTTTTGTGGCGAATTTCTCCAGGAGATCCGGGGATAGATGATAGTACTCGAAGATCCCCATCTCAATCATCGTGGCCCAAAGTTCAAGGAGACAATTGAACACCGTATAGGCTTCTTCACTGATGGTGATCCTATTCTTCGGAGTCATGGCGAAGCACATCCTGAGCGCGAAACATTGTGGTCTATGGCCCACCATCAGCAGTTCCATAGGAGGTTCGTATTTCAGATAAAATTCAGAGATCATACAAGGAAACGACGATGCCATAAGTCGTGATGCTTCGAAGGACTCGGTCACTCGCAGCTTCCCTGGAGTGCAAACATGGAACCGATTTACACAGTTTGCCGGATCGAGGAAGATGATCAGTTGGAAAACGAGTAATTCCACTCCGAAGAGCTCCATACTCGAGAACTGCACTCTGACACAAGTCAGTGTTGCCGGAGAATAATGTCCAAATGCGGAGTAACCAGAAATGTTATTATCGTCGTCAACTCCTAATGAGTTCCTGAGCGGCTATTTCAGTCATCTGTTCACTTATAACGCGACGACGATCGTATATAATTATTTGACCAGTAACCAAGCCGAGAACTGATGCATCGTTCCAAGCAGATTCTGATCGGAACTTAGCGCCTGCACAAAGCGAGACCTTATGGATTGCTTTGTTTTCTTGTGACGGCATCTCAAAAGCAGAAATCTCTAGACGATACAGCTCCCTACTAACAGTGGCGGATCCAGGGGGGTCGAGTCTGGCCCCCTCGAGTGTGGCCTCCCAGGCAGAATATACAGATCAGCAGAAGCAGTTCCATAATTCATCACGAATTAAGATAACACTTTGTACGCAACGAATATCAGAATGAAGAATCAGTTTTCGACCGTGTCTTCGCGGAGGAAAAAAATACTTCGGGGACACTGAAAATCTTTAACTGCCTCCCCCCCTCGAGCCATTGCTGGATCCGCCTCTGCCTACTCACTCAGCATTCTTTTGACGGTGCACCTTCTCTGAGATGGCAGCGGCGATATACGATCGTGAAGAAGAAATTCCATGTTCTACACTGAACGTGTCGCGCCCCGTGACAAATATGTGGTTAGAGGAGGCATCACCCTGGGCACCCGCATCCTCGGCGCACTGAAAATCGTCCCGAGAAGCGACGTACCGACAGGTTTCGAAACGCGTATGGATTCCTAACTCGTCTAGAACGATGCCGGGCTTTTCAGAAACTTCGTGGACTACAAACGACGCGCCACGATTGGTGACGGCCCAATCCGGTCTCCCTTCAAGATCGACCCTTGGAATCTTCTCCCACTCCTTCTAGCCTCCATGGGTCAAATGAACAACCAAGCTGGAGGGTGGCCTTGGACAGCTGGACCTCGAGAAACCAAGCGTACTTCGGCCCAATGTAGAGCTCAATGTGTTCTATGTGCAGAATGCGCTTCGGGAGGAAGAAGCCCTTTCCCTAGAGGAATGGAGGGGAGAACGTTGCTTGTTAAAATCGGTCGATTTCTTCGAATCCGGCTGAAATCTTAGCTTTCCGCGCGAAACACAAGGGGTGAGTCCAAGTTCTCGTTGTTCTACAGATTTGTTCCGTGCGTGGAACTCTCAGTGAGTATGGAAACGCGATTTACGGTGATTTTCAGAAGATTTTTAAGGAGCCCTTGCGGAAAAATTTCCGTCACTTGATCGTGAACGCGGTGAGCGGACAGGCACTTGTTTTACGGCACTTGTCTGGGTACGATTCCGTGCATGCTGCGCAATCTCCAAACGGTTTAATGAACTGCTCGAAGGCGTCTATGGGAAATAACATGGGGACCCCGCCTTCCGGCCAAAGAAATCAGCGTGAACTCTTGAATCTGCAAAGCTTGTCGCGACGAATTCCGACTGGAAATGTGCTCCCGAGTCACACTAGCCGTCTGCCGTTCGTCTGCCTAGCTGAGAACGAAAATTCGGAGTGATATGAAGACAAGAGGGCTATGAGGTCCCCATGTTATTTCTTATAGACGACTCCTAGCGGTTCATTGAATCGCTTGGAGATTGCGCAGCATGCACGGAATCGGACCCACACAAGTGCCGTAAGAATCTCTTGTGGAGGGCTACAGAATGCCACCTTCGCGATCCCAGTCTCTCCCGAGAATCAGGCAGCCATAACAAAGCGTAGCATCGAATTTAAATCACCCTGTAGATTTCGATTTCGGCTAGGTTTTCAGTTCCGTACCAAACAAGGCTCACAGGACGGAATGAAGTCCCGCACCGTGATCATCGACCTTGAAAACTGCCGACTAGCTATTCAGACCGAACCAGAGCTGAGAACTGGTCGACAGAGAGATTTTTTTTCACATTTTCGACCGATCATTTAATTTTTTTCTAAATGACAATAATCGTAAAAGGGGCAGCTGGCATGGTGCGCTTTTTTCTTCGCCCGGACTGCCCTTCCACTCTGCAAAGTTTCGGCCAGATCGCCGGAGGACATGCCGTGCACATCCCTTGTCAGTAACATCGGGAACTCTGCTTTTTGGATCGGCCCGGAGCAAACTTGAGAGGTTTGAATCAAACAACATTCAAGGGTTGACACCGGTGTGTCGGGGTGGGCGGCGGTTCCCCAGTCGCGCTTCGCTGCGACAGTTCATTGGGCGGCAGATTCTTCTCCGCGAGAGTTGAACTTCTGCGCCAAAGTCGAGGACTCAGTGCCCCGAACTTTCCTTTCGTAGATTATGCAGAACCTAAGTTTCATTGCAATTACCCGGAGTCCACGATATTTCAATATCAGAAATCGGCGTCCAATATCACGAGTTTCAAAGGTGTCTCGAATCCCTCCCTCGGAGCTGCTTGATGACTCGAATGAACACGATTGACCACTTGGCATCCTTTTGGTCACCGTTCTCACTTGTCCTTTCACACAACACAGCTGGTCAGTTCTTGAATCTCATCGCAAAACAGAATCTACACTGAGTATTCATCTTCCCGATCTGAACACTTGAATGTGCGCCGTAATCAAACTCGGGATCGTAATCTAACGCAGCGCATTTCAACCCCGTATACGATAGTCGTCTTCGCCTCTCTGTTCAAACTCTGTCGACTATGAGTCGTGTCCTTCTCTGCTCCTCAGTTTCATTCGCCGAAACCCTTCTACGGCGGGCTCGCTCAGCTTCCAGACGATGCTGCCGTTGCTCTTCCGTTTCTTCCTGCCGGGCTCNAGAAAAGTCGAACGAAGTGTCGTGTATCTCCGCGGTCTTCCCCCGGTCAAATCATAACGATGAGCGACTATCAGGAAACTACGAAACACGATTAATACTCCAAGTTAGCTGTCAGCTTCCAGACGATGCTGCCGTTGCTCTTCCGTTTCTTCCTGCCGGGCTCGAGCATGCCATCTTCGATCATAGTCCGCTCTTGCTGCTCGTCCTTTCTGCGCCTTCTGTTGCACCCCCTCGGACTCTCGTGAACTTTGCTGCTCCACGCTCTGGGGCTCCGAAGTGATCTTCTCAGATCGCGGGCTAACAGCGCCTTCTTCCCGCTCCTCGAACCGTCTCTCTAGGATATCTACGAACGTCAGTCCGCGACGGTTTCCCTGCTGCGCCGGCGATCTCTGTTCCGTAGACCCTCCATTGTTTCCTGACCCTTGGTTCCTCTCCCCCTCCACTCTTGTGGTCCTTCTCCTCTTTGCGGGGGAAGTCCACCTGCCTTTCGCTGATCATTCTGATCATTCTTTCTGATCACCATTCTAGGCTTTGGGCAACTCAATAAAACGCCAGAACGAACTGGCTTCTTATCGATCTCAAAGAGTCCTCCCGTCAGTTTTGGACTTCGTTTCCAAAACCAATTGGTTTCCCACTCACAGATCAGGGTGACAGCTTCTCAGCTACACCATAACGATAACGAAGTGCCACAAAACTGGACGAGTTTTTGTGTAAAATCTCCGAAAACGCGTCCGTTAGGTGCATTTGGTATGCAATACCCTTCCTCGCAACCATATCCACCCCTCCCACAACTTTCACCTTCAACGGATCCCTAGTGTTCAAGATCATCGAGTCGGAAACGCCGTTGTCGACAAACGGACTTTCGTTTTTATAGGTGTAGATAGATAGATAGAAGATAAAGGGATTGGCTTGCGCCATGTCATCTGGTTTCGCTTAACAAATCACCCATCTCTTATCACTTTTGTCATGCGCCATGCATATTGTTGCTCACTCTTTTCCGTCTTGGCGATCGTGAGAGGACTTAGCGAAAATCCTCTTCTCGTTATCGTTGCCTTCAGCATGAAGAATTCAGCAGGGAAATCCGAAGTTATTCATACTCAAAATTCAGAGTATTTGAGAATATCTCGAGTAAGTTTTCATGAGACTCTTGAGCTAGTACTCTCATTTGAACACGTCAAACTCAGACTTTCCCCGTTACTGCGCCCGCGCGTTTTCATCTCAAATGTGCATTATTTTCGAGCGTCAAGTGAACAAGCGAAGAACAGTGACATGTATCATTGAGCAAGTGGCGTCTAAGAGACACATGACGAATCAACCCTGGTGTTTCCGTTCTCTCTTCTCCGTTTAGGGCTGAGCTCAAAAGATTTCGATGGATGTTTCGAAATGCTCCCGAGAATTTGGTGGAGACAGTGAAACTTCTATGTGCACCGCGAAATCGAAGTGCAATCAAACGGGAGAAATCTGCATGCGCGGTTTTCCACGTTTCCTCGGGATTCGAGTGGAACTCGGGGTTCATTCCGAGTGGTTTCTAAACTAATAAAAGACAACTTGAGGACGCTCGATTCTTCGGACATCACGGCCGAACCACTCAAAGCCGCCGAACTCGCCAAGGACGGTTTTAGGATTCCTTGAATCCTCTTGGAGGTCTTCCAGAGGCCGAAATCTCGAGAAAACTCAAAACTTCGTCGTCCTTTGGACCGTTAACACTGACTTTCGAAACACGCACAACCGCCCGCCGCGCCGCAAATTCCTCAATACAGCCCCCGGGCTGATGCGTAAACTTTTGAGGCTAATGGGTTTTCCGGCAAACGGGTTTTCAGGCTAGTGGCTGCACACCCTCAGAACGGCCAGGAAAATGCACAAAGTGAAAGTGGGGACGCAATTAGAGTCACTATGAAGATGATTTCGAGCTTGGGGTGATTCTCCTTGAAAGCGATGTCGGAGCTAAAAATGCCTGAAGGCCTCTGGTTGACTCTGAACGTGTCGAGCCTGATCTGAGCGACATCTCGCGTCATAGGCCAACGTTTGAGTCGATCTGCGGCCGGATCTCGGTCAGACGAATAACCTATGGTTCTTGAGACTGACGGGTCGCGTAGATTTCCCAGGGGCCGTTAGACTTCAGATTCAATGAGGTATTGCGGTAAGCTCTGAAACCAAATCCAAGGACTTCGCCCACTTGAGAACTTCTTGTAAAGAATCGAGAGCGGAGAGAAGGAGATACGGCGGGGGTCGCAGTCATCCCCTGAAAACGCCTCAGATATACACATGTATATTGAGCAGCGAAAAGTCTTAAGGGGGAACGTCAGCTTAGGTTCTTTCTTTTCTTCTTTCGGTCAAGACTTCTTCCGGGAAGGTTCAATGCGATCGAATTCGACACTATCTTCATCCAGAACACGAGATCACCACTATGGCCCTAGAGCTCGTGGGAGCTCGAGATGGTTTTCTTAGAACGAGAGAAGTCAGGAGGAGGTTTGAAAATATATTATAGATTCCGGATGCACAAAATGCGAAGAAGAAATAGAGATGCCAGAACACGTCATCATGGAATGTCAGAGAAAAAATTTCAAGTACGGCGTTTTTGGGGAAAATGTGGAGCCAATTCAAAGAAACTTGAAGAAACCGTACGGGTGCTATTTCGTAGGGCAGTGGTTCTCAACCGGGGGTCCTCGGGACTTTTTTGGGGGTCCGCTGCCAAAAAATTTGCGGACCCCTGGGGGTCCTCGAAACGTTCCGGCGATCAGAATTCCGGTGATTTCGCAAACAACCTGGAGTTGAATGTAAGAAAATGAACCACAATTGCATGTTCTCGTGTCCATTGGTCTAAATCGAAGATCATATCTCGGGGTTCTACGTGGATTGGACTATATAGAGTTCTCAGAAATTGCTATGACTCCTGTATCCCTTCGAAGAGTCGAGAAGGGGGTCCGCGCAGCTTATCACGGACCCCCCGGGGGTCCTCGGAGGAACAAAGGTTGATAACCACTGTCGTAGGGTATATATGTCGCATAATCGAGAACCTCATGTTTTTGCTGAATTATGCTATCAAAGATGCGATTCATGGCCGCGTAAGCAAATGCTCAGGTTCCGGTTCCCGAAAACTCTCAGAGAGAAAGCAATAAGCGGACAACCTCACAGTTTCGGGAGAAAAGTCGAACGAAGTGTCGTGTATCTCCGCGGTCTTCCCCCGGTCAAATCATAACGATGAGCGACTATCAGGAAACTACGAAACACGATTAATGCTCCAAGTTAGCTGTCAGTTGGTGCTACCTAGTGGAGCTCGAAGTTTGTTGTATTGAGTGCTCAGAGAAAACGCCACGCTCGAACTGGTTTCAGCTTCTCACCGCATGCGCGTCAGCTTGATAAAGAACCTCAACAAAAGGTTAACAGCACCTTCCTTCCTATGCTAAGACTATGGGCTTCCTCCGGCTACCCCGTCACCCTAGGCTCCGTCGAACCGGAGGATGTGAAGGCTGCACTGCTCAGTTCCAAGTCAAGTTGGACGCCGGAGGTCACCGGCATTCCCGACAGGTTCTCATCTCTGTCGCGTCAAGCATCAAGGGTCGTGTCTCTGTACGAGCGAAAGAACTCACGTGAAGTCATGTCAAACTATAGATCCATTTCGCTCATTGATCTTTTGTCCGAATTCCTGGAGGAAATGGTCGAATCAAGGCTAGATATGCATTCCGTAACTACGGCACTCCGGGCCGTAGTTTTTTTTCTACGGGTCTCTGGCAATCGAAAAGTGAATCGAGAATGAATTTCTCTAGTAAAAGGTTTTCACGTTTTTGGAAGAGCTCACCATGCGGCAGGCATTTTTGGTTAAATGTGCCTCATCGAAAGACATGGCCGATGTTTTCAACATTACAAACGAGCTTCTCCGTGCTAAGAAAACCACCGCGAAACTTTGTACACATCAAAACGACGCTCCAAAGACTGAAGCCGTCCACAAAGTTCATGTGGAAAATCGAACTTCTCGTCCTGCGCCCAAGAAGATTAATGGCGAAGGGAACGCTCGCAAAACGAATTCGGCTCAGAACTGCTATATATGCGGTGGTCCAAATCACTCAGCTCCAAATTGTCCTCACATCTCGACCGAATGCCGCTTGTGTCATAGGAAAGGTCATCCACCAGCGGTACGCCGATCCAGTCAGGGTTCAAGTTCATCATCTACTGGAATTGCTCCAGATCCGCTTCATCGGAGAACCCGATAAGGAACCAATTGTGCTCGAGGCGCGTTTGCAAAATCGCGACTTGCAAATGGAGCTGCACACGGGAAAAGGAATGTCAACCATGGAGCTAAGCAAATTCAAAGAGTTGTTCCCAGAAGAAACCGGGTCCCATCCGAACGATATCAGAGCGCTAGAGACGCTACAGATTTTCCAGCCACACTCTTACATTCACGGTTCAGTGACTTACGAAAACCGTACACACGAACTGAAACTTCACTTGATCGACAAACCGATTGCCCAGCTCTTTTCGGACGATCTTGGCTGCGAAGCTTTAGGCAGGATCCTCTATAGATTGGTCAGTGCTTCTAAAGCAAATTCGACTGCGAAGAGGAGGCGAAGAAATTGCTCCTCTAATACTCCAACCTATCCAAGAAAGGAATTGGAAAGATTCCGACCGCGACAGCTGCATTGCACCTCACAGGGAATCCAAAACCTTGATAGTTCAGATCGCGTCCGGTTCCACAGGCGTTACTTCCACTTGTTGACGGAGAATTGGACCACCTGGAAAAGTTTGATGTGATCGAGAAGGTCGACGCCAGCGAATGGGCTCACCCAGTAGTCACCGCTCTCCCCAACAAGGGAGAAAACACGAAAAAGCGAGCTCGTGTTTGCGGAGATTTAAAGGGGTGGATGACCATCCTTTGAAACACATCCGATACGCATCAGACAACATCGGACTCTGTGAGCGCCTCACAAAACTCGACATATCAAATGCATTTCTCCATATGCCTATACGAGAAGAGGACCATAAGTTCGTTACAGTCAACACGCACAGGCTTCTATCGTTCCAAGCGGATGTCAGCACCAGCTATGTGGCAACGTTTCATGGAAGCTATCCTCGCAGGCATCGAAGGAGTCGAGATCGTGATTGATGATGTCGTCATTTCAGCTGCTACCAAGGAGGGACATCTCAGAAGACAGAAGTTCCGAATCAGCCGGCTTACTTGTAGACCGCTCACGTGTGGGCCGAGGCAAGAGGATCACGCGTCGTATGCCAATTGATCCACGCAGCCAAAGTTTACATATGACCCACAGCTTGGTCAAGAGACTCGGATCAGGAACGGAACGCCACGTAGCTATCTCAACGGCAGGAGATCGCGTTAAGAACGTCTACAACTGCGGGGTTCACAACATACTCGTTTCCAGCCGACACAGATGGGACAAGGTCCTCAAACTGGGACTATAGAGCTCAAATGTTTGACACGAGCTAAGTTTCCGATCTTCAGAGGAGATTTAGGTCTGACCTCAAGAGCAGATCATGCAGACGGCGAGGAATCTGAAATGGTGGGCATCCTCATCGGGTCAGAAAAAAATGGCTCAGATAGAGTCCGCCGATCCACGTAACATCGATAATAAATCTATCCGCATTCGATTCGATGTTTGGTTGGGTCGTCGGCGGTTCAGAAAACCCGCCACAGAGCTCGAATATTCGGTCAGGCTTATGCGGCTTCGAGGTGATAAAACCCGCAGCGCCGGTCACCGAGCCCGGAGACATGGAAAAAATACCTGATGACCCAGAATCATCGAAGAAATTCTCGACTTGATATGAGACTCAATTCCTTGGATCACTACACAACATCCCGCTTAAGAAAACTGATGACAGTATAAACGTCAAATTGCTTCCTAACAATGTCAAATTTTGGAGACCGCTGATTCGATTGGAACCAGGTTTGCTGAACCGTCAGAGGACATCCTCATGCACATTTAATTTGGAACAGTTTTTCGAAAAATCTCGGCAGGAGAAAAAAAATCTGTAAAAAGAATCAATTTTCCGAAAATTTCCCCTTCCAAGCTGGCATTTCAAACTTGTTCTCCCAAAAAAAAAATTTCGAGGACATTTCATCCAAATTCGGTCTCTAACAAATTGTGCAGGGGAATCCACAGTCGCTGTAGAAAAGAATCGGTCTCGATCGAATGAATGATCTCCAAGATTATAGGGCTCGCTGAACCGACATTGTGCCACAAAACGCTTCCGAGGAAAATGCCCTGAATGTTTGAGATGTAATAAAAACTGTCAACTTTCATTTGAATCAACTCATGCTTCTAATCGAATGCAACGCTCTGATATGAAGTCCTGCCACTGACGCCTGGCCCTTCGTTTTCCCTGTCACCGTTCTCTATTTTCTATTTCGGTTTTATACAGGAGCGACCAAGAGCTCATCGCGCGCTTCTGTTAACCTAGCTGCTGATTGAAAGCTGACTTGTTTTCCACGGTACTTTCTGAGCACCGACATTGCTACTTCTTTCTGTTTAGCACAAAAGGATGTTTCCACACTGAGCTGAGATGCTCCATGCGTTCGTCAAAAGTCTGTCTCTTCCCTTGAACGTAAGCGCAGGCCGTTTATCACCGACACGAACGACGAAGACGGCCGGCAGCCAGCGGGAGCCTCTAACGGAGGAGCCAATGGCAAACGCACACTTCGATCATCCCCGTGCTGCTATCCCTTCAACCTCCCAGAACAAGATTCCGGAATGATTGGTTGCGAGTCTCCAAATTTCACTATCGGTATTCACTCACCTGTATCCGATCCCGAGATCGCGACGGGTCTACCCGACGGAAAATTCTTAGGCGTTGCTTGGAATCAAGTGACAGACAAGTTTCAGCGTCGGTAGAAAAAGCGCTCAGAGCGCTCCGGCAGGAGCCCCTGCCCCGTCGAAGAGAGAAGACTCCTCCAAGCGTCTACGATCCACTAAATCTTCTGTCTTCAACGAGCATCAACGCGAAAGTTCTCTTACAAGAATTTTGGAGAGCAAAATGTGGATCGGATTCTGAACTGAGCGTCGAACACAAGACCAAGTACAACGGTTTCATCGAACTTCTCGAAAGATCCAAGTCGTTCGCGATCGGGAAAAATATGATCTCCAGCAACAAAACGACGTCCAGGCAGCTTCACATCTTTCCAGATGCCAGCTTAGAGGTCTACGGCTGCGTAGCCGACATTCGAGAACTCAGAACGAATTCGGAACCAAAATTAGCATTTGTAATGGCAAAAGTTGAAGTTGCTCCGGTGAGGCCTATGTCAATTCACCATGTAGAACTTCTCAGGAATCTCCTGGCAGCCAGGCTCCTGGATCTTCTCAAGAAGAATCTAGACTTCAAAATCGATTCGTATCACCTAGGTATATTTCGATAATTCTAGTGTCTTGGGCTGGGCACGATCGAAGCCTGAGAAATAGAAAGCTTTGTAGCCAACAGAATTCGAAGAATACATACGCTCGTCTGCGACACTGCATTTGCCTATGTGAGAAGCGAAATGGATCACATTCCCCGGCCGACACATATCCGATTCGAAACAACGGGAACTTCTTGGCTTCAAAGCAAAGAGGTCATTCCGGACGCGGAGGGCCTCGAATTTCAAGTGGACGTTGAACGAAAACCGACAATCTCAACTTGCCTACTTTCGAGCTCGACGAAAACGAACGATCCGCCGCCGATATTTTTCGAGAAATGTTTCTCTTCTTGGTTCAAGACAATCAGGTTCTTGGCCTTTGTGGGGCGTTGAAACGCCAGAGTTCAGAGAACAAACTCAGATTATCAACTCAGATTATCCGGAAGCGGCAGATAATCAGGCAATCAACCTCCGAACATCGAGGTACATCAAAGCCGATACAATGATCGGAGCAAGATACGATCTGATCAGAATCATGCAACGAACATACGTCCCAGTCGAAATCAGGCTTCAACGCAAAAATCTCAAAACGGTCAGCCCTCTTTGCCAGAATGCTCCATTCATAGACAAAGACGGGTTGATTCGCTGCAAATCTCGTTTGTCCAGATCAAGAGACCTGACCGATGGAGAAAAATTCCCAATCATTCTTCCGTCAGGCGGTTTCTTGACTCGACTCATCATCAGAAATGTCCATGAAAAGAGATGTCTTCATTCAGGCGGACTGGCAGCAGTCCTTCACGAGTTACGGAAAGATTATCCACTACAGTAGGGTCCTGCTTAACGAACTTAATCCGTTCTGGCGGGAGGTTCGTTATCCGGATCGTTCGTTAACCGGAACATGCTTCAACATTAATTCCTATGAGGAGAAAGAGAATCCGTTCCAGACAGTCAAGATAAACACCTTTTCGTCAACCACAACCACGATTAACTCCGCTTCGTTGAAGTTTTAATGATACGAACTTGAATCAAGAGAAGATTCACTGTGATCCTCAATTCATATCTCAAACCAGTTTTATCGTGTTCTTTACTTTCTCTACTTTTTCTCTATCTTTACTTTTTCGTTAGTGACGCCAAGGAAAAGAACCTCGTTCGACACTGAACACGTGTAATCATTGACCCCCATCAGAAAAGAGTTCATCAGGAGAGCATTCCATAGAAGAGATATTTTTGCGCACATGAATTCTCTGTGTAATGCAGTGGTTCCCAACCTGGGGGCCTGGGCTCCCCAAGGGGGCCCAGAACCTATTCTCGGGGGGCCCGAGTCTTAGCAAGTCTTTGGCAAAGTTGGGGGCCAAGAAGAAGAATTGCTTATCGCTGCCGATCGGTCGACTTTGGATCGATGTAAAATGATTCACACAGAATCTATAAGTTCTTGATTCTGAAATCGAAAGGAAATGCAAAGCGATTCCCCAGGATCACACATGCTTGCGAATCTGAAACGTTGAGTTTCTTCAACTGTTGATCGGCTGGAGATGGAGACTCACAAGGACATCTGTTGAAGTCTGTTGAATTTAAGAACATTTGTGATTGAAGCGGTATCGAGCACCGCATACAGAGGCTCGCAGACCGAAAACGAGATTCGATATTCGAATGATAAGTTGATTCCAGAGGGTTCTGGAGGGAATACATCAGGGGGCCCGAGTCTAGCCGCCACCATGACAGGGGAGCCCAGTCGCCGAAAAGGTCGGGAACCACTGGTGTAATGGGAGTGTATTCATATTCATTCCTCATTCATCATATTTTTCAAGTGGTTCGTTAACCGGATCAACGGTTTGTAGAGGGGACCAGGGGTGTGGAATCGAGCGTGATCGTTAAGCGGATCGTTCGTTAACCGAGCCGTTCGTGAACCGGGTCCCTACTATATTCCACGCGAGGAAAGTGGTATGCGAAGTGACCATCACCTGCCCGACCTGCAAAATATTTCACAGCAAGTCAGGCTCACTTCCGATCGCTGATTTTCCAGCTTTTCGAGAAATCTTAACCATTCAGAAAAACTGGTTGCGATTCCGCCGGTTCAATTGCACCCAATCCATGCACGATCAAGACAGTACGATCAAGAGGGCCTGAACCGACCCATCAAGAAGCTATATCCCATATAAAAACCCAGCCGATAAGAAATCGCGAAGAATAGAAAACATGACATGGAAAAGGAATCCATGATTTATACTGAGCACCCAAGAAACTCTGCCAGAACCTATCAATCTTGGACTCCAGCTGAAAACCCATTTGATCGTGAGCATCTCGATTACGCCGGTCCGATAGATGGATAGTGTGTTTTCTTTCTTGTCGACGCTCACTCAAAATGGAACCACGTGCTGCACAAAACGTCACCTCAATACCACCCCGCTTCCAATTGACAAGTGGAAAAGTATGCGCAAACTGTCAAGCAAGGACTGAAGAAAATAAAAGCCGTAGGGGAGAACAAGCTTCTCACGGCACTTCAAAGATTCCTTCTCCAATTCCGCATGATGGAAAACTCAGCTATGAAGAAAACACCTGCACAAGCGATGATCAATCGCTAACTTCGGTGCCGATCAAAGTTACTTCGAGAACGATCTCAATTGAGTTTTATTCAAGAGAATAAAACTCCACCTGAAACCACCGAATCTCGAAGAATACCCAAGTTCAGAGTTGGAGACAACGTCATGGCATGCATATACAACAACAGAAGGAAATGGATTCACGCGAAGATCGTTCAGCTTTGTTGATCCCAAGTTGCGATGGTCAAGTTTCCGAACGGTGTTCCAAAACATCACTACAATCAGCTGCAACGTTTGCCTGATGGACCCCTGGGCCAATCATTATTCTCCGGACTCCACGCGCCATTGCCATGTAGACGAATGAGACGTTAGCACTAGTACGCGCACGTACGCGCACGTTACACGCTGCCACGAGCAGTCACCACGAGAAACTGCCTACTCATTCCTAGCTCTCCTAATTTGGTCCATTGCCCTCCGAATTACAGCGAAGTACCAAAGTCTGTGAAGGAAACCTGACCCACAATAAAACGAAGAAGGTTCATTTCATCAGGTTGAAGGTGAGAAAGAAATCCAAGTTAAAACTTTACAGTAAAAGGGACTCAGCTACAAACAAGACTTTGAGCTTCTGATGACGTTCGTGATTTAGAAGTCGCTTTTCAGCGCGACTGGTGATCTCGATCGCAGCACTCTTTGGAGTCACAAAAATCTTCTTGGAGGCGGGAACATTCTGAATTGAATAACTTTATTAGATGTATCACTGACATTATACAGTGTGTGTATGATACGCGGGGGAGGAGCTAGGCATCCTTGTAGTCAGAGGAAGGGATGCTGAATTCGATCACAAAACACAAGGTGCACTCAGGAAGAAGTGATTGGATGAGCGAGTTTTCTTTCTCCCTCATGTAGCAATTTATGACTGGCATAAACTCTAGGGGAGTGAGGATGAGCATAAGTGACAAAAGGAAGGCTGCGCCAAAAATGACATGTAAATATGCTCAAGCTTTCGAAAGTTCAGGAAGGAATACGCGCAAGTATGTGTGACGTCAGGATTCCGCTTCGATAGGAAAATCGAGCCGTCTTAGAATGAGGAAATCGGGAGCGACTGGACACCCAAGAAAAACTGCACACCCGCAAAAAGTTTGGGCCCACCCTGAAATGCCGCAAAAAAAAACAAATTCAATGAAACTTTGAGCATCCGTGAAGTAGTACTACGAGAATTACAACCAAGAACCGAGCGATCACCATGATCAAAGTCGTAGTCATCATCATCATCATCAGAATGACGAATTTCAAATTCACTGCATTTTCTCCGACGAAGCCGATTCGGTTCAAGTCAAATATCTTTAAGATTCTTTCTTCTCTGACATTGTTCTGCAAGCCACACGCTGCACCTCGAGGGCCAAAATACCAGCGCTTACTCATAGTTTCCTCGATCGAGACTGAAAGTAATCGGACGATTGGATCCTCATCCGCATATCTCATCAGATCTCCTGAATAGTGGTCTCGCTACTCAAACCGCACGGAAGTCTCGTCTGAGAAAGCGTGGCCCATAGGTTTCCTTAGAAATTCGGTACTGCCCGGGCATCGTGTTTGGTGCTGCTATTTATTTGGTAATCGCGCTTTGTGCTCAACGGCCGTACTCGGAGATAGTCGCTTCGGAGAGACCTTCGTTCCTGGAGTTCGTCAATAGCTATATTGACTCTTGGATAACGGCTTATGGCCATTATGTCTTTCTTTATTATGCTGGAAAAAAAGTTTGGCGCTTTTTGGCCCTTGTGTTGCCTTGTCAATGGTTCCGTTGGACGCTTGGCTCGAAATCGGCGTTCAATCCCCATCCGCAGATCA
>JAJSRV010000060.1:600000-756720 GCA_021527715.1 Neoseiulus cucumeris | reverse complement strand
CCCGTCCCTACCTGGAGGCATGTTCGCTGGTTGCTCTGCACGTTTCCAGGTCTGGTCGTGTCAAATATTGGCGACGGCGGCCGTGGAGTGGTCGCCGTCGTCCTGCTCGTTGTGGTCGTTGTAGTTGCTCTGCCGCCGCCGCCATCATCGTCGTCATGCTTTTCGTTGTCAGTGGCAGGAGAGAGCACGGCATGGCAAGACAAAGCAAAAAAATTCGTGTTTGCTGTTCGGCCTGGCTGCATCCTATGTGTGTCCGTGCTCGCGCGCACACGCGTGTCTGTCTCTGTACCTTGTTGTAGTGACGTTCCTCTTCTTTTAGAGATGGGAGTTCGCGGTGTCCTCTTCGTCGTTGGAGAGCTTCCTTTCTTTGTGGCCAATAACCCGTAGCGCACTCGGATGATACATAAGACGACCGGACGGTCGCTCGGCTGGCTAGTGCCCAGCATTCCTCAGGGCGGCAGTATCGGACGCCACCGTCGATGCTGCTGCTGCCGCCGCCGCCGCTGTTTCTTTGCTACCGGGTTCCGTCGTTTCCTTCAATGTTTCTCCATCTACGGGTCAGCCGAAGGAACGCTCGCTTCTCCAGACGAAGCGTTCTCTCTCGGCGTTTTTGTTTTAAAATTGCTCGGCGACGTCTTGCCCAGCGACGAATGATTCCTGCTCTGAGGACGCTGTTGCCCACTTCTACGACAACCTACTGACCGAGCGAGCGGACGACTGGGCGACTTACCAGGCATCCAACAGAGCCGCCCATCGACCGACTCAAGGAGCTTGTCGACGGAAGAATTTATTACAATCTTCTGCTCGGTCTCCTTCAACGGGGCGCTCGTTAGTAGTTTAATATTCGGGAAGAGGTCGTCGTCGTCGCCGCCGCCGCCGCCGACTCCTCCATCTGAGCGAACGAACGGAAGACCAGTCAGCTTGCCTGGCCACCGGCCGTCCCTATCTCTGGCAGCGCTCAGGAGAACGAGGCAACTTCCATTCATCGCTGCCAGTTGCCTCCTCCATCCTCACTGCACGCCCGAGTTCAGCGGCCGCTGGACGAACGGACGACCGGTTGGCTGCGGACTCAATTAAACTCTTCGTCGCGTGTTTGGGCCTGCCTACAACTGGGCTGCCAATCTTCCGCTCGTGTTCACCCTTCAGGTCCTTTTTTTAGGCCATACTCGAGGCTTGTAGGCCCTACATGGACTCGCCTCGCCAAACGACCAAACTTGCAGAATTTCGCTCTCAGTCCTGCGCGAGATCCATGGCCTGTCTTGAGCCGCTTAGGACCAGTTGCCTGTTGTCTCGGTGTCCTGACTTCGAGGCCTCAGACTTCGGTATCTGATTCGTTTTCGTGTGAGGTTGTCAGCAGTGATTCGGGAGAATCAGGAGACACGGCAGGAATCTGAAGATCGTGGCCGTTTCGTTCGACGCAACATTCGAAAACGATTACGTGAATCACGTTGAGCTTTAGTTTGAGGTGGATAGTAAACAGAAAAAGTCAATTCTCTCTTTATTTCCTTTTGAAAAGCTACCGAATTTCGGACTTCGCTTTCCCCGTAATCGCGGATCGTTCCTTCTCGGGGAGTTTTGGAGCTCGCCAACAAAGAAACGAGCGGGCAAGAATTTCGTTTTTTCTTCCTTCCTCCTCCTTCCTTCCTTTCTTCTTCGACGAGTATATCGGTCTCACAATGGTCCGTTAAGCGGGATGCAATATCGCCGTCACGAAAAATGCGTTTTGTTAAATATTTTTCCTCCGACTAAGTGACAAGGACCGACTACTCTCGAGGGATGCCACACACAATGGGACATTAATGTGAAGCGAACAGCGAATGTCTTAATCGCGAGTCTGAAAATTCTCTTTTCGGCGACCGTTTTCTGTCTGTTTGTCTGCACTGATGCAGTCCGACAAGAGATCGTGTTGAGGATTCTTTGGCGCTGCGTGAAATTGGTTGCTTGTCTGATTGCTCTCACCACATTAAAAGATCGGAAAACTGATTCCAGATACGTTCCGGGGTTCCGTAATCTCCAAAGAATCCGCCCGCGAATCTTGAATAACTTTTACGCTTCGGGCGTCTTGGGTGGCTAGTTGACATCTTTCGCGGTGGCGTGGCACGAGGAGAAGCGCCCAGAAATCGGACTCATTTTTGTTGTTCGATAGATTCTTCTTTCTTCCTTGGTCCGTTGGTTCGTTCCCTCGTTTGTTCGTTTGACAATGTCATGTTCTCCCTGGCTGAAATTGGATCCGATCGATAGCGCCACGCCGCCGGCCCGTTTGTCCGCTCGCAGTGGGAAACAGTTTCAGAGTTCAATTTGACAAATAATACCCGGGCCATCAATCTCCTGTATTCTGCTTTCTTCTTCTAGGACTTCGGTTCTTGTCTAAACGACCTCTGGTCCGGAGTTTTCGAGCTCCGTCCAGAAACTTCAGCCACAGAGCTTGAGCTTCTGTGATTTCGTCATTAAGGCCACCTCCCCGTGGAGCCAAACGTTGTAGGTGTTCATTTTTGTTATATTTTTTTTCTCTGCTTGTTCCGCTGGGATGTGTTTCTCTCGCCGTCCCCGATCGGGTGATCCCCGCCGCGTTGTAATAGAAATATTCGCTGATGACTATTTTGCGTTTCAAGCGGAGACTGATTCGCCGGCGAACTAACCAAGTTCCCGAGCTGGCGGACGACTGCCTTAGTGACTGACTGACTGATGAGAGCCGGTGAGCGTTTGAAGAAAATCAAGAGTTAGCGAGCAACAGTCGAATAACTTGTACGAGGCTGGCGCTTGACACGTTTCCATGGAAGAGAAGCGGCGCAGAAGTCCTGGGGGGGAATTGTGTTCTCCATTAAGCGGTTCGGTGCGATTGAGCTACAGAACGTTCGAATCGAAAACACAGCTCACTTCGATGCTTGCTATTCTTGCTTGTATTCCGCTGATACGATCAATGCAAAGAACTCATGAGAGCATCTGATCACTTCTTTGATTGCTACGAGATGGATTGTTTTGATGAAACAGCGATGCGGTGGTCACGATCACTTCTTCGGTAGTGATCGTTCGTATCAATAGAGATCGGAAATTATTAACTGGTCCGTACGTTGCCTCGGGATGAGAGCCTCTGTGTCAAATGTGGACTCCTGAAAGAGAGCAACATCAACAGCAACAACGACAATAACTCGCTGGAGAAAAGGCAGCTGAACACGTGCTTTGTAATGGGCTGTCACGGAGATGCTAAATGCAGATAGCAAGCTAGCAACAGCGACGACAACGTTGAGACGGGACCCCCATCGAAAACTAACTCGCCGGCGGGCTGGGCTGGCCGAGCGAGCGAGCAAGCAAGAAAGTTAAGAAGCCAGCCGCAGGCATGCCTGGGCGGTCGTGCTGTATTGCTGTTGCTGCCGCTGTTGAATAAATTTCACATTAAATCCGCATGAATGCTCGCCTGAGGAACAAGACGACGTCGACAACGCGGCCGCCACAACAACCGCAACGAGCGACGTCGACTACGTGAGCAGAGGATAAACAAAGAAGGTTTTTTTTTTCTATTACGAGTACGCCCTCTCCTCATTGCGGCTGTTCAGCATCTGTACACCGCGTGTCACGGTTGCGATGAGCGCTCATACGATCCGTCATCATCTGGAAATAATCCCCTCGACTCACATCAGCCAATGTTGGGAATCTCTCAAAGCGATTCCGTGCGTTACCATCCGGCTGTTTATCTCTGGTCAGCTTCTTGATTGTTGTCTAGTTTTTTTTTTCTCTCTTCTCCCAGAAAGCGCGAATAATAATAACAATAATGATAACGTGATCTGGGAATGACCGAACACCACTTCGTTTAACAGAAGACCTGTCAAGATCTGTCAAGACAGAACCCGTCTGTCACGGAGACCGTCCGTATCTATTGAATAGCGTACCTGCCCACACGGCCTGCTCACATACATGAATGTACATCCCATTGAATAGAGTACGTAGTTCACTTTCGCAGAAAACGAGCACTTCATCCGGATCGTGAGCCTCATCGTAATGAGAAATGAGCGAACTAGCAGCTACGCCGCGCCGTTTTTCGTGTACGACTGCGTATAGGTACAGCTAGTCGACGCGGTTTCCTCCTCCAACTCGCTGATGTTTTATAATGACGGCAACGACGACGACAATCGTAATCAAGGCTCGAAAAGGATTTGTTGGTCTGCCCCGACCGATTGACATGGGCGCTCATTCAGAATACCAAATCTCCGGCGGGGAAGCGGCAAAACAGACGAGTACGAGCTCGTGTACACAAGCTAACGAGTTTGAATCTTTTTATCGGAGGCTTTAGACCGCCATTCATGTCGGTTCGGAGCTGCGGCACTTGCCACTCTATCATTGACATGAGTGGTTTCAATGTGGTTTCAATGCCGTTGAGCCGAAGAAGAAATTGAACAAGCATGAAAGCAGTCGGCAAGTGAGCGAGAGACATGCTCTGACAGGCGCGCAGGCAGGTCCATAGCACGCAAATAATGGCACGGAAAAAAACTGAACTGAATAGGCTGAGGGCGTTACTGATTCTCTCCTCCCAGAACAGAGCAGCGGCAGCGGTGGTGGTGGCCCTTGTGGCATCAACACCAACAAACGTTGGCGAACATATAGTAATGACCCGCCTTCACGACCTTGACGCGGATAAGCGTGGAGACAGAGAGCCACTCAGCGAACGGTCAAGCGAGCGCGCGCGAGAGAGAGAGAACGAGAAAACTACGCGAGTTAGTCCAAATCGTGATTAATGTTGAATACATGAATTTCATCAAGCTGCAAATGCGGTTATCCGCCCGCCCGCCCGCCGGCCGGCCCGCCGGCTTGATGCTTGTTGTTCTTGTCGACGTTCCGTCTCCCCGACGGCGGCGTTAACCAACCTCGCCCACTCATCCGCTCACGAGAACGAAATACGAAGTCCTCACGAAACCTTTATCAATGGATGAACGGAAAGACGAACGACGTTTGTTCGTTATCTTCTGATCTCCAGCTTATCTCACGACTCGTGGGTGCATGCCTTATCTGTCGGTCGGCCACACGTCAGCGGTCAGGTGCGAACGCTGCTACCGGACTTCAGGATTACGCTCGTTCGGCTTCCACCGTCCGAAAAGCAACTACGTGTTCGAGCTCTTCCGTCAACATCATGACGAGAGCTTGAGTTCAAACTGTTGCTCGAACTCGAATGAGATTCTGACGCCTCTCGTCAGAACCGTTCTTTCAAAATGATGAAACTTCGGACAAATGATCTCCACGATGTTGCTGGACCGCTGTGTCTAAGTCAAGTTCAAAGTTTCGCTGGATAGAATCTCAGAAATGATTCATGGAGCTTTGGTCGACTGAATTGATCTTTCCGCTCGAGGGATTGATGTTCTTCGCGAGCTCATTCGGAAACGGAACTCCACTTGCAACAAAGTATCTTCAAGTTTCATAGTTGACAAGTGAAACGCCGCCGCCGTCGTTCCTCGTCGACAGAATACACGTCATTATGAATGAATCGCTAATGCTCGACGTCGGAATATGTTTGAGCCATGGAAATGTTTCATTCACCGAACTGTTTCTGGTCTTCATCGAATCGGAACTCGAGAAGCAACATGGCTCGCTGCGACGAGGCTTCTCGTCGGTCGATTTGTTGTCGCGCTGAACAGCTGTCGCGGCGGGAGCGTCTCTGGTCGTTCGTATAAAACTGACTGATAACAGCGATCCGCCGCCACCTTTCACCGCGCACGATTATTCGCATCATGCAGTCCTTGCGGTGTCCTAGGCGTTGCCCACTAAAACGGTGTTCGCTTTCCATGTTGTGTAGCCGACCCGGTTCGGCGTAGTTCGGTCGACTAACTTCCCGCTCCGCTGAGGCCCAAGGACCGATGTCCGCTTCCACACTCATTTACGCTGCCCTCTCTATCATTGCCGATGTCAGTGGAATCGAGACTCGAGGGAGATTTTCAGTAAAACGTTTCGAGCGAAAACTCGACTCATCGACGGACGGACGGACGGACGGACGGATAAACAGGCAGAAGAACGCGACGTGTTGCGCGCTTTCTCGAAGCGGCGGCGGCGGCGGCAGCCACATTTTAGATTTATAAGTGGAGAAACACTTCGCGTGGGACCATGCTCGCATTTAATAGCTATTCGTAATAGTATCATCTTCCACGTATCCGCGATACCCGAAACACGTGGGCGAGATGTTCTCCAACGATCCGGCAACAAAATCTGTTCTTGCAGGGAACCTTCGTCAAAAACTTCGCCAAACCGAAAGCATCGACGGCGGAACTGTGTCGTCATCTCAGTTTCACCTTGGAACCTCTTCAGCCCGGAGCGTATCTCGAAATGGGCCGCCGTTGATTGCACGGATTCGCTTGTCCTTGGAGAAGCGCTCAGCGATTTGTTTACGGAACTCTTTCGCGTGTTCTCAATCGAAAAACGTGGACTTCTTGTCGCTGTCAAGCTGTTTGGATGAATGAATACGTTAAGTGCATTCGGACGAAGAGTACGTTCGTTCGTTTGTTTGGTGCTTGCTTGGTTTGTCTGATTGCTCGCTCGTTCTCTCAATCGAAGACTAGTAAGTGGGCATTCAAGTCAAGGGGCGAGCCCGGGCCCCACAGTCAAACAGACGGACGTGGGGGTGTGAGACCGACCGACCGACCGACCGACTCGCCGGTACGAGAGCGCCCAAAAGAGAAGGCTTTTGTTTCCGGAACGAGCAAGCGAACGAAATTCATTCAATTAGTGAAAATAGATGTTACTTACTCTTGAGCCTTTTCGCTGGCTGGCTGACTCGTTTGCGTGGTCGATGGCTCTGTGGATCTCGTTTGAGCTCATAGACTCTCTATCTCGACCGGCCACTTGCTCGGCCGCGGGTGATCAATGGAAAAAAAACGTGGCTTGCAAGTTTCATTTGAGAATAAATTACTCTCCGGGACCGTTTCTGCAAGTTTTGTCTGTTCGTTCCTCCGTCCGTGCGTCCGTCCATCAAACTGGATGAGGCCAACATGCTCCACTAGACCCAAAGATTCGTTGCAGCATCAGCAACAACACGTTTGATAATAATTCATTAGCTCGTCTATCAATTTATTCAGCTTCCATCTGTCTGTGTGGAGTATCAGCTTCCCCGTCCGTCAATCGACTCATTCCGTCTCCTTGCGGCCGTTTGAGAGTTTCTCGGTTGCTGGAAATTATTGTGAACCAAAGTTTGTTCTGTAAGCGAGTTATTCTCCCGTGCTCAATCAATTGTCCGATTGATCACAACAACAAAACAACAACAGCTAGAACAACAATCGAGTTCCAATCTCCGTCGAGTTAGAGGAGTCGCCGGACAGGCGGTTGAGCAATCTTTCGACAGGTACGTTTACGTCGGATGTTTGTCGTATCGGCTGCATCAGCAGGTGATCAACTCGTGGACGAAAACACTCACAATCGAGGAAATGGACAATCAACTTGTTTTAATGACCGAAACATTCATTAGGGATGGCCGAGAGAAGTTGAAGCAACAATCGTTTCGACGTTCGATCGCGATCACTTAGCTGCCCATCAGACAAAGTTCGTCCGCGGGGATTGGATTGCGTCCCCTGGACATCTCGTTGTCCTCCCGCCGCCGCCGCCGAGACTTCCCAAGTACGAGAATTTCCGAATCGTACGCAGACGATATCAGGTCGCTGGAGGATCTCAGAACTCGCCGGGTCGTCGTCAATACCCATGAAGCTTACGGAATAAGCCATGGACTCGATAAACGTAATCCCATGCGACGTTTTCTTTGTTGTCATTATTGCTGCCGCTGCTGCTGCTAATTGATCTCGTTCAGATTGTAATCAACCGGTGGATGCGAATTAATGTTGCAGAACATCAAACAGAAGTTCGAATAAAGGTAGCTAAGTGCATTTCCGTCTAACTCCGACCGCCTCCGTTCGGGCTTGGTGTCCGTGCGAGGCTTCGTAATCGATGTGCGCTCCCAGATTGAGCCTTGACTGTTCACTCGCTCGCTCGATCTGTCCGGTGCGCTTCTTTGCTTACTCGGCCGGCTATCGAGAATGAGTTGCTTCATCTAGGTGTGCTTTCTTGCTCGGTTGCATACAGGCTTACCATGGATAGACCTTGTCGTGGATTACTCACGGCAATAGCACAACGGCTCAGATACCAAAGAAACCTGCGAAGCCTGAAGAGAATTCCACGTCGAAGACCGCCGCCACCCCAAGGCGAAGGCTTGGCTGGAGGAGAACATGACTTAGATGCTCCCGAAGCGTCCAGAGAGGATTTGTACGTTGGTTGCTTGGTTGGCTGGTTGGTTGACTGGCTCACTCGCTCGCTCGCTGGTAAGGGAAGAGGTCGAGGTTATCTAGAGACAGCGAGCGAGCGAGCGAGCGAGCGAACCAACGAAGGGGTGGCCAGGCAGCGACGGCTGCGGATAGTTTGGCAGCCCAGGCGAGCCTTGTGCACTGTGAGAGATACGCCTGCCTTTAAGGGACCAACGCCGTCGCCGCCACCACCGTTGCCGTCGCCGCTGCTGCCAACCATCCTGAGGGCTAATGATCGTTTTACAGCGATAATATGCCCGCTCGCTCGCCTGCTTGTCTGCCTGCCTGCCTGCCTGCCCGCCTGCCCACCCTCCCGCCAACCAGCCCGCGTGTCTGCCCGCCTGTGTTGGACGTAGGTGGCTTGGAACCAACGAGATGGTGGTGTCGGTAGTTGTAGCGACAGCGGCAACTCTGCCCATCGAGGTAGGTGTTGCTCGGAGGCGTTCAGATACACCCTTGACGTTGTCTTTGGCGTCGTTATCGCTGTCGAGGCGGTTTCGAGTACACGACCAAATATACGAACTCTGGACATGCAGCAGGGGCGATATAGCGAAGCGGCTCGATTTTGAGCGAGGAGATTTCCGCCCGATCGGCCAACTCGGCTGACAGGCAAGGTGCTCTCGAAGAACCAAGGGAAGAAAGTGCGAAAGAAAGCAATCAACATCGCAGATAGATTCGCGCCGGTAAAGGTGAAGGAAAAATCGCTGCTCGTCGTCTTCTATATGTGACGTGTTACTGGCATTTAACGAGATTGATCGCCAGGATCACTCAACGGTTATCCGAACTGAGCCTTGACAAACCATGTCTCTCCTCCGCACAACCATCCATCCATCCATTCATCTGACTGACTGATTGACTACTATCTCTCTTGCTTTCCGACGTCGACGTCGTCGTCGTCTTGCCTTGACTTGACTCCAGAGTTCCGAGAGCAAGGAACGAATGAATGGTCGGACACAGGAACGGTCAGGGTGCTCGGCACCCAACAGGCGACCAACCGAATATCTGACTGAGACTCACTCGGTTTACAGAGTTTAGAATCCGGAACAGTTCCGCGTCGTCGAGGCTCCCGCCACCGTTGTTGTTTCGAGGGAGATTTTCTCGTCTTAAAACTGGCCAAAAATATTCTTAACCAGCCGAGTTTGGAAGGAACGACATCGAGCGGTGTCAGAAAGATCAAGGGGGTTTGGTGCTAGTTCTTTATCCGCTCACCGGTTGGGTTGAGGGATCGGTGACACTACTGACTGAGCCAAAGGTGCCGCCGACAACCTGGAACATGAATGATTCTTCACGGTCATGTTGGCAACAGGCCTTTCTGAAGCTCTATCTTCGTGAGAGGGAGGCAATAGAAGCGAACAAAGTCAACGGCGACGAATGAGTAATGGGATCGGATCTAGCCGGAGAATCGGAATTCAGTCAGAGTTTTCTGTTCGGAAAAACTCCACCAATTTTGTTTCGATCCTGGGCGTTAGGATCGCTGTCGAAACAGGGTGATGTGGAAGGGCGAGCAACATGAAGTGGAGTGACATGTCCATATGGTTGTTCACAGCCAGCACAAAATGGCCCTGGGCCCGTGGCATTACGCGCAAGCAAGAAAGCAACACACACTCGGACAGGCAGGCAGGCAGGCATGCACTCGGGGCGTTTGGGGGATTGGGGATCGGGGCTTCTGAGGGAATGAGAAGAGCACGTTCGCTGGAGGGCCTTGTTGATGAATCCTACCATCTTCCTCACACTTTGCCTAGGGCAGGTAGCTGTGGGTGACGTTCCATTCAAATTACAGCAGTGCCTGTAGTCGCCGCCCAGGAGTCTCGCTCTTCCACCCCGCCGAGTTCTCCCCACAGCTGCGAGCGCTGCTACAACGAGTTCCAACACCATCGACAACAACAACAACAGCCCAACTCCGGCAATCTGGTTGACTAGCGCTCGCATCTACCGGGCCGTTCGGGATGTTCTTCGATTTTTTCTTTTTCAACCGAGAGGGGATCGTTTTTCTTTCGCGAAGTTTCGACTGTTTCCATGAGTGTCTGGTCCAACTGATTCCAAACTGGATGGAAACGAATCGAACTCACCGGGTTTGAAGACTGTGAACAAACTGCCGTCTGACCTTCTGTCTGATTGGTGCTCAGAACTCACTCAGAGTTGCCCCTGTCCCGTCCCGCGACCGAGCGGTTGAGAGAATGAAGTGCCAGTCGACGCACTGCGCACTCAGTTATTCTCAGCCTTATATATTAAGTGTTGAATTATTCGATAGCCTCCTCAAGATACAACCGGTAGTCGTTGTCATCGTCGTCCAAGAATGCCGACAGGAAGGAGGAAAGAGGCTCAGAAACGCCGCTCATCAATTACGAGAAGGAGACGACCAGGGCAGCAGTAGGGAAGCTAAAAAATTCATTAGGACTTCCACCGAATGTTAGCCCTCATTCTCTCCAAGTATCCATCTGAGTGAGGACGTTCTCGACATTCGCGGATCCTCTCCCAGGCACCGAGGAAACTCGGAGTTCTTTCTCGGCGCACGTTCTGAGCTTCCTGTGGCGTCCGCGCGTGCGTGCGTGCGTGCGAGTGAGCGTTCTTGCTGTTTTTTTTTCTTTCGTTTCTCTATTGGCGCGAGTGACGGTGCCGCACCGCCACCTCCGCCAACCTCGCTGCAAGGAACGTCCTCTGGGAGAACAGGCGGCAAGAAAAGCAGAAGAATGGAAGAGGATTGGCCCGTTAGAAAACTACAGAGGGAACAACTCAATTGATGCAGTGCACGGGGACTTGCTCACAGTTGTTCCAGCTGCCACATCGGCGAAAGAAGACAGTAACAACGCACCGACAGCCAGTCAACAACGGCGACTTGTGCGTCGGTAGAAACACGAACGAAAACTATCTCCGAGAGACCATGACGAGTTATCGAATGTGAGAAAACGTCCCGCTGTCCCGTCCTCACCGTCACGACGCACAGCGAAAAGCGGGAAAACAAACACGAAATGGTTCGGGATTATTTTCCGCAATAACCGTGGATTGAACGAGGGAAAGGAACCGGAGGAATAGAGAGAAATCTCCCTCAACCCGATTCATGTGTGCACGCGCGTAAGCTACTTTGTTTGGCGACACGTTCGCTCGAGCTCTCAGTGGAAGCGGGAAGTTTTTCTTCTTTTCCACAAAGGTAAGGACATGACAGAGAGAAGAGAAAAGAAACAAAGAAAACCCAGAGGATGTTGAAGATTTGTTCAATGGTGGAAGAAGGAGCTTAGGAAAACTTATTGGAATCCACCGCAAAGCCGCTTTCTCCATCCTTTTTTTGCGGTCAATAAGCTTGTCGAATCCTCCTCCTCCTCCTCCTCCTCGTTCTCCTGCCACTGCCGGTGGAGAATCACACGGTGAGGGCCCAGAGAGCCAGGAGTAAGACCGAGCAAGGAGAAGAAGGGCCTCGACACAAGAGGCCTAGACACTGAGTGCCTAGGGCTCGGTAATACCGCCAGGTAACGCTGAGTGAGAATGGGTGTTGAAGAGCAGCAGCAGCAGCTTGGAGTACGAAGCGAGCTCGCTGAGTTTGCAGGTAATAGGATTGTAGCCTAATTAGGCTGACTGCTTCTCCCCCAATCAATAGTGCGGACTGGGCGACTTCCCTGGAAAGACGGTGGAGCAGAATAAAAAGTTGCTCTGACCTCGCTACGGATTTTCAAAGTTCTGTGCGAGCCTCACTTTGCGCGAGTTATTGAGTGCGCAGTGCGCGGAATCGCTTCAAGTGCTTTCAATTGCGGTCCAAGGAGTACATCGTGGAGCGTTTTTTTTACGAAAAATCCTCATGACGGAGTTTCGCGCAGAACGGTTCGTGTATAACGAGAGTTTTTCCTTCTTCGCCTCGTGCTCTCTCTCTGTGTCGTTACCGGACTTGACTCGAGCTGACTATGCAAAGGTCAACACAATTGATGTTGACCGTCCGGAATCTAGTTAAGCAGTCTCTGTTCAAGATTCCTCGTTTCATTTTCCACGGTGCAGAGTTGCCGGATGACCGCGGCGAATGGAGGACTGTTTCGTTGTCGACGAATGAAATTCGGGATCGGATGAAGGGTGTTCAGCCCGCCCGACACGAACCACAAATATTCCTCTCGTTCTCCTAAATTCCTCTCCTCTCCAACCTGTCCTCGCGTGTGAGAGAAACGACAGAAAGATTTGACGGTCACAAAGAACGCGAGCAAGCGAGGGAGAAGCTTCGAACGTTATATGGATTCTCGAATGTCGGTCCGTTCCGGCGAAAAGTCAGAGGGCAGACAAGAAGAAGCAGAGATAGAAAAATGAAGAAATGAAATAATCGATTCTGTCTTTCTTGACTGAGCAAGCAAGCAAGCGAGCCGCGCCAGTGATCGCAGAACGCGGGAAGGACTTCTGCGGGGAATCAGCTCGAAGATGGCATGGGGCAGGGACAAAAGTAGGGAACTCGGAAGGATATCTGAGAGACGAAGAAAGAGAAAAAGACGAAAGAGAGGAAGAGTGTGAGAGAGAAGGATGTTCAAGAAAGGAGAAGATTTCGGACAGGGGCGAGGAGAAATCGGTCCAAGGTCCGGGGTTTGAGTTTGATGACAAATCGAGAAATGGCAGAGGTTCGTTTTTCCTCCTCTCTTGATGGACGGACGGACGAACGAACGAAGGAAAGGAAGAAAGAAAGCGCGAAGGAATGAACGAGCGGGCGGATTCACACGTACAGCATCGATTTTCGTTGACGCCACTCAGACTTGTATCTATGAATGTTTGTCCGTTCTTAAATACGGACTGGGGCCTTGGTGTGGCCAAGAGTACGAATTCCCGGAGACGTTTTCCCGGGAGCGTCGTTTCCTTTCGTTTCGTTTTGCCGTTTCGAAAGCATCTCTCTAAAGCTTCGAGTCCAATTTCGGGGAGCCATGGCTAGTGAACGGTATAATTATAGATTGGGTTCAAGTTGGCCGCTCTGTGTCTGTCTATTTCCACGGATGCTGCCATCGTCGTCAGTAGAGGTTGTTCTGTCGATACCGGGCGCGCTGCGGGGGCAGCAGCTCACTTTCCGTTCCTGAGGTTTGCCGAGGGAAGAACCGAAGAGCTCTTTTCTGACTTCAGTAGCGTTGCAATCCGCTGCGGCTGCTGATTCTGATATGTTGCCCGCAGAGCGCCTTTGGCCTGTGGCGCTTCTTTGGATGCCACTGCCGCTCCCTCGTCGCCGTCTTCTTCTCCTTCGGCAAACGAGGAGGAGGAAAGAAAGGAGCGAGGCAGACAAGCGGGCAGGCTCTTAGGGAGGGAGGCAAAACGAGATTGGTGCGACTAGACGAAACGGAGAACAGCGGGGAAGGAGTTCGATGGTGGGCAGAGTAAGGAATCGGAAGGGGCAACCAAATACTCTGGAGGAGGGTTTGCAAGAGACCGTTGCTTGATGAGACGGAAGCCAATTGCCACATACATCAACTTAGTTCGCGATGCTCTTGTTTGCACTGCTGTTACCATAGAGGAGAATCGGTGGTGGTAACGGCAGTGGAAGAGGGATTTTCTTCAAGAACACCGCGGGACCGACTAGGACGGGCTAGGAATCCAGTCGAAGGTCTCCGGGAAAGGAACCCAGATCCAAAGGCGTATTTCGAGTTGTCGGTTTGCCTCAAGTCCGTTCGACAGTTGCGCACTGGAATCGTGTAAATTGAGAGAAATGTGCAACAACTATGCTCTGCGGTGGGGTCAACATGGCAAAAACAGATTCAAGACGAAGGCGATACAGGCGGACAGGAATCAAGTGAGTTATCGATAAACGGCCTAATTGGCCGAAATGTAGAGCTGTAATGGTAGTGGTGGAAAACACGGGAGACGACAAAGAGGGGCAAAAGAGGTAAAGTGATGATAATGGAAATTTGCCTAAAACCACATAGAGGAGGAGGCTGAAGGGGGAAGAGAGGAACAGAAGGGGGTTTAAGGGCTGGAGAAAAACAAGGCAGAAAAAACAGGGGTGGAGATTCAGATGAGCCTAATGTGATTAGCCAAGCCACCCCTCTGTGCCAGTTTACCACCCTTAGAGTTTCATTTATATACATATAGTGTGCCCGGCCGCTGCCATTTGCTGCTTCCTTGATGGATTGTCCATCCGGTCAGCTTGCCGGCTTGCTTACAACACGACTCGTGTTGTCGACGATGCCGTTCATCCGCTCGGTGTCAAGTTCCCGCGCTGCTTGGAATCTACGAGAGATGTTTCTTCCACGATTTTGGGCGAGGAACAACGATAAAGTTCGATGAATTCGGAGGAAAGGGATGCTAAACTCTGTCCCCTTGTTTGTCAGAAATATGTCGGCCAAGATTCGGTTTCATGCCAACCAATCTCGCTTCTCGATCGAACAGAGTTCATCCTCCGCACGTTTTCTTCTGCTGCCGCTGACGACAAAAGACCGCACGCATAGCAGTAGTCCCGGGCCGAATCGATTCTTGTCGTGCGTGGTCGCGAGGTCGACCAGACGGCTGTTTTTCCTGCTCGGGTTTCTTGTTGTACATTCGTCGGACTGCCTCTAGTAATCCGTGGTCGAATGCTGCCTGGCTTGCCTGCCCAACTGCCGGGAGGGATGCCGACCGGCTAGCGGACGTTCGTTGTTTGGCTATTTTGACGACAACCTAAATAAAGCCTATTTGTGTTAGGGATTGGCAAAAGTCGACCCTTGGCTAACGCCAAACGGCTGACACCACGCAGATGTCGCCAATCAGCTGATGCCAATCGGCCAAGAGGCTGTTTGGTCTCTTCTAAACGCCCTGACGTGGAGAGCGACGTGTTTGTTCAGTTTGTCTCCTGCGTCCTCCCTCAATTTTCACTCGTCCGCACGACCCACTCCTGTGCGTTCAGCCGTTTCGTCTTCTCGCTTCACTCCAGGCTCCTTGTTCCTCGCTCTCCTCCTCCTTCTTCATCTCCTTCGCTCACAGAGACAGTCAGTCAGCAGGGCCGGACTATTGGTCGGTCGAAAGCTGTCCTTTGCCTGACGGACGAGAAGGCTGCCCCAGGACTATGGGCGTTAGAACTCGCCACCATACGTTGCTCACCGTAGCGTATAGGTCCCCCTTCCGACGTCCTTTCAGAGTCATCTCAAGCGGACATCGTCAATAGCAACAACCAAGCGAGCGAGCGAGCGAGCGAGCGAGGGATCTTGCTTCCAAAACGACAAAAGCTCACAAACCTTTGGCTTTTGTGTTTGGTGTCCCATTTGGAGTTGAGGATGGGAGGACGAAGCGGTTTCGGAAGGCACCGAGGAACGAGAGCTCCGCAGACAAAGCTCACAGAGGCAAAAACGTTGCATGCAAACGCTGCGAATAGAGCGCTCTGTCGTCTGTTGGAGCTTCTCTCCTCGTCGTTTCGGAGCTCTATGTTATTTGTCTAATGCAATGATCTTCTTCTGCCTCGCCGCCGCCATGTCGTGGCATTGACGGATAGCGACGCGACCGTGATCGTACGAGGCCGTACCTACACAGCTTTGGTCCTCCTGTGTCGGGGACGAGACGGCATCACCTCCTAGAAACGCAATTTCTTGCTTGCACTTGTTTCATTGCTCGCACGGCCATTGCCGACTGAGAGAGAGAAAAGATCAGTCGATATCAGCAACCAGCGAGATCGGGTTCGGTGGTTGAAAGATGGAGAGTCCGAAGAGAGTGGGAGTTATGGACTGGGGGACCTGAGCCTTTCCTGTAGCGTTTCCGGCTCTCCCTTTTATTGGACAGCCGCCTGATCGGAATCCTCAACACATTCTTCGAACGTCTCACGTCTCTCGTAAGAACGAACCGAGACAGCGAGAAAGAAAAAAAAAGACGGGAGACCATACGAACCTACTGATTCGAAATTCTTTGCGATGCTTCCTCCGCACCGAGCGCATTCGCGGCTCTCAGCTTCTAACTATGTGTGCACCGGTGGATAGATACTAACAACAAGTGAACCGTATCGGAGAGTGGATTCATGAACGAAGGCTAAATTTCTTGGTGACAAGAAGAAGAGCTTTGCCTCATTTCGAGGGACGATTCCTTCAAGCTTTTTTTTCCGCGCTCAGCTTCAGATTCTGGTTTTTCGTAGCGCCCTGGCGGAAGGGTGATTGACAGCCTGATTCTATTAACGGGGCGCCGTGGTTATGCAAAAGGATTCCGGAAGACGTGAAACCTGGCGATAGACACGAGCTTTCCACATCAAGCAACACTGCTGGGAACGCGTATTGGTGTCAATCAGGTCGCCGAGGTGCTTCTCCTCCATCCTCCGATGTCGAAGTCAATACTCTGGAGCCTGTTCCACGAACATTCAGAGAAAAAACGAGCGGTTGTGTGCCTCGTGCAACAACGACGTGATGAGCAACTAGAAGAAGCGGCGGCGGCGGCGATTGATAAAAATCCTCCCTGGATTGGCAATAGACGTCAAGTAAATCTCCTGCCATGAACGCTGAATTGACTGACTAAGTCAAGCCAATCTGTTGCCACCTCACGCGGAGGCCTCGCATCGAGATCTAACGCTTTAAGGCCGCCCTCATCGCGTTTACGTAATAGGTTGTCGGCGACGCCGACATCGCAGGAAGCAGGAAACTCGGTTCCACAGGTGGTGCGTCGGAAGCATTGAATAAGCTTCTTCTGGCTGACTGAACATCGGAACTTGTCATCATCTAATTGGAAGCTGCCAGCGAGCGAAAAGTTCAAGTGGCGCTGTTCTGCTGCCGCCCCCTCGAAGAACACGGATGCAGCGGTTCTCGACGCCGGTATTGCCGGAAGTCCGCGAAGCGAACCCGATACTCTCGAAACCTTGCAAGCCGAGTCTTTCGACTCCGATAGACGCCTGTTTCGATGTCGTTTCACACCGAGGTGCTGGAACTCAGTGCTCATTTAGTATGGAACGATTCCCGAGGAAAAAGTGGGAGCTTCGATATAAATGAGAATCGAAATCAGTGGAGGAGCCAACCTCCCAAATGGGGTAATGGACGTCCGAGAGAGAGACGAGAAGTGAAAGAAAGAAAGACACACTCGCCCTTCGTCTGCCTAACAACTCGCCTGGCGGTCCCGCACCGCCAACCCACGGGCAGATATACCGACAGGCAAGCGGACAAACCGACAGAGGGAGTCTGCAAAAAGAGAGGGGTAAAAAGAGTAAATTTGTTAGGGTACGCTAATTCGAGAGACGACAGGAAGGCTTTGGAATAGAGCACTTCGAAATTTATTCTCGTTGAAAAATTGTCAAGAGAACGAAAAGGACCGTCTTAACTTATAACACATTCGGCTGATTCGCCTCCCCCCCGGTCCTTTTCGTTTGGCGAGTCCCCTCTTCGTTCATGGTCGCTTTCGTCCTCTTACTTTTTGCCCCTTGGAGCTTCCTCCTGTCGGGAATAGCGAAGTCGCTCTGATTTGTTGGCTATCCGACTCTTTTTGGGAGCTCCTAGTCGCAGTTTATAACTCGGCGAGAAGAGAAGAAACGGAATGGAGCCGTTGTCGAACGCAGAAAACAACATCTCTGACTTCCCTCTGGCGTCTCCGTTGCGAATGTCACGTCGCTTTGTCTGATCGAGTTTCTCGTCGTGTCCCTGACTCGATGCTCCGAACGCCATGTCCCCAATGCAGGATTCTTTCTGTTGTTGTCCTGTTGGGATTTCACAACAGATGATGGAGAAAAGGATCGAAAGGATTCCACTAGATATCCGAAACCACTCTAAACTACTACTGCTCAACTTTACTAAATTGGATCAAGTGCCGCCGAACCTGAGACCTCTGTAAGTCCGCCCCTTCTCAACGCAGCGTCCTGCAACCACCACTTTTCTTGCTCCTGATCTTTTTCGCATCCTTCTCCGTTGTGTTCCCGCAGCAACTAGCGAAAGCTACAAGATGCTGTTGATCAGTGAGTCGATATCGGGAGCGTGCTCGCTTGCTAGCTGACGAGAGTGGTGCCATCAAAAAGTAGTTCCTCCTCGCTGGCCCGCACCCTGCGCCTAGTCGGTCGGTCGGTCGGTCGCTGAGGCGTGGTATTCTTCCCGTCATGATTACACACTTGACCTAAGTTTGTACAAATGCCGTTGCACCTACCGCTCCACCTAACCGGTCTCTCGAAAGTTTTCTTCTCGTCAATTTCTCATTCCTCTCGCAGTCTTTGTACCTCCACCCCGTAGGGCGAGTGGGTTCCTGTACACCGAAATATTCCGAGAAAAAACGAGGCAGAAACACGAAGACCAACTCGCCTTCCTCGAAAGCGAGAGAGAGAGAGAGACGAGGCTTTACCGACGGAGGAATTCTAAATCAGGGAACACATCATCATTAAACTCCGGGAAACTCGGAGATGAGATTAAATCGATCGTTTTGCGGTCCCCGGGGGAGCTGCATTCCACAAAATCATGCGGGGAAAGGGAAATACGCCAAAGATATGTACAACGAATTCGAAGAAAACAAAGTAATGGGAGGTAGAAGGGTGAATCTAATTGTTGGAAGTTGGAATCCATACTCGATTTTCGTTTTCTCGTCCAAAATATGTGAATACGAATCTTCCTTCTCTCTATTTTCTGCCTGCCCGGGGCCCTCACTCGGCGCGATGGTCAGCCAAGAGTCTTTTCTCTGGTTCCGAGACCGTCTGTCCTTCCGTCCGCTTCTTTTGTATCTTGAATGTATCCAGTCAGTCGACTTTTGTCTCTAGAATACTTCGCCTCGAGCAAATGGAGCCGAGATAGATAGAAAATGGAGAAAAGAACAGCAGCGGAAATTCGAACTGAGAGCGACTGTGAGTCATCCGGCCGGCCGCACCACCAACCAGCTCGTGCCCATCGTCTAGGTATGCGTTGACTCCTCATTCGAGCCGTGCAGCCGCATATTCTGTTCTGGGGAGTAGTTCGGGAAGTTTGGTTCTACTGCGAACTTGGTCGAGATTCTCGATTATTTTCCTCGGATCCGCTCTTTGATTTCATCAGATAGACGATGCTTCGGCCTCTCATCCGAGATCGCGGAGGAAAGCCGCCCAGGGCTTCCCGAGTCAACGGCGACAACAACAACACGCTGATGTCGATCGACGAAGTCAAACGAAAGACGAGGTCGTTTTTCCTTTCGTTGCCGGGGGCGTCGACTTTACAGTCAGTGAGATGTTGTCCATCTCGCCGTGCTCGTTGCACCGTTCGTGCACTCTGTTCTGTACTCGGCAGTTTTCGGCCTCAAGTCAGCTCGAGCAACCAACCGAGCGGTCGGTCGGTCGGTCGGTCGGTCGGTCGGTCGAGCGGTCGGTCGGTCGGTCGGTCGCTTGCTCCGACCGCCTGGCTACCGAATACAAAGAGGGGAAGGCTTCAGTGATAGAGTTTCCCTAATGCAATGCAGTTCTACCATGTGTCTCGGGTTGCTTGCGGGTTTGCAAGAAGGAAGGCTTTGCAGACGGACGGGCCACCGCTGGACAGCTGGATGCGACCCTCCGGCCGCCCCGAAGGTTCTGTGCGTGACTATCCCGACAATGACGTCTGGAATCGAAAACGTCCGAGTAGACTCCGCGTCGAGCAGTCCACGACGTTGCCGAGTAACCCGATCCGCAAAGATGTTTGGCTTGTATTTAGCCGGCAACGTGCAAGGCAACCCTATGGCGCTGTTGTCCTCCTGCTGAACAGGATCTCTTTCTAATCAGACCCGCTCTTTCTCTCCCCCTCCCCCTCTCATTGGGGATCTCATCGAAAACTGAGCTGAAGAACCGCTGGTACGCTGCCTAATGAGCGGGGATGCCAAGCTCCAGCTTTTCTCATTTGATAATTGCATGTAAGGAGGGAGCACTCACCAACAAGGTCCATGGTGTGAGCTGCGAATCAATCATAGACTTCGAATCATCGAACTTATCCCAGTCGCTAAAACATTTTTTCTTTCTCGTTCCAGGTAAGCAATCGATCTGTCGGAATCTCCTGAAATCAGTTCCATCGCTGCCGCCCGGGGCATCTCGATCCCGGAAAGCGAATCTATCCGGTGGATGCCGACGATTTGGACCCGCCGCCGGGGAGAAACCACAATCTAGATGAAATGCAGCAACATGTGTGGAGTGCCATTTTTCCAACAACTCTCAGAGGAACGGAACTCTGCAGAGCAGGGGTTGAGAACTAAATATACGATAGGTCAAGTGTTTCCTACAAACCGATCAATCCGTTCACCTATGTCGTAAACAAGCCTCATCCATCGATTTTCCGATTGATCAATTCATTCCTTTCCCTCTTCCCTTCCTACTGCTGCTGACTAGCCATTCGTTCAAAGTCAGGTTCGCTTATTTGTAGTAGTTCTCATGGCAGGAGTTGATTAACAACGTGTAAACAGAGAGCTCAAGAGACGGGTTTTGAAATGCCGTTATTCTGAAAGAGGACAACAGCAGCACAGGCAAAGCCTGAGGCGTCAAACAGACGCGAGAGAGAGACGATGATGTAGCAGGGATCTCAAATTGGTGTTAGATCACATTCGTTCGCGAGTTTGCCTTCTCGTGCCGAGAGTGACACTTCTAGCCTGCAGTAAGCAATGGATCTTGTGTCTGCCAGTGAATGTCTCCGACTGAGTGAATGGCTCCTCTTTCTTCTCCGACGACGTTGCTTCCGATGGTTCGTTGCTTCGTTCGTTTCATCTGGAATGACTGGTCATATTTCTTCGACGACGACCGGAATGGTGCTGTTTGGAATGCGTCGTCGGCCCATGGTTTGCGTTTGCCATGGCCGCCGCTCCGGCTGTCTTCCATCAACAGGTCATCCGTTTGAAAAATCTATGGCCTAGACTAACCGACGTTCCGATGTCTGCTTCCGAATGCCTCCTCAATATTTCGTTCGGTTCAGACCGTCGGTCGGTCGGTGCTGTCACCGCTAATTCGAGCCCTGGAAGCGTCCGGTTTTCGTGTCCGGACTCTGATTCCGGTCGTTTCAGAATCTCTTTTGAAAGCCATGGATACGGGACCGATACGTCCGGCCAGAAACCGCGGGGGAAAATCCGGAAAAAATTGAATCCGCGCTCGGTATCGTTCAGTTTCAGAGCTGTCAGTGTTTTTTTCTTCTTTCCGGCGAAACAGAAAATGAAAAACAAATTCGTTCTCCGAAAGGAAGGGAAGACGGTTAGGACTTTCACGAGCGTGTGAAATTCACTTGACCGTTGAGCTACAAAGATAACGCTACAAATCTCCATGGAAACAATCAGTCGTAGATAAACACGCGACAGTCGTTTCTCGGTTTGCTGCTTCTTCGCTCGAGTGATCCGTGCTGACGAGCTTGGAATTCAGCTGTCAGAAACTTAATGAAGTTGTCGTGAGCTCGTCGAATTCTTCACGCCGACATCCAGCTGTCTGCCGGCGCGGTCTCTGCTTCTCGATGTTCGTACGTACTATCCGCCAGCATTGATCTTCGTGTTTCTCGCCGTTGTAGATCGCTATCTGAGAGTGCACTGGTCATGTTATTGTAACAAAGATAAGTAATTCGGTTAGCGGACGATAGCCGCCCTGCCGGATGCACTAATGATCGGATGGCAACTCTGCCGGCCTTCCCGCAAACCCACCCGTTTCCCTGCTCTGGCAAACAAGCGGACGAGAGATACTTTGTGTGTGAGGTATACCACGACGATCAGTCCCTTTGACGTCATTGGCGAAGTTTTCGTCTCTTCCGTCGCGTTCGGTCAATAGTTAGCTCCGCGATCACTTGTTGCTTCTCGCGTTTGTCTGAGTTCGCTGTTGATTACAAATTCATTGATGCGACGTGGGGCTGTCGCTCCCTCTTCTTTCCGTTGGGGACTATGTGTGCCCCTTTGGCGCATCCGCAGCCTGGGAACGAGGCACCTTGAAGTACGATATCATCGATGACACCGACATCGTAACGAATCTCATCCGGTTCGATGCTTCACATGCCGTTTACGGTAACTTTTCCCCGTTCGCTTCCTCGACGTAATCCGAAGAAGCGAACGACTGTAACCACTTTTGAGAAGCTGGTGAAACCGATCGTAAAGCGAAGTTTTCTGTAAATAGCAAGAGGCACTGAAGAGACGGGTGGGGAGAGAAAAAGAAGAATAGGTATACGTATAAGCCATTTAGGCGGACATTAAGCCGAGAAGGCGGCAGGTGACCCGAAACGACGAACTTTGAGGAGACCAAAGGAAAACGCCGAGAAGAGAAAAAAAAAAGAGTCTGTTAGGACGACGCTCTGAGACAACGCGATGCCTTGTTCAACTTCGACGTCGATTCCGTCGGCGACAACGAGGACGACGACTCGCGTTGGCAGTACCACTGAGCAACGGCCGCCGCCGTCGACAACGATGATGACATGATCGCCAAAAGAACTTGGGTCTGCCCACGCACTTCATCAACCCGATTGAATCCATGTGAATGTTCAGTCAGTTGGACGAACATGCTTTCGCTCGTTTCTGAGGTATAAAACGAAACCCGCGTACCTCAGCTTGCCATCTCCTAATGGCGATCGTTGGTTCCTCTGTTCGTTTGTTTGTGGTCGTTGTTCGTCTGCGGCGTGAAGCTTATCACTCTTTCTTTTTTTTTCGTATTATTTTCATCATTTTCGTTCGTGGTAGTCATCGCCGCCGCTGTCACGGAGTAAGCTGTAGTCCCATTTGTTGTAAGAGTCGCGGTCATGACGCATGATGCTCCGCAGAAACTGAATTTACGGCGGCAAACAAGCGGTGACGATGAAATGCTAAAGAACGAAGAAAAGAGAGCATTTTTTATGGCTCGTCAAACTCGTTAGTGTGGCCGACGGAGAGCCTGCGTTGCTTGCTCGACGGCTGGTCGGTCACCGGGCCGGAGCTCGTTGTGTGAAGGAAAAGGTTAACATTCGACGGATCCTCCAGAAAGTTCCTCTCTCAGTGGCCCACCAGCCAACCACCCTGCCTGCCTGCCTGCCAGCTAGCGGCCACGGGGCTATAACTCGCAGTTAAGTCGTCTATGAATTCTCCATGGGCGGCCGTCCGGCGAAACAACGTGTGGACGATTTTTCTTTTTTTTTTTTGTGTTCACCCATCACCTCAGTGAGCCGGCCAGGAACACTGTAACGTTGTCGAGCGTCAACGACTCTGTCCAGCTTCGACGTTGTTGTCGTCGTCGCCGTGGACGTTTTTTCTTCTCTCGTTCGCCCATTTGGAATTGCCACCATTTGTGCACTGAGCGTCATCTACGCTGTAGCCATCGTCTTCGTTTTTGAAGCTCACCTTCTTTTTATCTCCATTCGTTGATGCCTCGACACTGTGGGTACATCTAGCAGAAGTGTGAACTTTCGAGAAGGGCCCAAAGCTGAGAAGTTATTGTTAGCAGACTGTCATTCAGTCAGTCAGTCAGTCGACCGGTCTGCCTGCTCGCCACCAGTCCACTTGCTGAAAACTTCTGAGGAATGCCAGGCAGGAGACGAATCTCCGGAAAAATGATGCCGCCATGGATTCGAGTAGCTCTGCGTGAAAATCCGGAAATACAAATGAATGACTTCACCCGAATAACCGCTCCGGGGTTTCAAAGCTCGCCGTAAATGTTTAAGCACCACCCCGCGAAGGATGATGGAAAAGAGAAGGCAGCAACGGCGACGGTGACGGTGGGGTATCACGAGGCTCGTCAGGAGGCGGCGGGGGCAGCGGCAGCGGCGACGGCGAGCGCGGCGATCACATCTAATACCCAGCAGTGGAGCGGGAGCAGGAGTTATTATGCAAACGAGGCTTCAGACGACGACAACGACGACGCTATTCAACTATGTGTTTTATCATATCAATAGGGATTGGTCGGTTGGCCGCTTGGCTAGCCGCCCGCCCGCCCGCTCAGTCGGTCTGTCGGACGCTCGTTCCTTCCTTCGGTCACTTGGACGCGAGAGATGCCACTATGACTGACAGAGACACTCTCACAGACTCTTATCGAGCGTGCAGACAAGTGGGGGCAGCGGGGAAGGAACTCCGCGCTGGGGGAACGGATCCACTTCAACGTTCGGTGACCGAAACCCATCGATACGCGGTCAGAGCCCGACCACGGGCAGAATCCGAGATATTCTTGAGATTTTGGAAACTGTTCAGATGAAATCCAGAATCTGGAGCTCTCTGTCCTCATCAATACAATAAGTGAACACCATCAGTTCCCCCCTTCTCCTTCTCTCTCCTCCGTCAGCGGGAAAACTTTTGAAAATCCGCGGTACCGCTACCGCCGTATTTGGAGGAGAAAAATCGGAATCTCGCTCCAACAGGTTGATCCGAGACTCTTCTTTGGCGGACGTGATATGAGAATGCGGATTGAAAGGGTTCGGAGAGCAACGAGATTCGCGAGAAGAGAACACCATTTCTCTCTGTATAGACAACCTCGTCGACGGGAATGCAACCGATACGAGGTGCACGTTGTTCGAGCCGGTGGACGGACGAACGAACGAAGCGGGCCAGATCCTTCCTACCACTAACAATAGATTTAGGAAGACGAACCGACTGGATCAGAAAGCCCGGCTGCCTTCTGCAATCGTGTGTATTGGCTCGTATGCAAATTTTGAGAGCTGTATCCGTCACTGAGATGGACTGGCTCGTCTGCTGCCAAGTTGTTAGGTTGCCTTCTCTCGCTCGCTCGCTCGCTCGTCTCGGGACTGAAAAGAGTCGTCGTGCTTTCATTGCAATCAGTTAGAAATCCAATAAGAGAGTCTGATAGCGGAGGGCTCGGCCCTCCTGTGCATAAAGATATTTTCGAGATAAGTGTATATGAATTCTGGACGTCGCACGCTGACGGGCTTCGTGCATCTCGCTGATCGTCTAACCAACTCACTCACTCACTCAGTTGTCGAGCTTGGAGCGCTCTCCAATTCATCTTCAAATATTTTTCGTAGAGCCCGAAGTCCTTCTTCGAGATTTTTTTTCCGTCGGAAGTTTGATTTTCGTTTTTCGTGATTTTCTTCGATTTCTAGAAAACAAGCTTCCTGTGCTGATCAAGAGACTCGGATGACGGCATCGAGTTCGGGAGTTTCGTAATTCGATCTGTTTTGCCGATTGCGAATTGAGCGCATCTGGTCGCCGGAGAAGGCTGAACTTCGTTTTCGAAGTCGCTTCCTGATTTCGTGCAAGTTGCGATTTTTAGCTGGAGCAAGTCCTGACCGAGTGTCCGGAAGAGGACCAAACGAGCGAGCCGGAGGGGACGCAAACAGGGTCGCAAACTGGTGGGCAGCGCGCAAGCAGGCTGGCGAGCGAGACGAGAACAGCAAATTAAGACGCTCTTTGAGCTTCTTTTGTGGCCGCGCTAAGGTTCAATCAAGTTCTTTGACGCCTTCAGGGTCCAATTTGGACTTTTGCTTCGGGAGATTGCACTTAGCAAAGGAGAGTGTGTCAGTGAACGAACGATAGAGCCAGCCAGCCAGCGAGCGAGCGAGCGGACGACGGGAAGGAAAGGAAAAAAATAAAAGGACCAAGACTGTCTGATTTCTCCTTTTCATGCTCCTTGGCCCTCCTTCACGGAGGGAGAACCGAACGACGATCCCCCATCCGCCCTCAAAGGGAATCGCTCGCTCGCTCGCTCGCTCGCTCGACCGGCTGAGAGACTCTGAACGCCCGCCACACCGTTTGCCTCGCAACCTGGAGAAGAATATCGGGACTAGTCAGGTAGGAACTGACACTCCCACCCGATTCCGCGCGCTCGTTTCCCATCCGACGATCCCTCTTTCGCGAATGGTCACTTGGACAAACGAACCATCCGTCCGTCCGTCCGTCCGTCCCTCCTGAGGAGAAGGAAGCGAAGAAGACGAGCAAACTATCTTTCCTGTAATGGACTGTCCTTTTTGCCCTGAAGGGCCACCGAAATATCCCATTTACTTTCGCTGCACCAGCAGCAGCTACGTGAGAGTGAGTATCCCTCAGCGAGAGCGTTCCCGACCTCACAGCGAGGCGGACAGGCGCGAGCAGAGGAGACGAAGCGACTGAACGAACGAACGAACGAACGAATGTACAACTACTCGTCTTGCCGCGTCTCCAACTGGCGCAGAAGCCGAAGAATCAAACAAAAAAAAGAAGAGCACGGTGCGCTACCCCTTGTTCTCGCTGAGTTATTTCCGGCGTATTATCTGTGAAACGCTGCGCTTGTCGTCTCGGTATTAATCACCTGAAAATGCCCGAAAGCGCGATCGGTGATTTATCTGACGGTACTTTTGAATTCAACCAATTTACTCAGCAAGTGACTGAGAACCGTTTGTTTGTTGCCTGTCTGCCTGGCTGGTGGGTATTTCGGAAGATGAGTGAGCATCGGGCTCGTCGGCTCGAAAACACATCCGACCGAGACAGTCGGCCTACGAAGCCTGCCTGCCTTCCTACCTACCACCCAAGCGGACAACGGAAAAACGTTTTCTCATGAGCATCATTTAATTTTTCATGCATCTGTGCGGCAGCGGCGTTCGCCTCCAGTGCTCTCGTCGTCGGCTCTGCTTGATGCAGCTGTTGGGGAGACGTTGTTTGATGACGAAGATGCTGCTGCCTGATTAAGTGAATGATAAAATTTTTCATGCTCCTCGCTTGTTTGCCGTACAAGCAGACGAGGAAACACGCATGTAAGCAAGCGAAGCTGGAATACGGGCATACGGTATTTTTTTCTTTATTGCCAACCGTTTTCTCTTCCGTTTCTCTCCTCATGTGCTTCACTGACTGACTGTTTGTGGAAACGAGACCGGGGCTGCCAAGTATCCGAACGCACGGTCAGACAGTGAACTCGAGAAAGACAGGCTGCAATTATCTGCTTTGTCGTGCACTTGATTTATATGCATTTGAGTTGTTGTCGTTCCGAGTGATTGTTATGAAGAAGGCAAGCGAGTCGGGTGGAGAGTCAGATCGACGGACATTTGAGCGGAACAACTGTTAAGCCGTCCCTCTGTCCATCATCTGCCGTGCGGCTGGAACGCCGGAGTGAGTTAGGGAGGCGGGGAGAGAGAGGAAGATAGCAAGTCGCTTGTTTCAATATTGCAGTCACGTAATCGTTCACCAGCAGGCTTCCTCACACATTGAGTGAAACACATATCTATATATTTATATATACCAGCTCTATTCCCACATAAAACTCACGTTGATGCAACTAAGCGGGCCTGCTCTTCTCTAGTGCTTGGTGAGCGCACCAGCGAGCTCATTGGCATCCGACCGACCGACCGACCGACCGACCGACCGAACAAACAGATATGCGGAAAGGCGGTTGCATTCAAAAACAACGTCAACGACATCAACAACAAAGAAACAACAATAGAACAAGATACGAGTAAACAGCGGCGGCCGCTGCCAGTAGTAGTCGTCGACGTAGCATTAGTGTGTGCAGAGGCGGCGCTGGCTGTCGTCGTTGACGCCGACGTAGTAGTAGCAGTCGTCGTCGTCGTCGTCGTAGGTAACAGCAGCGGAATTAAAAACATTACCGCGCTCAGCCGAACGAAGCAAGCGGTATAGCGAGTAGATAAGACGAATACGGCAGCAAATGCGTTAGCAGCACACGTCGCTGCGCAAGGAACACCTTTGTTGTTAGTTAGGTTCTCTCGCGGCTGGCTGCCGTTGACGTGATTATCAACAAGCACACAAACATTCGTACAGGTTCTCAGACGATGAGGCGTAGATGGATTTATTTATTCATACCTATTAGGTGTTGACGCGTGATTATAGCATGCGTCACCGATCGTATTTGGACTGATCTCTATTTTGGGCTTTCGTTCGAAGAATCTGTTTTGGATTTAAGCTCAAATAGGATCGTATACTTGGTATCTCTGGGTAGATCCCAGAACCTCAGACTTTGGGGCCAGAACAGAGTTTCTCTCAGGTGTGCAGGCGGAGATCTTCGGGTAAACGTCCACTCGCAGGCGTACCCGGATTGTGTCGACCTAGAGAAGCTATCTATTCTAAGCGACGTCCACTGCAGGAGGGCCCACTCCTGAGAAGGCAGGTGTTGAGACCGTTTGGCTACTCAGGCTCTGATACAGCGAGACGCTGGAGCCATTGCGGGACAACGTCAACAACCGAAGAGAACGTGAAGACTAAAACAACGTTTTAGGGCCTTTCTAGAACATGTGTTTATTCCGGGCGGTGGAGGGAAAGCAGGAGGAGGACAACGACGACGGGGAGGAGGGCTCGACGAAGGACGTCAGAAGAGAAAAAGCTCGGACAGAAAAGAAAAAGCGTGAGAACAAGTGAGCGAGCCAGGCAGCAGGCAGGCTCCACAGAATGCGACAACAGTTTTTGTCGTTTCTCCAACGTACGGCTGACGGAGCAACTTTTCAACTGCGCGTTCAAAATCCCAAGCTGAAGCTGTTTCGGAATCATGGAGTCGTGTTTTGCCAGGAACACTCCGACTCGGAATGGTTTTCCAGTTGTTCCGCTTACGGACTGACGAGCGCAGTAGGGGGAGGGAACGGGGCTGCAAATCACTTTACACAGTTCCTGAACGTGTTAGTTGGAAAGATGTCGTCGCAGTGGTTGTTGTGAGTCTTCCATGTTCGCTCTAAATGCTCGAAGTATGTCGGCTCAAGTATGGAATGAACGGAATGATGGGAGCACGTGGGGATTCGAAAACGTAATCTCGCGATACTGTCTCGTTTCGAAAATTTGTTTGAAAAATCTCCTCCTTCCCTTCTTTTGCGAAGATGGACGCCCGAGTGAATGAATAGATGGCTGGACGGATGGATGGGCGGAAGGCGGCGGAAAAAAAAAGGAAGAAACTCGGAGATCGACTGGGAAACGGGCAAGGAGAGCCCGCCCGGGAAGGCACGCAGGAGAGTGGGCAGGCGGTCGCGCAGCCGAAAGGCAACAAGAGATGCGGGAACGACCAAGTAGACGGAGGAGATGAAGATAATTCTTTTCATGTCGTGTTTACCAGCGTGTAGCGTCAGAGCTGTCAGAAACACTCTGTTTGAAATGATTCGCCGGAGTCTCCGCTCTGGAGAGCTTGGTAAACACCGCGTGTGCCATTCAGCCATTCGCGCCATTGGGGAAAAGAGGGCACACGACGACGACGACGACGAAGACTACCGAGAAGAGAGCTAACATGAAATACCATACGCGAATTTATATCATATGAGTTCTCGTCAACGATTCGACTACGATGACGGAGAGCAGGGAAACCGACTGACGACGGAGGAGCAAACGAATCCGGGAGAGAGCCATCTTTGAGGAAATTCTCGTTCCTCCAATTCCCTCCCCTTCTCCTTCACTTTCGTTTTCTTTTTTTCTGTTTGCCTCCTATGCTTTCCCGCTATTACGATCCCGTTTTCTCTTTCCAACAGCAGAACACAGCGGCAGCGGTACAGCGTTGAATGCTGATGGGCGTGCTTGTTTATCCGCCGCAGGGGACGACGCCGAGGGAAAGAAAATTGTCCCCCGACAACTTCCCCAAAACTGCAGTCGCAGCACCAGCGGCAGCGGCGGCGGGCGGCGGGGTAGCGGGCGCAGCCTCACACAGAGAAGACGGAAGGCCGCCGCCGCCGCCGCCGCATGCCAAAGCATTTTTAGTTTTAGATTTTTTGCTCTTCAAACTCATCGGCTCATCTACTGACACGCAAGACGGGTGGGCACGCACGCACGCTGGCAGACACGCGTAAAGCACACTGTCAACAAATATTCGGAATGCATAATTTACTCTAAGCCTTCGAGACGCTCCGACTCGTTGCGTCGAGAACTCCGTGGATATGGCGATGCATCACAATCTGGGGCCGAGCCTCCCTTTCGGCGACTCAGTGAGTGTTTCGCCATAAGCATTCGGCGGAATTTCAAAGATTCCGGCGGAGAAACGAAGAAATCTGGAAGAATGAATCGGTGAACTAATGAAGTAAGTGGTTCTCGAAGTGCGTTGCCTCACAATGAACTCGGATGAATAGAATGTCGGCTCGACAACATCGACGACTGCGTTCATGTCGATGAGCAGAGATTCTCAGAAAACGGTCCTCACCGTTGGTGGCGAACCGAAGCGGCTCGACGGTGCCGCTGACTTCACAGAGGACACGTAGATCAGTCGTAGCATCGTCGTTTGATGACGACTCATCAGATTCTTTCTTCCTTCAATCCACCCTACCTCAATCTCTATCGTTCAGTTCGTCGGTTGGCTCTCTCGTTGGCGTTTCCCATTTTCAGAAACGATCTCATCTTGGATTCGTCCGCCTCAAACAGCTATTGCCATTGCTGGCGGTAATGCTGCGACTTCCACCCACCCACTGTCCTCACTGCCACTACCTCGGCCGTTGCCGTCGTGCCGCTACCTTCGCCAAATGGCCGGATCCCTTTCAGATCCTTTCCGTCACAATGTCGTCGATTCCAAGGAATTAATCTATGGTGTTCCCGCTCCCGTTTTCGGCTGACGCTGTCAAGGCCCTCTCGAAAGTTTTCCCCTCCCCTCCCCTCTAGACTGACTGAGTATGTATGTGCCCTTCTCTTGTGCCGAGACCTAAATCGGGTCGGGGAAAGCGTTCGATTACTCTGTTCTCCTCCAATTCACGGAAAATTACAGCTCATCAGTAGCATTCTTGTCTGGGACAGCAGTCGAGGATTGTTATCGAAGAAACCCTTTTGATTCGACATCATCGATGATGTATCCTGACATCCTGTAATCCCAGGCGGTTGTTCGAGGACGACCTCTGGCGGCTCGAGTCGGATCGGAACTGTGTTGCAAGCCGAGAAAGGATTTAGAAATAATTTTTTTTTTTCTTGTCGTTCGGTCGTTTGAATGTTGTCCGGGTCGACGAACTTTCAGAAGACGAAATAGACGCACAAAGAGGTGGACTCTGAGAGCGACCGTTTGAGCACACAAAACAAACCGAGTGAGCCGAGCAACGGCTTTCAGGCCAAACTAAAAACTCTTTGAGCGCCTCTTTGGCAACAACGTTTCCAAGGCTGAACTCCATGTTTCGTTTGGACATCCGCGTTCTATCCGGGAGTCCCGAAGAGGAACAGACGCAGAAGCAAATTCGTTGGAAGGGATTAGGGTTTATTTTTCATGACGTGCATTCCGTGCGCGTTTTTATCTCATGGAAGCAAGTGAATATTAATGACGAGAACGGTCTCGACTGCGACACCGGCGCGAGCGCTCGCCGATGCGGCAACAGTCCTCAGAGGTGTAGTCAGGGGGCATAGTTGGACGATTCGTCGAAGGCGTCCACGCCGTTCTCTCTCCGATTCTCGTGTCCCCAATGTCTCGATGTAGAGAACCGTCACACAGCTATGCTTTCCGGACTGGACGAAGACAGGAGAAGGGCCGGGGAATAACAGAGCTTCGCTCGCTGGGACTCTGTTTGTTAAGTACCACCAGCGTCCAGGTCCGCTGGGAGCCACTCTTTAACGGGGGCCGTGCAGTCCATTCGGTCGACGACCACGTTGCTATCGAACTTGTGCAGAGCTTTGCAAGTTCCCTATTCGCTCGCGATTCTCATTCGGTTTCCTTTCCCTACACTTTTGCGCGGTAGCGATCTTGAACGGCGGCCAAGACGACAAGGACCATGAATTCGATGATGACGGCGGCGGCGGCGGCGGAGCTCAAAAGGTCTCTCGTCTTTCTGCTCCGTCGATTCCGTCGCCGGAAATTCCCGTGCGGTATCCCGCAGGAATCGAAGAGAAAGGGTCTTCGTTGGAAATGGTCTTCTGCAATTGCTAGGTAGAGGTGGGTACTCGGTTGGCCAAGAGATGGATTTATCGTTAGGTGTGAATGTGTGCAGCTCCAGCCGCTGAGAGCAGAAGCACTCATCGGAGTAGCCACACCCTTATTGTACGCCCGGGTCGTCGTCTACGTATCGTGGATGTAGCGGCGTCGCCGGAGCGGCCGGGTGCGGATGATACGATCTGCCAATAAGAGTAGATGAAAAACGTGATTACGGTCCCTACTTGACGGAGGCATCGCTTCGAAGGAGTGAAAGTACCTACCAGAAGACAATACGTTGGGGAAAACCATTTCAACGATATCAACAAAGAAGACACATCCGTGCAGTATGTACGCGTGAAGCTAAAGAGTTGTTCCTCTTCAGTGAGAGAACACATCACCTGATTCGAGCGGGAAAACCTCAGGGAGGAAGGGAGGCCTAGTATCCATCCCCTCGGCAGCCTCGTCCAGGAGCGATCGCCTGAAACTTCTAGTTTTCGAAACTCGACCGGTTCCGATGTCGCAGAGAACCGATGCAGGCCTAGGCTGCCGGATGCGTCGAGAGGTCGTCCGTGGGCTGAGTCGCCGATAGGCGGGCAAGCGGGCTGAATCTATGTATGGTATGGTGAAAACTCGCTCGCTTACTTGGCCGGCCTGCCCGGCAGTCTGCGAAGGCGTTTGGATGATCTGATCAATCGCCAACATTCTCCGATGCATCAATGCCTCGATCAGAAGGCGTCGTGCATTATCGCCTTCTTTTCTTCACAAGCTCCTTTCTTTCGTTGCTCGTGCCATCAATACCCATATTAGATCCATCGGGAGCTGCTGACGGCTTGGGTGGGTGGCTGGACGACCGAAGAGCTCGCTCGCTCGCTCGCTCGCATACTTGCTCGCTGGCCAGCCAGCCAGCCAGCCAGCCAGCCCGCCGGTCCGCTTGTCCGGTTGCTTCATCGCTATCCAGCTTGCCAGGCAAGATTCCGTTGGTTAGCTGCCCAGCTTCTGCAGCGGCACAGGCAGCTGCAGCAGCTATGAGCTAGCTCACTCCAGACTTATAAACGCCTCAAGTTGACCCACCTGTCTTTCAGCAAGCGCGCCAACTGGGTTGAAGCTTGAACATACCTACGCCTTCCTTCCAACTTATTGGACTTATCAAGCATTATGACAGCCCTGCTCATGCCCAGCCAACCAGCCAGTTATCCCGGCGGCCACCAACCTGGCAGCCGATCAGACATATCTAGTCCATCATGCAGACGAACAGACCCTGGGCAAGCTCGGCGAGCCGCGAGCCTTTGAATTGCTTCGCTTTCTAGAAATTCTCTGGGTCTTCATCAGTTTTCTGTGATTTTGTCTCTGACGATCTGCGCAAACAAGGTTTCCACCGCGACGAAGTTTGCACCCCAAATATACCCCTGCCGGACGTTCCCACTCGAGCAGCAACTGCCAGTTGCGAAGTTTCGACGGAATCGAACCGCTGAGCAGCAGTTCACGATCTGATCCTCGTTTTGCGTATCGCTGTCTTTCTAGCTAGTGAGCATGCAGCACCAATCGGAATGACAAATCCTCGTGCAATCGGATTGAAATGCATCATCGTCTCACATTGTCACGCTATTCGAACTCCATCAAAGAAGCTCGACAACCTCAGATTTGAGGTGAACTGAACGAAAAATGCGGGATCGCTTTCATCGACTCCGTTCTTTCGGATCGGCGGTTATTGAAGCGTGCTGCGGATACGCAATCAGATTCGCGGAATTGAGTTGGAGCACGAGGCGTATATTCTGTCGACGTGAATGTTCCTATATAATGATTTCACGAGTTCGAATCGTTCACTCTCAACATTTCCTCCTCCGTTCGCTCGTCCGTTCGCTCAATCTTGTTGGCTGGCGATACCCAGCATGTTTCAACCACACCCAAAGGTAAACCAGCAAATTCATCATGAAACCACTCAGAGCTCCCGACAGGCGACGTCGTCGGTGGTGACGACGACGGCGGCGGCGGCGACGACGGCGGCGGCGGCAACGACGGCAGTGGGAACGGTTTCATAGCGGCTGATCTTGTTGCCGTTAGCGGTTTCGATATACAAGAGTAGAAGGAGGCGAAGTAGAATAGAAGAACATTTCGAGAGGATTTCAAAGGCGGCGGCGGTGGCGGCGGCATCCTCCATTGAAAGGAAGTCGGTTTCCACTTATCCCTCTAACGATACAAACTCTTCGATGTGAAAGTACACATCGTGTTTCTTTTGATCTTCTGCTGACGATGCTCCAAACGAAAGTATTCGAGCAAACTTTGGGAAAATTGTGCGGTTTGCTAACTTCGTCCGATCGCAAGGATCGTTTCGCTCGGCGACGGATTGAGTTCCACACGGCTCGCTCAGATAAGTTGCAAGCGATCGGATGGAGTCAGCCGTCGATTCCGAACAAACATTTCGTTGCATCTTCCTGCGTTCGGGAATGGACAGACGGACGGATAATCAGCAGAGAGTCGAATGCGTTCGTTGGAGCGGAATCGCTCGAAATGAAATGATTCCAGCGTTGTGATTGTGCTCGAAACTTTGTTTCTGCGTCGGTTGTGTTTGGCGGTAATTTGGCGCTTATCGAATAGATCTTTTGATTCTGGCTGTTAGCCGTCATTTGTCGATGATTGCCGGCCTTTTCAGAGTGGAGGTGAGAAGCGAAAGATGAAAAGAACGAGACGAGCAGTAGAACGAATGGATGTTCGGACAAACGGACGGACAGACGGGCAAATGGAGGGATGTGTAGACGGCTGGATGAACAAGTTTTGAATGTAAAAAGGGTTTGCCACCTGGCGCTCCGCTTGTTCTCGTAGTGGTAGCTGTAGTGGCGGCGGCGGCGGCGGCGGCGACGCGCCAGCAGCTAGAGCTCGAGCCATTCTCATGTAAATTGTTCACTTCTTTTTCTCCAACGCGCGATGACAACCCAATTATTAGCTGCTAACGACGTTCTCGACGTCAACGGCTACTGGAGCAACGGCTCTCCAAAGATTCTATGCTGTTCCGCTCATGCGTTGGACTGTCTGCATGGCAAACTTGTTTCCTGATGTTGTCATCGGTGATGAGTTCGTGTTGACGAGTGACAGATTTTCCTCGTTTTGACGCCTCGTGCATTGACGCTGACGGAACGTCGGACGATTGCGGTTGGCGCTAATTTATGTGGCATGTATCCTCTTCAATCCACTCGGCAACGATACAACAGCAAACGTAAACAACGAAGATGAACTCTGTTCATCAACGAAGTTTACCGAAGAGACAACGAGCTGATTGCTGATATCTTTGTGGTAAACGAGTTCGAGAGTCCTTCGATTACTGGCACGTATACTACAATGTATCGGCTGGCGAAGCCAAACACTTGACGTTCGAATGTATCAATGTTTCATCTCTCCCTGTGGGATGAGAAGCTTGAAACCCAATTATTTGTGCACGTTGTACGACGTCGCGCATCGATAGAGTGGCACACGATGGCTCACTTGACACTTTACCATACAGAACAGGAACGAACGATTCAAGTACGATAAGTACACAAACGGATGAGAGAAGGTATCGAAATGAGTAGTTTGCGTGAAACGAGTGCAGACATTATCTGGGCATCGCTTTTATAGCTTCGAGTAGTACGCATTGGATTGTGATCGAATCGTGCATTTTCGAGGAACTGCCTACTTTTCAACAGCGTGCCTGAAGTCACAGGAAGCAAAAACACACGGACCGGGTGGTGGTAGTTATAATTGCATAAATCAACGGGGCAGTTAAGTGACTGACTACAGGCGGGTTTCTGTTTCTGTTGCCGCTGCTGTCGTTGTTGTTATGTTGTTGGATAACTTCTGGCCGAAGCCACAAATCACGCCAATTATGAAACCGTCTCTGTTTGTTAATGAGGATGCCCGTTCGAGCCGTGAAACTTCAAGGGCTCAAACGAGAAACCTGACCGTGCTACCGGCAGCCTCTAGTGAAACGCCTTTATTAGCTCCGAAACAGAGTAGAAGTACCTACTATGATGGTACAGTCAGTACCGTGTCTATGTTCGGTGACGAATCTGAAGGAAGCCGTCCTGGTTGTTCGCGTGAACAGCCTGCACTTAGGCTCCAGCTTTTTCTCTGACTTCCCGGCCTACTCTTCTGTCGGTCGGTCTGATTCTCGCTCTCATCCTCTTTGTAGTCGTAGCCGACGACTACGTTGCTGATGCCGACTGATGGTCGTGATGAAATGTTAGCTGGCGGCGCCGTACATTGTGTCCGAATCGACAGAGAATCATACTTGAGAATTCCTGTGGCACCCACTAAGCGAGCAGCGGGCGCGACGTCAGCAGAATCACGGACGACGACAAAGACGGCGACGAGGCATCACCGCCACGACCACCACCATCCGCCGCCCACGCTTCTCCTAAAGACGACATGATCAGTTTGGTTTTTGATCGGCGTTGTTCTCGTGGTCCTCATCGTCGCCGCCGCCGCCGCCGCCGCCGCCGTCGTCGTCGTGTCTTCAATGCTTTCTTCTGTAATCCTGCAGCAGTCGAGTTTCGGACCTTTCCTCTGAAGGCTTCTGCTCTGGCTGGTTGACTGGATGGTCGGTCGGTCGCTCGGTCGCTCGGTTGGTTGCATGGCCGTGCGGCCTATGGTAATTGTTACCGAAGAAGACGGAGTACCGCCTGCAGAAGGGGCCTACGCTGATCGTTTTGAGATATTAACTGATTGGTCTGGCTGATCAAGCTTGCCGCCTTCTTTTCCACCGGTCGATTCTTCATGACGTCGGCATAGCGACCATGGCGGCAGCGGCAACAGCGGCTATGATGACGACCATATTCTTCCGAATGTTCTCGCGGCTTGCCATTTTCTCTCGGTTACCGCTGCCTCCGTCTCCACAGTCATTTCCAGCAATGGTTGCGCGGATCTTCTTTAAGGATCTCTATTGTGCGTCTTCACTGAGGATCTTCCTTGCGGCGGAGACGATCGACTCAATTGGAAGCTCTGGAGCGGCAGCGCGACGGCGGCGACGGAAGGTCGGACCCTGCACGAGATCGTGATCAGTAATGCGGCTTTTGACGCCTTTTGTGACCGCCCGGTTGCCCAACGCCGTCTGGTCGTCGATTCGCAGAATGCGGCGATCGATTTTTCTGTGTGCTCACTAGCGTCTATCTCTTGAAACAGATGCCCAGTGTCGTGTTCACTCGCTGTTGGTACAAATCGTGTATTTCACAGCTTCTGAAGCCGCTGCACACAATCCAACGCTCACTGATAGATTATCAGGTGATAAGAACTGTGGGCTGGTGCCGTGCAATCAACCACCCTACCCGTCCGCCTGCCGCTCAGCGGACCGAGCACTCGACCGAATGACTTGAAAACCGCCACCGGCTAGAAGATCGAGACAGCTGCTTTCTGAAAGGAAAATTTCTACAGCGGCGGCGTCTCCGGATTCTGTTTTTGATATTCATAGCGCAACAAAAACGATCAAAAATCGAAATTGCGGGTCTAGCAAAAGCGATTCTGTCTCGTCCCGACCTTGGCATATTTCGTTCGCAGCGGAAAATCGACGAAAGCTGCGAATTTGAAAGTGCTCGCTGTTAGCCGGTCGCCGTCTTCCTTTTGGGGCTTGATGAAGCTGCTAGAACGGTGATTAAATTTTCGCTAACATGCACGCTCACTCGCTTGCTCGTTCTTCTATCATTGTCGGAAAGACGAGAAGATTTAGGAAGGGCGTGACGTTGTGCGTGACGCCGGTCATCGCTGAAAACCGAAGAAACAACACGTTGGGTGAACGCCAGTCAGCAAAAAGGCGAATGAGACATTGACGTTAGCAGCAAGTGCGGCGGCGGCACCTGCAGCCGCATCGTTGACCGTGAATATTCAAGACCGAGAAGACAGATTCAACCATTTCCTGGTGGCAGTTCTAGCCGACCAGTGGCAGGCAGGCAGGCAGGCAGGCAGGTAGGCCGGGCGGCCGACAGTCAAATCGAGCTGTGCTCAAACAACCACGGAATGTTGCTCCTGCTAACGTCAGATTGAGTCGTCACCAGTCAAGCGTGGGACAGATAGCTCATCGTCACGAGCCGTCCGTCCGACAAACCGAGCTTCTGGCCAGCCACGCAGCTAGCCAGTGAACCAAGCGTCAAGCGACTACAACAACAACACGACGAATCACGATGAGTTTTGTCTGACCACACACACCACGTGATAGTTCACACTCAGACACTGATCTCTTGGGGTGATATCCAGAAAAAAAAGAACTTCCTCCCTTCTCACCGCATGGAATGCATTCGCGCAACGGCACAACGACGATATCCGATGTAATCGCTGGTCGATCTCTCCAAATACATACTTTTGGCGATTTCCACGGAAATTCCGGAACTCTTCAAGATTTTCAGAATCCTTTCGAAGCTTTGGGGGGTAAGACAAGAACCATTGGGTCACGGTACAAAACTGAAATCTAGGAGATGGACGCCGAGTTGTTGGCTGTTTGTTGCTCCTCGATCGATGGCCATGGGTGGGAAGATCTGTATGTAAATAGATGGTCAATAGGAAGCATTGATTGATGGGTTGACAGAGTCCTGGGGGGATGAATCGACAACGGACGGGGGATGGGAGGGGTGAAGGGAGAGGAAGTGGAGGAATCGAGATATCGGACGAGCTGACAGACATTAACATCGAGAGCGATTCATCGAAAGCTTGAGATATCGCTGCAGAAATCTCTTTTTGAAAGTGGAGGCAATGGGGGAGGGGGGGGGAGAGTTGACTCCGATCGACAGTTTTGCCTCTCCGTCCGTCAGTCGAGTGGTCGATCTAGTTCACTGTTTGACTGCCCGCCCGTTTTCCTGGATGTCTATCTTTGCCTCTCGGCTGTCCGCAAGCACTTTTATGATTGCAGACCACGTTTCATCCATGTGAAAGAAAGAAAGAAAGAAAGAAAGGAAGAGCAAAGTCGAGACTTTATGAAGAGCTAGATGGCGTTTGGGCGGCTCCACGACGACAACAGAGGGAAAGGGGGGAGAGATAAGTACATAGATAGAAAAATCATGACAGAACGCGTTCACAATGCTGAAATGAGAGATGTTATCAGTTCGCGTTTGTGAGTAATGAAATCACTCGCTTAGACGGTTGCTAACCCCGCTGGCCGGATGCCGTCCGAGGTGGACCGAAGGGCTTACGTGCCGCTACATGCTACCTACCGGCTATCTATTTTTTGTATCTAGCGAACGTGGTGCCTGCTCAACGGTTCCAGGCGTTGATGCGTTGGACACTGTCGACGAGAGGTGTATGTAGAGGTGTGTAGCATGGATATGGGGTGAAGTCAAAGGTTTGCCGATCCCGATACGAGAACGTTCGTGAAAGGAATGCGGGGGCGTAAGACATAGCAAACACGATTCAAAGGTACGCCAGGATGCACGGACGGAGAATCGTAAAGGTGCTCCTGGAAGCGCCGACCAACTCGGTGGAGGTGAACGGATTTCGGGGGTTCGCGTCAAAGCGACACGGGATTGTGGTCTGTAGCTCGCTCTCTCGTTCGCTCGGTTTGTTAGAGAGTCACAGCGCGAGAAGGTTGAAGCAAGCCGCGACCCTGTCAATAATTTACACTTCATATGCACGGAGTGTGAGACCAACTCCCGCTCAGCGATCTCTAGAGCGAAACAGAGCCGCCGCCGCAACCGCTGCCGAACCGTCCTGACCGGCACGGCCTGGCGGCGGCGGCGTGCCCGTGCCCCCGCCCATTGGACTTCGCTGTAGTCATCATCTCGAATGACATGCATTCTCTCTACAACCGGGTGTGGTTAGTTCTTCAGGTTGTAGGCACGGAAGAGGGCGGGCGGATGAAGGGGACTGGGCTGACTTTTACTGCCGCCACTTATACACACTCACTCGCGCGTTCAAACCGAAAATCGGACCAACATCCTGACATGTGTGAATTTCACGCGACCACTCAAACTGAGGTTAAATCATGTCGCACAGCTTCCAACCATCGAGGTGGCCATCTCGCCTGCAAGCCATCTCACAGGACGAACGCATGGACGGACGGACGGACGGACGGAAGAACGATCCAAGCCGTGAGATCGCATGAGCGCACGCATTGAGCCCCGGAGCCTCGGAAAATGATCGCTACCTTCACACTTACTTACCCCCGTGCGCACTCATCCTCACTCGAGGCTGCTGGCTGGCTGGCTGGCTGGCTCGCTAGCTCCGTAGCGGTCACCACTAAATTTGAACGGAGATCTATTTTCTTTCACTTAACGACACCTTCTCCTGAACGTGGGCAACCGACCGACCGACCGACCAAGAGCCCGAAGTACCAAGCGAGCGAGTGAGCGGCCAACCAACGGGCGACCGACGGGACTATCTTCATGAATACCGAACATGCGCTGGATAGAGGGATGCTGCTCCGGCCGTGAGTCGTGAGCGTTCTCGTCTACTTTGCACAGCTGGCCAACCTACAATTTGGCAACTTGGCAAAATGTCGGCGGAGCTTCGCTGCGCCGCCCAAAAGTGAAGCAAAACCCCCTCGATCCCGTAACTTGTCTTCGCTCAAACTCCTTTTGGAACCAGTTTCACAGGATGAGAGGTTTGATTGCAGATTCACTTGAAGCTCTCGTCTTCAAACTGTTGTTTGTTAGGAGACTGCCCCCATCTGGTTGAATGTGAGGTCCTTTATGTACTTTTTGGAACTGACCTCACTCGTTTCACACTGTCGGATCGTTGCTCGTTGGCAGTGCCAACGCGAGCTGTATTCAATTCTGGTTTTTCAGTGCGACCAACGGACGGAACGACTTGCCGGCGAGTCCTACAACTGGAGCCACAGGCGCAGAAAGGAGGCAAAAAGGGAACGCAAGGTTGGAGCAGCAAGTGGACGCTAACTCAGAGGAATCGCGGGTCAACGGGTGGGCAGGCAGGCAGGCAGGCTGGCGGTTGGGCAGATGGACGGACGCACGGACCGACGGATGGAGAGACGGAGCAACGAACGGAAGAAAAAAGAGGAAGAGAGCAAGCTTCTTGGCTCGCTATGTTGAAGATTGATTGAAGTCTCGCCTTATAAATGTAGCTTACACAGAAAAGCTGTATTCGATCATTGTAGCCTGCTGGCCCGTTCACTTTGAATGGATGGTGGTGGCGGCGGTGGTGGTGGTTTAGGCTATTCAAGCATCGGCCGGCTGAAACGGCAAGGGTACGGCAGAGTGGCAGGCAGGCAGGCTGGCTGGCTGGCTCGCAAGCAAGCAAGTGAGCAACTAGGCCCGTGTGCTTGCCTGCTCTGCTCGAGATCACGGAATCACCGGAAGGAAGTGGCATCGAATCGAGCAGCGCGCCAAGATTTGAAACCACGACGTTCCTTGATCACCTCGTTGGCTTTGAGCCGCGTCATCCGACGAGCGACGTTCGACGGAATCGCATTCTTCACGGGGGAAAAGAGCAGGAAAACGAATCGGAAAAGATCGCTCAGCAACGAAGTTCTGCATTGAGACTCTCGCTGCTGGAGTGCGTATGTATATGTATGCATTCCGCTGACGTTTTGGAGCCGCTTGCTTTCAAGCATCCAAGCCGCAAGTTGCGTTCCGTTGGAGCGTGGGACGTACGAGGAATATTCGGTTTCTGGAAATTATCCTGTGAGACGTATGCGGATCAATGCGGGAACGAGGGAAACAGTGGACATACTGAGGAGATTTCGACGTTCATCGTTGAGTCTACCTCTAACGAAACTCAGGCTAATCGATCCCTGAATTTCGAGACGTTTGCGTTTTTCTCTAGCAGGCGCAATCGATGACTCGGTCATCCTATTCAGGATCGATGTCAACTCCCTGAAATCTGGAATTCATGTCGCATTCGCTTTTCAACGAAATCTAAAAATTTTCTTCCCGTTTCAGACGAGCCCATCTGAGAAACTGTTTGGAGAAATTGAAGGAAATCGTACCTGTCGGACCTGAATCAAGCCGGCACACAACTCTAGGCTTACTAACCAAGGCCAAATCCTATATCAAGGTGAGTGCAGTTGACTCGAATGCCATTTGTTGCAGCAAGGCCCGAACGGCGCGTGTAGCTAGTGGAAGACAACGAGCTTCCGGGAAACGTAGTACCGTTGTTTTTGCTCAACGTTTCAAGTGGGATCGTTGTAGAACCTCAGTTGCCTGTTCCGTCTTATCTTCCGCTCCCCCTGAGCTGCCGAGACGCTGCGCTGTTATGCTGCCAGCATGCAAGCAAGCAAGCGAGCGAGCGGACAGACAGGCTGGCTCGATAGCGAGAAACCGGACGGGAGAGTAGGCAACGAAGATCACGCTTGATAAGATTGCCAAGAGAGAAAGCAAGTCGACTGAGGGACTTCTGGCTTTATTTCGATGCTCGCACGCTCCGAGTGCTTCAACTGTTCTTGAAGTCGGTGGGCGACCGCGGCAGCATCAGTTGTAGCGGCAGTTAATAGGCTAGCTTGGCACGCAGGCGGCCCGTCCGGCGAAAGCACACTTTTCAGTGAAGACTCGAGTGCGATGCTGAGCTTACCACCAACCCAGCCATCCAGCCCACCGCCCGCCAAATATCCGGAAGCGGAAGCGAGAGCAACGAACAGAGAACGCTTTTGAAAATTCTGTTTAGTAAGCGATACTGAGTTGAGTACACACGCACCACCACTCACGCAGACTCCGAGGCTAGAGCACCGGCCGAATGGAGGCAACGCAAAGCTGGACTGACATCTACCGGAGGGTAGATGCAATTTTAATGCTTCCCAAATAGAAAACCAAGAGGATTTCTTCTTAAAACGGGGAGATATTGCCCACGATCCGGATCGATTCTCGAGAACAATCGCAGCCCGATGTGAGGAAGGGAGCAAGGAGCGTTTCCCGAATCGATCTCGGACCGATTAACCTCTGTCGGATCAAAAACTCCACCGTAGGCGGGTCGCCTGTTGGCTCAATTTTTTGTCTCGACAGAGGTTCCCTCTTGAGACATCCGCCTGCGTGGCACTGCGCACGCCTGCTCTCTTGTTGGCAAGCGCCGCCATTTTGTGGACGTATCTAAGAACTCACCTCGTATGAGTGACAGAGTGAGCGCCTGCGTAGCGGTTCCGAGACACAACGGTCTTGACAGCGCCGCGAGTCAGCTAGCTAGCCTATGACATGTATGCGAATACGAAATATGCAGAAATGAATGCATACGAATATGATACCCTCGGAAGGAGATAAAGAAGGAGAACTCACTGACTGTCTGGCTGGCTTGTTTAATCTGACGTCTTCGGTTCTTGGCTTTCTTGCAAGTATTCCTGCTCAACGACAGGCGCAGGAACGAGCGATACCCAGACTGACGTGCGGGGTCGAAGGGGAACGCTGGCGCGATCAAGGAGTGTTCAGCGAGCGGAATAGGTCGAACGCCAGGAGATTCAGCCGTGGTTTTTGTCATCGTGCTCCCTAATGCCGGGGTTTTGGCAATCAGCGAAATGCTACTTGTTCAGTTCCCTTTCCATAAATACTGAAATTGCTCTTTGTGTTGAGGTTTCCTCCTTCATAAACATGAGATATTCGACGTTGCACGGTGAGCTCGCCGTTTCTCGAGAGCTCTCTATGGAGGGCAGCGTTTGACAGAGACAGCCATACCGAGTTGGAGTCCTTTGAGATTCAGTTCGTGAATTAATGAATCTCCTCCGCTAAATCAGAGCCTCCCCTGATGGCCCTCATCTCTGATAGCCGGGCGGTTCTAAGTCCTTCTGGGGTTTCCATGCCATCAGAGTCATCATCAGCTTCGTGGTAGTTGATGATGCCGCCGCCGCTGCCACCGTAGCCATGGACCCCTAGTTGTCCACAGTGAGTACTACATTGAGCGTTTGCGCGGGTTCGATCGGGCCCTCGGTGGATTTCCGCTGGAGCGGTTTCCGCTGGAAATCTAATCGCGGTCTCTCGCAGATTGCTTTTTTCAATACCGGAGAATCGCAGCCTTTTCAAGCCGTACATTTCCGGCGCCATTCAGTCGCGAAGGTATCGCAGCAACGTTCATGCGGCGCTGCTGGAGTCGTCGGATGCAAAAAGTTCTTGAATGCCGATCGAGGCTCATTATACCGAGAAACTCGAGTTTGCTTCCCGAAATATCCTGCTGCTTCCTCAGACTTCAGAGGATCGCAAGAGGAAGATCGGTTGCCGAGGCGCTGGGTTTTTCCGAGCGAGACGAGGAGGAAGGAAGCACCAAAGGAAACTTCGTTGTTTTCCTCCTCTCGACGGCGCGGCGCCATTCAAATTGAAGTTCACGGAAAGCGCGCGAATGTTCGCAATTAGAATTCGCTGCCTCATTCATCGCAAGCCGGGCTTTGCTTGTCGGTGTATGATACCCCGTCGACGACGGACTCTTGACATCGTTTCTTGAAGCATTGACGGCATTTAGTTCTCGCTCTTCTTTCCTCTAGCTCTGCTCTTGTTGCTTCGTGATCGAATGACGTTTTCTGCTTAGCGAGGCAGCGTTCTTCTTCCCGTTCGACTGAAGAGAAGCACTCTCATGAAGAAGACGCGGGCGATGAGCACATTGCTGAATGCCTCCGCTCCTTTCTTCTTCGCCCGTCCGCCCTCGCTCTGCTTGGTTGGCTTCCATGTGGGAATAATACGCCTTGGAACACGGCAACGATGACAACAATGAGGGCGACGTCGACGAGAGGGCGAACGAGTACAGTGGTAGCTGTTGAGCGTGGAAAACGACTCTTATTAAAAAAGACGTCACTTCGAATTAGACTACACCAACGAGGGCGCAGCCGGACGGACGGCCGGCCAGCCAGCCAGCAAGCGACTCTCAGACGAGGCCTGGCAAAGGAGTCGGCGACGTGGAGGCATAGTGACGCGCAAATATTGCAACCCGACACTTGGGCGGCGCCCGCTGCCTCTCGCAGTCAGTCTCGCAAGCTTCTCACCGGTTGAAGAGGCCAAAAGCTGTTTCCTGAGGGATTAGAGAACTTTCGAAGAGAGCCGATGATGACAACGACCTGCAAGAAGCTCAAGAAGTACTTGAGTGGAAATTCGATACGATGGCGGCGGTGGTGGCGGCGGCATCGGGTAGGCGCTGTACAGGAGTACGCTGCCCTTGCTGTAGTGTGGGGGCCGCTCAAAGTCTTTAGCCAGGGCTGAGATGAGGGCTAACGATGGGGGACTCAATGAGGGAACGACGAGTTGAAGAGGCAAGGAGAACAAAGAGGACGAAAATAGGGTCGGAAGTTGGGTAGAGAGGGTTTCCGAAAAAAAAAAGAAAGTAAAGTGCTCGAAGAGAGCGTCTCGAGCCACGGCTTGGAGCTCGATTGAGAGTACCGGCAGAAATTCGAGCGAACTGCCGAGAAGTCCACGATGGGACAGAGAGGCTTACTCTAAACTCAGACTCGGAATTTTCGATTTGGTCGAGTTCTGTGTGGCGCGCTCAGCAGAACCTCGATGAGATCGACACATCAGCTGATCCGAAAGTCATCCTGTGTCTACGGCTTAGTTGGTTGACTCATCGAACAACTATGTGGAAGTCGCTGTTCTCCAGGGAGGGTTTGAGTTCTACTGGTCGATCTTCGAGAACGGGGCAATGTTTTGTCAGGGTTTTTGACTGCGAACGAATTCCTTTGTCAGCAGCGTTTGAGCGGGAACGTGAGACTTGTCAAGAGATCTCGAGGAGGCGGCAACCCCAGCACACGTGCTGGGAACATTGGTCGGACCTTGTCGGTTCGCAGCTCGGGCAAGCTTGTGGGCAAGACGCGCCGCCGGCAGTTTCGGACAACAGATGCCGATTTGGGAAGCTGACAGACATCCAGACGCCCGAGCGAACCCGAAACGTCTCTGAAATTAGATCTGGAGGTTCGTGCTGCACGGAGCTCATATCTCGGATTGCTCGAAGACGCCCGAAATAGGACGCACAAGCTATGCGCGGGAAGGCGTCCAACTGAAGCAGCCAGTCAGCTTACCAACCGACCAAACAGACGGGCAAGCAACCGGTCGACGAGCATTACTTACATCAAAGTGAGAAGAAACCGGACTGAGGCAAACGAGGGGAGTTCGTGGTGGAGGACGCTAGGATCTGTTCAACCAATCTCGACAGGCAAACCTCCTTTGCGCTTGTTCCTGATGATTTTGCGCACGCACCTTCAACAATATGTCCTCCGGTGGGGGGAGGCGGCGGGACGGCGCGGCGTCGTCCCCGAACTCCCCCAGATCGCTTGCTCATGGTTCGCCCTTCGGAGCACGTGCAACAGTTCCCCTTTACCTGTGGCAATATGTTCCGGAGAGTAGAAAATGACGAAGAGCAGGAACCCTGCCACCAGAAGGACTCTCGAGACAACATAGTGGGCAAGCGGTAGGGCACGAAGCGCAGCGTTTCTAAGATTGGCCGATCTTCCCGGTACCGCTGCCAGGAGCAGTCGTACACAGATACGAACGTACACCTATCTCTATGTTATGAGGAGAAGACGAAGAAATCGAGGCGAGGAGAAAAAGCTTTTGACGTCCTGAAAGCGTGCGTTCCCGGCGCCCTTCCTGCCGGCCGACCTCTTGGCGACTTGCCGTTTTTGGCGGACATCCTCGTCGTCGCGAGGGAAAGCATTGAGGAGCCAAACATCGACACGGTGGCACCTAGGACAAGCCGTGAAGACGGGGGTATCCGGGGCAAGGGAGTGGGTGCGCTGGCAAAGGATCCGGGAAAAAGTACAAAAAGAAGAAATCTCAATGTCCGCCCGTTTGTCTGTTCCCTCGCCTTCCCTCCAAAATGGATCGGTAGCTCTTCGTTCCAAGAGGCATATTTTCTGTCTGCGACCTCCAATCAGAGAACGAGAAGAGCAAACTTGCGGTTCGCGGCGCCCCCTGCTCGAGCCATGCATCGGCCGCAATGTTAATCCTTTCTAGCCGATGTTGCTTATCTTCTTCTTTCACTTGGATTTGAGTAATTCCTGAGGTTCGTCATCGCGTGGAACATCTGTTCTCCTCATCACCTTCTCGGTCATTTTACGAAGTGGATTTTAGCACCTCGAGCAGCACCGACTGGCTCGCCTGTACGGTGTCCCTGTGCGCTTACAGGAGACAGCGGCGGCGCTTCGAAGCGTGTCCCTACATTGTTGATAACCGGCGTATCACTTGTCGTAGAACCTTCTTGTCGATGTTCGTAGCTACGTTGGTTCGTGCACGCTTCTCGTAAATGGAAGGAACGGAGGGACCGAGTCGCTATGACGAACTGCCTGCTTGCCCGGAGATCAAGTCAGGCTGCGAGCTATCGTCACTGTGAAAACTACCGACACAGGGAGGATGTTTGGCTGATATCAGTTAGGCCAATCTCGCTTCGAACACGTTCAGTGATATGCGGGGCCGGTCCGACGCCACCAGGATGGCCGTGAAACGAGGCGTAGCTGTGAGTTCCCCGCTCGGGTTTTCACAGGACGAAGACGACGGCTCGTCGACGGAGGGATCACGCTTTGGACGAGAAACTCCGAGTGAAGCAAGAAGGAGGGAGGGGGGAATAACGGCGGAAGGGCAGGCAGAGTATACGAGGAGGGGAAAGAGTGAAGTAATATTCGAGGCCAGGCCAACGCAAGAAAGACGAACATTGAAGGGCAAAGAAGTTCCTTTCTCATCGCGCTACTCGTTAGCATGCAAAACTTTTTGAGCGATCACTAAACGATAAAGCATCGACTTGCTTGTAGCGTAATTCCACTCGTCGCCAGCTCGCCCGCTTGCCTTCCTGCCTGTCTGCCAAGCAGCCAGGGAGTCTGTCATGCACTCGGCTCGCTCGTTGCTGTTTCTGTTGCAGCCGCCTTTCTTTGCTGGAAGCACGTCATGTTGTTCTACCGAAGGAGTGAACGAATTCACCGAAAAAGAAAAATTTGGTCAACAGCTGCCAGCCTCGTGAAAAGAATCTCGGATTGGAGGAACTTGGGACCGCCGCGCTGCTATAAATTTCGCCTGCAGCACCCGTTTTGTTGCTCAGTATATTTAGTTGTTCAGAACACTTTATCTTTTGAGTCACCGCCGCGCCGTATCACCAAGCCACTCAGCCAGGGAGACATTTGGACTCAAGCTCGTGTTCGTGTCTTAGAACACGAACAAACGTCAGCATTTCCGACAACAGGGCGTATCAGCATGCATGGGACCGTTCCGACGCGACAGACGGACCTAACCGAGCATGAAGCGAGCGCTACACAGTCGGTGAAGAGCACCGCGCATTGCGCGAACTCGGATCGTTACGTATGTCACGAAGTTCAAAGCGCACGATCACGTATTCACGCCATTATGAACGACAAGCGTCGACCTGACCCGCGTACTTCATCTCAAGCAGCCTTGATTGTCGTCGTTGTTGTTGTTGTCGTCGTCGACGTCCTCGTACCGCGTGTTTCAAACGAAGCCGCTTCCTATGCTGGCGGTGGTGCTGTTGTTGTTGATGCCGCAGGCTTCAACGCTGGTGGTGAGGTGGCTGTACCGGTGGTGGCAGGAGCAGCAGCGGCGGGCGCGGCGGTGACTGCAGGTCACACTCCATTATTCATCTGAATGAATCTCCACGACGACGGCGCTGGCACTGGCGGCCGCGGCGGCGGCAACAACAACGACGACGACGACAACGAGGGGTAGAAAATGCCTTTGAAGAACAAAATTAATTAACAGAAACCTGCGGTTAGGACGTGCCCGACGCCCTCCTGTTGCCCCTCCCTGAACGTAATCAACGATTTAAGCCTCTCAATGGAACAGGCGCTCGCGCACGAACACCAGCAAAGTCAGTCAGCGATGACGCGCTATCCCGGGTGAAGCTGTGATAAATCGAAGCCGCGGCGATGGACGAGTAAATGACTCGATTGATGGATGGATGGATGGATGGATTAAATGATTGATCGATCGATTGATTGACAGTATTAAGTTCTGGATAATGGGACCACAACAACAAAGTCTCGATGAATCGATCAATCAATACTAGATGCAATCCACAATCGACGGCCTGCGGTCCGTCGAATCGATTGATGGTCTCGATGGCCTGATCGATGGTTTGGTGAGCCGCTCGATGGACGGCTCGGAAGAGCCATTGATGGATGTTGAGATTGTTTTATCCGGGATCCATAGTTCAGATTGAACACCCGCTGTCTCTCGATCCACCGTCCGATCCCTGGACTGGCCATTCGGTTTGCCGTCGTTGGGCTCTCTGGAGCAAGAAGGTCATGTGAGGGGGGACGTTTTTCCATTGCAATCGGCAAAACGTCCCCGAGGAGAAGGAGGACAACGCTGCCAAAGACGTCGACGACCATGACCACCGAGAGGAAAAGCTGCGGTGGCGTTAGCAGTTGATCAGCAAGATGACTTCGTTGATATTTTGTGGAAGCAAAAGACGTCAGTTTCGCTCGGGCGGTCGCTTGCTCGCTTGGTATTTTCCCCCCTCCCTCCTTCTCTTTGTCGGTCGGTCGCTAGGGCGCTCGGCTGGCGAGCAGGCAGGCTTGCGGGCTGCTTGGACGGCGACCGCCCGTCTACATCTCAGATAGAGATCGAATGGGATTTTCCATCTATGAGGAAAGAACAAGATGCAATTTGCTTTATTGGCGTGTACTGTACCACTGAGTGAGCGAGAGAGACCAGCGAGCGCTCTGCTGAAGGCACACAAATACTCGTATACACACACACACATACGTGCACATATAGACGTTGCTAGAAAGAAAGACAGACGGGCCAAGCCACTTCGACGATGGCAACAACCACCGTCGTCCTGATGTTGTCGAGGCTCTCGTATTCACGCCTGGCGAGATCTTATCACGTTTTGTTGAGGGCGAAGTCCAGCGATCTTGGCATGCTGACAAATATCAGCAACACGGTCGGCAAGTCGACCCGTAGTTTCTGCGCATTATCTAACATCCTCGAATTGAGACCGCAATTCAGGATCGATGACTGGGCTCGAGTATGTTCGTCGATTTTATCGCTGTATTTAGGGAGAGGAATAGCAGAAAGCAAGACAGAGATGGTCAAAAAGATGCGAAATGAGGGAGGGTCTTCGCCAGTTGTTTTTCCCCGAAGAAGCGCGCGGCATTGATCGCTTTCGAGCGAACCTTTGGCCGAAAGCACGAGGTTGTGGAAAGTTTTGTGAGCTTGTATCTTTCCTGTTCAGGATGAGCTCTGCACCGGAATTTTCATTCGTCGAAGTGAATCGTTCCCATGTGCTTGGCCTCGGCTGACTAATCTCTATTGTCTTGTCTTCCGTTTGTTTAGTTGGTAGGTCGGAGGACTGCTTGTCTGTCTTTCGGTCGCTTGGCAAGACAGTCGAACGGTGGGTCGGTCGCATCATTTCGTCAATGTTCCTCCATCTCTGCTGGCACAACAGCCCGCGGCAGTACTCGATTAGTTGGGTTACTTGCTTGGCTTGCTCGCTTGTCGTGTTCGCGGCAAGGAAACAACCAAGCTGGCCGAGCAGTCGAGTTGCTCAGTTGTTCTGCAAACTGTCGGACCCTCCTTGACCAATCGATGCCCGTGTGGTTAACCCGACGACCCTTACTTGTTCCTGTTGCTCCAAACCGCCCAAGCCATTCGACTTAGCAGCATACTGTGACGCGGGGATGGAACAAGGTCATCCGCCGAACTCGACTCCAAGTAATAAGACAGCGGCACCGATGGATAAGACAGTGGTCGATACATACACCTCATTGGCAATGGATGGATGGATAGATGGAAGAGCAAGTTCAGTGATCGGCCAACACCTGTTCAAGATCGGGGGAAAATGCGGTGGTTTGAAGTCCTGCAAACCACAGTGCAGTAGGATAAAAGCGATCAAACAAAAGCGGAACACGCATCTAAAGACACAGGCGATGACGCAGCTGCTCAGCGGACATGTTGGGACACCTGAGCACCGCTATGAACGAAGAGAACGCTAAGAGATTTCAGAAGAAAACGATTCTCGGATAACCAGATGTATTCTGGCCTGTTTTCCCGGTCGAACATTTCCTCGAGCGAAATGAGAATGTTCTTGCACGACATCTGCCGCCGCCACCACCACCAGCGCCGATGTCGTTGTTGCTGTCGTCGTCGGCGCTGCCGCGGCATTTGTCATGAGAATGCGAAGCCAAACGAATACGTTCAGTGGGGAAATCTTGTGAACCCGTACGCAGATAAAGACGATGGCGAACAGGGACAGCCAAGAAGATGTAGAGGGAGCTCGTTCGCGCACGCAATCGAACATACATGCATGGCCAGAGGGAGAGGAGGAAACAAGGGAAGTGCAGGTAGGCAGACGTAAGCGACACGAGCATTGGCTGCTAGGCAAGCGCGAGAACGGTCGCGCGAGGGAACGAACGAACGAACGAACGAACGAGCAGGTAGGCGGGCGGGCGGTCGGTCGGTCCGTCGGTCTGGCTGACTGGCTGGCAAAAATCAAAAGCCGACTCTCTGCAGCTCCGAGGCGAAGTCCGGAATTGCGGGTGTACTCGTGCAGCACGTCGCGCTGAAATTGAATTTAGTGCAATTTTTGTCACTAGCCCGGAGGCGCTTCACCGCCGTGATTTGGTCGAACACAGCAGCAGCGGCATTGGAGCCGGCAGCGGTGGAATCGAAGAGAACGAAGAGTCGACAGACCCTCAAACCTGCCTAGTGAGTGAGCGACGACGGGGCGGTCGGTCGCTCGCTCGACCATTCTACAACTTGGGGCTATTTGATGAAACATTCACCAAGTCCGGTCACTCGGTTTTCTTCTCCTCCCTACATTTCTTGCGCACACTACAGCTAGCTGGATCTTTGTCGTCGTCATCGTCGTCTTCTCCTCGCAGCGACGACGGAAGCGAAGGAAGGAGTTCAGGATGGGGTAAATTTTCACGACCGCGACGTCGATTCGACTTAGAATTTTGACACAGGTTAACGGGTCGGAAAACCTCCGCCGATCCATTCCCCGCCGCCTTTCGTAGAGGTTTTGTCACGTATCAGGGAGATACGAGGGACGTAGGATATCGGCAGTCGTTGAGCTTGAACTGAACTCAAGAATTTCCCGACTATTCTCCCCAATGAAGGCGCAGAGGGCCAGGGAGCGAATTCCCGACACGCCATCTTGGCATGACCTCTTGAAGGTCGTCCACACGAGCGTGCTAAAACGGCCATGAAGAACCCGAACTCAATATGCTCTGATCTCCCGGATTCAGTTCCCTTGCTTCTGCTCCCGAGGAGCAGACAGTGAACTAGACGTCGCGTCGTCGATTCGAGCTCATTCCCTTCCATATTAGCTCGTTCTTGAGGCGGACGACTCTTACCGAGTTTAACGCTGCTGCATAAGCAGGACTGTAACTGATTTATCGATAGGAGACGAAGAAGAGAAATCATCCAATTAGTTCCCTCTCGGCACTAATTTCCTTTGCTGGTTCCTTGTCCATCACAACTCGGGAAGGGTGTGATTAGCATGTGGCATGCGACGGGACACGAGCATGCGGATTTTCGGAAAACTAAGACACCGACGGACGGATGAATAGATGGGAAAAGGGGGAATAATTATAAGAGGAAAGCCGAATACGAGCGGGACCGAAGTCGAAGTCGTCACGCATACCTGGCAGCGTGCCTGCATCGACGCGAGTGTACTCTGTTACCAGGGTGCTCGAGCTAATCGGAGTTCCTCTCGATTAATTGAGTTTTCATCACGAGAATATTACGAGAACAAGATTCTCGAAATCGCTCAGTCGGACAACACACACGCGAATCGTCGCGATATCCTGGAGACGGTGGCTCGCTTGTGACCTCTCTCACTTGAACGCTGTACTGCGAAAGATATCGAGAAAATAACTGAAAACCGCATCGTTTTGGCTCGAAGAGAGCACTGGATGACGTCCCCGCCGTGAGATGGAGTGACAGAAGACACTCGGATCAGCTCCTAAATAATATACCAGCTCGGCTGGTTTCTTTTAGCCCCATTTCCGTATTGGAGTTCCATCCCCTCGTCGTATCTTTTCCGAGCCTGGGCCGCCTCTTTTCTTACCCGCCTTACGAGCAGATGTCTTTTACTGCTCTGGGAGCCGTCTCCTTGGAACAGCATCCTTTATGAAAGCATATCGAGCTCCGATGTCGATTCATCGCATGCTGTCGCATCCACCTTAGATTTTATGCGTTCCCAGCACACTTTGGCTGTCTCCTCTCGCTCGACAGACATTCAGCCACTCAGCTACATATCCAGCTCTCTTCCTGCCCCGTCCCGCAGTCCTGCCAGTTCGTCTTTCATGCTGACGTCTCATCCAAAATGACGTTACCGATATTTCTGAAGTGAGCACGTTTTGCTCGGAGCCGTAGCTCAAACGAAACATCATATTGCACGGATGTCGACCTGGCCGTGTTGATCTGCTTTGGAAGCCTAAGCGGGAGGAGCTCTATCTTTCGCTGTCGCCGAAGAGGGGGATACATATCAAGTATTTATTGCTCTTCGTACGATACAGTCAGCAGGGGAAGAGTGGAGGAATCTTGCCTGGCGCGTCAAAGGGGCGACGTGAAAGAGCTGAGAGAGATCCACTCACTTAATAAGCAAAACAGCATCAAAGGCAACGTTCCTTCCATCTAACGCTGATGAATAGAGACTCTGATAACCCTCGACCTCCCCACACCCCAACTTAACGGTTCCGGACCCCTTTGTTGTCCCTCGGTTCCGTTGTCCCTCCTTTTCCATTCCTGCGCGGCCTTGCTCCTCTTCCGGACCGCGCTTTTCTCTCCCGCCGCCCGCTCCGGAGCCGCGTCTCCATGCTTCTTCACAGCGATCGAGCGAGCGAGCGAGCGCCGGCCCGGCAAGTGCAAATGGAGAGTCTGCAATCGTGGATATCACGCGACCGTGCACCGCACCATCTAATCGTTGTACGCTTGCACATATAAGAAGAACGCCAGCAACTCATACCATCCTTACTAAATATCGGAACAGCACGGTTTCGCACCGATAAACGATAGTGCCCTGTCGCTGCTGCCGGCGAACGGGCGAGCGTGCAGGCTGGCCGGGCAGCCGTGCGTCGAGAGGAGAGTCAATCAAGAATATACGGCATAATGAAATGGATGAAACAAAGGTTATCGAACCGAAAGCGTACTCTTTCCCCTTTGCTCGCCCTGATGGATCAATTTCGCGATACAAACGAAGCCATGAATCCCGAATCCTTTTCTTGAATTGCGGTATGTTCAGTGTTTCAACACTCGGAGATCAAAACATGGAGGCCCAGCTCGTTGGGATGAGAAGGAATAGAATGCAAGCCTCGTTGGCGAAGCGCGAACTTTGCGAGAAATAAGGCGCCCACTCAGAAAGTATCGATATCGTTCAAACGAAACGTTTGACGAAATCGAGAGAGTTAGTGATTTCCTGAAGTACTTGAGAGATGACAGCAATTACAAAAACAACTGTCGCAGGCCAAAAACTTCTGCGCGAAGTCGTGAAAATGACTGCCTGCCATATTCCTCTCGCCTAGGACGTGTGGCATGAACAACCGGCAAGAAGCCTGCCACATGTATTGCATTCTGAGAAGACTTGTTTTTTCTTCGATTCCAAGGCTTTCGCGTTCGCCGATCCAAAACCTTCGCGCGTGTCTTGCACATCTTGGCGATTCAGTTATCGGGAACTCTGTTCGATTGAGATTTCAGATCTGTTCGATGCCTCGCATCGGTTTCGATCCACGAACTTCGAGTTTCCGAGGAAACGTTGGCCATGAATCACGCAACTTTTCCCGCACTTCGATCGAAAACGAAGATCTCCGATCGAAGGTTTCCCTAGTGATGAATCATGAGGTGTCCCAGTTGCATCGAGAAATGTCTGAAAATAGCTCTGTTGACATTCGCACACGGACCCCTGGGTCACAGTTGCGAATGAATAGCTTGCATGGAGTCTCGCTCAGATTTGGGAATAATACTCTTCCAGCAAGCGATGGCTCTGAATGTCGGTCACGCGTCTGTCATAACCTCTCGCCTAACCGGGACGCCACCACAGCTTCGATAGTCGACGGGCTGAGTGACCGACCGGACGGTCAGCTTGCTGGTGGGCCGCCCCTTGAGGCAGTGCTGCATCCTCTAATGAGCACTTGAGATGGGGCAGCAGCAGCCATTGTCCAGCAAGACAGATAGAGAGACCGACACAAGCGAGTCAGTCGAGAGAGTGAGCGAGAAATGCTTGGTCGGAACACTCAGCTCCACTTGAAATTGGTCGATAATAGAAGTCGAGTCTCTCGGGTCGAAATCCGGCGACCGACCGACCATCCAGTCAGCTTGCTGGCTAGCCGGCCGGCTGCACAACTAACCGACCAACCTAGCTGGGTCAGTTCTTCTTTCTTCCCGCTTCGTCCACGAAGTAATAAGCGTGTCGTTCGTTCCCTTCCGGCCATGGAACGTGGCGAATTCGAGGCTAACGCAAGGAGAAGTCTGAAGGGTCAGAGGGACTCATTTCGCGACCAAAGTATAACGAATCGAACGATCCAAAGAAAGGGGTGAAAACCCCCGAAACTCGATCGAGCGATGAACTCGACAGTCGTTCCGTCCAACGAAAGGCGAACCAAGAGAAACTCTGGAAAAATCAACGTAGTTTGAGGACTCGATCGCTCGTTCGTCAGCTCCGACGACGGTGAAAGTAGACACGAAGAGCGATGAAGAAACGACATTCTGGGTTTTGCTGCGAACTTGCATTAGATCGACGAGGTCGTCTAGTTCCACCTGAGTCAAAGCGAGAGATGGAAAGAGATCAAATCACGACGGCTACGATGACATTGAGCGTTCCAACTCCGAAGATGATCTTGCTGATGATGTCGGAAACTTGGCTTTTGAGAAAGGCCGACCCGGTTTCGTTTTGGAAGAATCGAATTTCAAAACAGATCCTATTCCGCTTCCGCTGCTGCCTAACAAACTCCATGAGCTCCATTCTCCATTCCGATCCTATCTCCAGGTTGTCTCAGAACCGTACTCGTCGCTTCCTGCGGCGTACTCCGTCGATCCTTGTTCCTTCCTCGACCTTCGCTACTGGTGGTTATCAATCCCTACATCGAACAACTTTTGCGATCGTCTCCCGTTATCGTCACGAGGTTCGCAGGACAGGAACGGCGACTCAGGACTGAAGCTAAACAAGCGGCGGCAGTATTCGATCTCTGCTGCTTATCTTGTTGTCATTGGTGTCGTTGACTGTTGTTGGCGAGACTATAGCCGACATTGCCAACGTACTACGCCAACACCCGTGTCGAAGCCGTGACTCTGCGCTGCAGATGCCGTAAAGTAGGATTAAACCGTAAAGTAAGCTCAGAAGAGACGTCGCCTTGTTGCTTGCTTGCTTGCTTGCTTACTTGCTCGCTTGGCCTCTCTGTGCGAAACGAGCATCCTTGTTGCTTCACTACTCTGCCTGCCGGCCGATCAGCCAGCCATCCAGTCAGTCAGTGAGACTGTCAGCTATCGAAGTATTGTAGCGGACCAGACGGACCGGCGAGCGGGCGGGCGGGTCGTTCGGTCGGCAGGCCGAGTACGGTCCCCAGCCGTACGACGAGCAGAACGGCAAGCGAGCCCTTTTCTCTGATATTGACACCTGCTTGAAAAAGAGCATGGGAGCGGCGATACGAGCTTTGGGACGTGGAAGCGGCCGGGAGTGAGAGATTGCGAGGGTGGTCGGTCGGTCGCCCAGGCAGACAGGCGGGCGGACGACCAAGCGAGCGAGCGGATCTGCTCACGAGGGAAAGAAAGCGGCGGCAGAAAACAGGCGGAAACAGCCCCCGTGGATGCAAGCCACCGGGCAACGAATGACCGACACAGCAGTCGGGCAGACACGCAAACACTCAAGCAGGAGGAAGGGAGGCAGGCCGGCCGGCCCGCCAGCCAGCCAGCCAGCAGACAAGTGAGCCACTTCCCAAAGGACGTATGTCCGAAGCACTGACGGACCGACATACGGACCATCCGAAGACCGACCGACCGACCGACCGATTGACTGACTGACTGACTGACCAAGAAGCAAATGCAGTGGAAGCCAGCAGTAATAATAAATAGAAATATATGCCTCCGAGATAGGCAGCGAGCAACCGAGGGCGACAGGCTGCTGGTTGGTCCAGGAGAAGGGATACAATGAGTGGATCTCCATAGAAGTTGCAACCCTACGCGGCTGTAGCAGAGGAGGCTGAGATCCAATTACGCCGGGCGGGCGGCAGCCAGCGACCGAGCGAGCGAGCGGCCAACTGGCCGAACAGAAGCAGCAACCGGCAGCACCAAACGGGCAACCTGAGCGGGAGCGGGTCCGAGTTGGGGAACCGAGGCTGGGTGGACGTCGGTCGGGGTGAGAAGAGAAGGCGCTGTATGGAGGAATCTTCGAAAGCAGGATTGGCATATGCGATCTCGTGCAGCTCGTCTGCTCACCCTCCGTGCATGCCGGACGGAGCAGAGCCTTCCCCGGGGCCTTCTTGCCGCTAGCGACCCACCCAATGATCAGGCACCTAGCGTTTCTGCCACAGATCCTATCACCGCGTCGATCCCTCCGACGCTATACAGCAGCCTAACAGCTGTAACAGAAAATTGATTTTTGGTCGCACAATGCTTACTCGCTGGCTTTGCGTACAACGGCCCACTGAAAGGAAAATCTACAATCTGCTAGAATGCGTTTGTCAGCGGCTTTAAAAGCCGCAGGAGGACTTTCGATCCTTCACTGAGGCCGTACTGCTAGTCGAATATGCCTGGGACCGCCAGAAGCAAATTCACCGACGAGAATCACCGATCGCGTTCACTGCGCGTCATTTCGCGATCGTTGAGAATCATGGATTCCAGATCGATCGAGGCCCTGAAAGCGAGCCTGGTGCTTGGATTCATTGCCTTTGTTGTCCTCGATCATCTCATCGTGGTTCCGTGAGTGTCTTCATACGCGGACGGTCTCTTCGTTGTCGCGAGGGGACAGCTGCGATAGGCGAAATAGTGTGGAGTCCGAATCGAACGGATATCAATCACTTGAAGCGAGCATTCGAGCATAGCGTGAGTTTCTGCCGCCTCCTGAAATAGAGTTCCCGGCTCCACATGGATGGAAGGCAGTGCCGTAATCCCCATGCTCCGCGGAACCGCTGTTACGGAAGCCGTCTCGACGAGTTCTGCATTCAGGCAATGGATTACGAAACGCCACGTGATTCCTTATGTAACGGGGATGAATTATTCGAGGAATACACTCCGTATCAATAGCTTGCGCAGTTTGATTGTTGTTAGGGCCTCTTTGTGTATACGCTCGATCGATTGTGTCATCGCAAGAAGATTGGCGTCCGATTCATTCGGGCTTTATGGCGATTCATTGACTGTTTCAAAAGTTGCTATTTTTATTTATATCTGTCGTCGTCCCTATCACAAAGTAGGGATCTGTCTCGTTCGCGTGCTTAAGGCGGAAGCGTACCTACTCGAGGAGAACGTTTCGTTCCACAGCCACGCGCACTGTTCGAGAAATCAAGTCAGTGCGCAGGGACGAGCACATTCCTCAATTCTGTTCCTCCGTGAGGACCTTGTCGCTGAGAGCTTCTTGTGGAATCTCCTCTGGTTTCGTGGCGGCAATCAGCAAGCCGTGAACGACCTTCAGCTATGACGACCTCTCATGTCGGGGGTCCTGGGCCGGAAGCCTCTTACGACAGCCCGTCCGACACCGAAATCAGACGAAGCATGGAAAGAGAGAGGCAAGCAGTAGCTGCAGCCGGCCGGCGGCGCAGCGGCCGCGGCGAGAAGCCATCCGTCAAAACGAATTATGAAAAAGTAAAAAACTTGGCGAGACTTGAAACGAAAGATGGAGCGAAAATTCCGCGTTAGAGCGCTCTAAAAAGCTCTAGCTGAAATTGGCTCTCTCAAAGAAAACCGTCTGCCGACAATTATACTGCTGCCGCCGCTGTTAATGCCGAGTATTCGGTCGTTCCGTCCGTCTGTCACTCAATCAATCCGTCCGTCTGTCACTCGGAAGAACAGACGGTTGAGGAAGGCTTTCGCAGGGTTGCCATCCTATCCTTCTCACCTGGCGTGGCACTTCTTTCCTCGACAGGTTTCCAGGGACACGAAGAAGCGGTCACAGAGGTGAAGATCGCGCGCAACATCAATTGCAATGATGAGAATCGGACTCACGAACAGAAAATCGAGCCCTGGTCTTCGATCGGGTGGGGGCAGGGCGGGAGGAAAGGGGAAGAGGGCTATCGGGTCTCGAGGAAATCAGGCGAGCCACTCGAATTGAGAGGAGTACCATCGGTCGGTCGGTCTGTGCTTTTCCGTCTTTGTTCCGCGTCGTTTTGAAGCAACTGATTCGAACGGTCGTCGTTGCTGTCGAGGCATTGGGGACGTCGACAAGTGATTCAGGAGCGAGATCCCGAACATCAGCGGCGGCGGCGGCAAAGGCGAATCTAAGAGGAAGACGAGCAAAAAACGATCTTTCTGCAATATTGAGTACCTGCGTTGAAGATGAGCAGCCACGCAAAGCATCGGTCCCTGTCTGACAGCGAGCGTAGCGAGAGACACGTACGTTGCGGAGTATCATCATCACCATCAACAGCGGAATATGAGGCGATAGTAATGGAAATGATGTTCATGATGGCCACATGAAGATTCATCTCTCGACGAAGTTCATGATTGCCCCATCCGTAGAATCTACGACCTCTGCAGCGAGGGCTGTGCTCCGAGATCCTATCGCGCGACGAAACGCAATGCTCAGCGGACGCGTCTGAATTCGTAGATAGCGTCGTTCCGCGATTGTCTTGTTTGGCCTCGTTCAACTTTTTCTCTCAACTGCTGTACAGAGGACGCTCTGGCTCTCCGCTCGAGTTCGCTTGGTTTCCACTCGGAGTGGAAGCGGAGAGAACTGGATGAAGGACCGACTGGTTGGCTGGCTGGCTGGCTGGCTGGATCGCTCGATAGTTTCAGCGGGTGAGCGTTCTCATGAAGTGACACTTATCACCTAAATTATTCACAAGCGCAGTTGGATGGATGGAAAAGTTTTTGTACTTGGCAATCACGTTGTCAAGTCATTGTCGGGCGGGGATCCTCGGTCTGAGATGAAGCGATCATACAGCGCACATCTGATCGTCATCGTCGCTGCCGCTGCCGCCGTCGACGGCGACGACGACAGAGGTTCTCGTTGCCGTCGTCATCAGTGCCACCGCCACCACCGCCGACGTCATCATCAACGACATCACGTTGGGGACGGCGCTTGACGCCACGTTCGAATGCTTGTTGTTCTAGATTCTGATTTCCCGCCGAAGGGTTCGTGGTGGTGCGGGACTGTCGGTTGGTCAGCCAGTTGGATCGAAAAGCGAACGACGAACAATTGATCCAGACCGGAGTGATGTCGTCATCTTCCCATTTCGCTTATTGCTCTCGTCGTCTGTTGTATTTACACAAAACTAATCTATCAGCATGGATCGCTGCTGAGGTGGAAAATTCAAAAGCGTATCTTGAGTACCTCTCCGAATCAGGATATGTAGAGGGTAACGACACCGATGTCATCGGACAAAGTAGGACGCAAACAACGTCCGACGGCATCTGAAGCTTTATCCGAGTCTCGAGCACTCTTGCAGTGCACCGAAATGGAAGCTTCTCGTGAGTGTTTTCAAATCGATTGAGAGGCTTTCGCATTTGAGCATCATTGTTGGCTTGGAGCATCTCGCGGTTCCCCGAGAAGTACCAAAACAGAAAGAAGTCATTTTCCTTCGGCGGAACGCCATTCATCCTCGCGTGGTGTATTCCTATATATGTACCTACTGTTAATCCTCTATCGTAAAGTCGTTTTTACGTCGAGTCACGGTCTTTACGTAGTGTGGCGTCGACGGAGAGACGAGAGGTACCGTTTCCTGGACAGCCATATAGCTGAAAACAACTGATTGTCTCCGCGTGTTCCTATTCACTTCACGGTTTTATTGAGCTTTCAGCAACGCGGATGTCGGCTCGTGAGTACATCCAATTCGCTTTGTTTGTTGTTCGCTAATTTTTACTGAAGCTGGATTCCGTTTCTGAGAAGCATTGTTCTCAGTCCAAAAGCGAACTTGAGACTCACTGACGAACATTCCTACCGATGCTCAAGTTATGTACTCCTTCAGAATACGAGGGGTCAGAGCGAATGTGGCTCAAACAAAAAGTTAACGAAGAAACAGAACGAGTATACCGGACATCGATCGTCTGTGATTCATGAACTCTCAAGTGGACAAGGCAACTTTCCGACCACCGAAACCCTGTTCGTGTGTACAGGATACGTGATGACCCGAACTTGAAAGCAAAAGAGTTCCGGAGAGGGAGATTCATTAGGATGGACAACGACGATGACGAGTATTCGAAGTGTGCTATTCGGTCGTTCGCTTGTCTTATTCACAAATTAACAAGTTATTCCACGGGTCGAGCATTAATTATACTTTCAAAAAGTACGCTGCCCGCCGGCCTAGCGCGCGATAAAGAACGAGAGACAAAAGCCATCGATCGCAAGCCAGGAAACTCCCCAGCTGACTATGACGGAACGCTCTGACGTGATCACCGTTGTCGACTGCGATGATGATTGCAGTGCTTTCGCTGGACGGTAGGGGCGGGGGGCGGGGTGGGGGGGGGGGGGGGGGGGGGGGGGGGGGGGGGGGGTCGGCAGATGGCCACGGCGGTGGCTTCTGGTGATAGTATATCTCGAGATGGGTTTGTGGTGAACAACGTGATATACATACTAACGGTTCCGTCTTGATTGTTTCAGTCTCTCGAGGACAAAGAGCGGCGGCATCGTCTCCACCGTGACCAATTGCTCCGCAAACGCCGTTATCTTCAGCGGCTTCGGGAACAGCTGGGATTCGGGCGTATGGTGCACTCGCCTCATTCTGGCACCACGTCCACAACACCGTCGTCTCCGTCATCGCCGTACGCGCCCCAGATTCTAACCCCGCCGCATTCGAGCTGTGGACACGAGTCCCCACCTCCGTCTACCACGACCGGTCCACTGAAGCGACGATCGGTCTCCGAATGCAGTTCGCAATCTTCATCAACGGCCTCAACGTCAGAGTCAGGTGAGTAATGGTTCCACTGCGGCTTTCGTTTTCCTTCTTCCAGTTTCAATCGTGTGCTCCTTCCTCTCTCTAGAGGTCCATGGAGAGCCGTAGATCGTGTCGACCACGATCTGTCATAAAACGATTTATGCACAAAAAGCGGAAGTAAAACTGCGAAATGAGCTCGCGATTTATGCATTGTTTGCGAATGTCGATATTGTTGGGTCAGCCAAAGGACTGCGACGGCCTCTGTTTCGCTGCAGACTCACCCTTTCAGCTATCGTCCCCCTTTACTGGGTAGGCTGTGGCCGAACGGGGGAGCGGTCGGTGGGTCTTCCGTCCGCTTTTCCGCGCTTCCCTTTTAGCCTCCACTGGCTCTCCTGGCCTTCTCGCGTGTTAGTTTGTTCAGTGGCCCACCCTGTTCCCGAGTTTGTTCCAACACCGCTTCCTTCTCCTTTTTTTGCTAAAAGCACTTAGCTTGCTGCCTGTCTGCCGACAACAACCAACGGCAAGCTGGCGCTAGGTTGCTGCAGATAGATCGCCAGGCAAGCAGAAGTGCAAGCTCGAGAGTCGAAGAAGATGGAAAAGGTACGCCAGATTCGGCCGGTGATTACACGCGGAAAATGTCTTCGACGTCAAACAGTCAGTCAGTCAGTCGGTCGGTCCATGGGACGGTCATTCGCTGGCTGGCTTGCTCGTTTCATGTTATAGATTGCGACTCTCTTCTGTTGGTCCCGGGAGGGTCTGTCTCTCGAAGTACACAGAAGGATAGATTCCCGGAGGAGAAGGAGCAGTGGAGTGATTCGACGCGCCAGAGAGAGATAGAGATGACCTGATGACGAAGATCCGATGTGAACCCGAACAGTTGTTGCTGTCGCTACAGCTTTGCCGTTATGTGGCGCTGCAGGACTGCTTGCCGTCCGGCCGGCCGGCCGCTTTGCCGGCTTGCTATTAACGAGGTTTTGATGACCGAGCAGCGGCGCAAAGCAAGAAGCGAAGAGGGTGGGGCCATCTGGTGTACTTTGACTGACCTGATGCGTCGACGCTTCGAGTCGAATTGCAAAGCTGTTCTTCTAGAACTCTTTGCTCATCAAACACTCAAAAGGGGACCGAAAGGAAAGCCAGTTAGCCAAGAAGCCGCCTGTCTGCTTGCGAGCGAGCGTATCGGTCGCTCGTTCGGACGGTCAGCAAGCAAGCAAGCAACAACAATGTTGACTCTCGTTTGATTATATCGCAGCAATACAAAGACGAGGCAACAGCATTCGAAGGAGAAAAAGGAAACGATGACGACGACGGCCATTGTGGACTCGTATGTAGCATCCAACATACGACATTGTAGCAATGTGGCCGACCGGCGGCAGCGGCGGCGGACGATCCAACAGCACGACGGCAAATTGATGGAGAACGTCTCCTAGCGTTTCCGAGGCCTTCCGAACACGATGTCAGCTATTACCACAAGCGGAGACGACTTATTGAAGTTTCATACGGAATCGTTTTTCTCTCCGTCGTCCTTCATTTACGGATATCGAACCCATCTTCCCGCGCACTCCATCCACGATCAACTCATTGACCACAAGATCGAGTGATCCTGTCGTCGACAACAGAAGCAACAACAATCAACTCATGTTCATTTACAACTACAACAAAATGAGCATATTTACATTCGGCCGAGCGATCTATCGATCGAACTATTCTTAGGCGGCGTAGAATCGATGCTCATGACGCTTCAAGAATTTCAATCATGTAAGCAACAACTGGGATGTCATCGAAATGCCTGAATCGACTTCGGATCGCAGGGGCGATCTCGATGACGAGTAGATCACCGGGAGGAATGGCCAACTGTGCGATCGAAGTCATGAATTATTACAAAATCAAAACACGCTCAAGGATCTGGCGACGAACTTTGTTGTCTGATGGTTTCAAGGGCAGCCAAGACAGCGCTCCACTGTGTGTGTGTGTGTGTGTGTGTGTGATTCAGCGAGGAAAATGGGGGAAAGAGGAGGAGGCATTGTTGAAGTCGCTCAAAATTCGCGTCTGCATTAGGAACGAACGACGACAGCGACTGTGGCTGCAGCATCAAAGTCGACACTACAGCAATTACACAATGGAAGAGGCTCCTATCTATCTATGATGGACACGAATTGATTTTTTCATTAGTGCACCACCGCCGTCACCGCAGCCGCGACTCCGTCTTTTGCTGCGACCGTTGCCTTTACTCGCAGGCAGCGGTACTTGAACGGCAGCGATGCCTGTTCCCGTGGTGGTGGTGGTGGTGGTTGTGGCGACGCCTTCAAGCGACTTGGTAACCGAGAAACAGATCGAGCGACTGCTTCCAAATCCACAAACCCATTTGTGGCAGTGGGTTGTTGATGTTGTGAGACGGTCGCGTTCGGCACGAGGCCTCGTCTCCGACCGAAAGTTTTTTTCGGGAGCAAAAAAAAGTAGAATCAAATCAATTCGTGGTCGCCTCGCTTCCTTTGCCATCCTCGATGACTTCAGGAACAATGGACGATGTGTGATTATGCTGCTCGAGGGTCAATACAGCTGATAGGGATCCGTGTCCGCGGTGCCACGCATCATCTATCAATTCGTCACGGAACTTCTTGTCGTGTTTATGCAGGCGAGCGCGTAATTGGCGATTCTGACGCCTCCCGTCCGTGGTTGGACGCCGCCACCGGCCAAGTGTTTGCTCTGCTTGGCTCAATATTTATCTTTCCATACGCTTCTCGTTCAATGAACGAATATGAAAGTTCCATCTGGCGTCACGGAAAGAACTTGAAATGCAGCTCGCGTTCGTTCGACTCGAAGAACGCTGTTCCGTCACTGAAACGCCCGGTTGAGCGACTTTCTGGTTCGCTGGTTGGAACCTCCGGTCTCAGTTGAACATCAAACGTCGTTTCATTATTATCAGTCACGGAACGAACATTCGGAACAAGTCAAAACAAAGCTGCTATCTCGAACGACGCATCACTGGTACAGGTGTTCCAGGACAAATTTAGCGAAGGCAAGGGTTGCTCGTAGTGGCGATCGCGTTCGCCCGCTGAGAACCCAGAGACGAGACACAAGTTTTCATCACGGTCTCAGAGCGGTTTGCGTTAGTTTTATTTTTTTACCGTTGGGGTCGTTTATTATTCGTTGAACTCGTGGTTGCCCTCCTGAACAAAATGGAAATCCTCGAGTGTAGTCCTGTTCGGAGGTGATCTTGGTTCAGACGGCGAACGGATCTCTTTTTCTACTTCTCGGACTCGTAGTGATATTTAGAAGTCGACAGACGATCCTGTTGCGTGGTTGGCAGGCGGCCCACACTGCAGGAGGAACGCCTCGATTCCTTTTGAAGAGATGTGAGTTCGGTCTGTCTAATCGGATTTTAATTCGTCGACGTCGGCTGCTGAATCAACCAAAGAAACGACTGCTCCAGGGATGGATCAAAGAATGAATGAAACGAAAGAACAAATTCGCTACGCAGGACATCAGCCCAGCGAACAGCGAAGACGACGGCAGAAACGTCATCTCAGTTGACTACGTTCGAAAAAAATTAGATGCCATTTGTCTCGAGTCTTGTTTTGGGCAAAAAAATAAAAGAAAGAGAGAGGCTCGATGGCGACGGAAAGATCATTAGCGGATACTTCGCCCACACCGAACGTTGGAAAAATATTCAGATCACAGCGCTTCGTTCATCGGCAGGTGGGGCTCAAATCTCAATTACGCGAAACTATTCACACCTCGCCCATCTACTAAATGTGGAGACAACAACCGAATTCGTAATTCCGAAAATGTGGCAGCTGCGAGCTCGGAGATCAGTCGCTCGAACGTGCGGAATATTTGCTTTCAGGTTGCAAACAGCCCGAAGCTATTCAAAGTTTTGCAATCTGTCATCCACTTTCCAGTGGCCTAGTTGAAGTTCGCCACTTCGGTCCTTTGTGAGTCTCAAACCACACAATAGACCCAATATATGTATGGCAATCGACGATCGCAGGCGAGAAGCCAACTCCACTGACTTGTGAGTGGTGATTGCGATATCGTTCTCGTCTATATTGACCCCAAAGAGCGAAGGGAAGGAGGAGGAAAACGTCGTGTTCTCGCTTGATCCGTCGTCCGTCATTTCGGTATTTTGGGCGCATGCTCAACAGCACACAACAACCCGCTCGCTCATCCGGCGACGTCATCGTCGACGGCTTTGGAGCTCCGAGGATTGGAGAAAACATTCCACGAGGAACCCCAGTCTTCTTCTTCCCCGTTCTAATTCGGAGCACTTTCAATCTACGGAAAGCCTCCGACGTCTACCGCAGGAGAATTCGTCGTTTCGAATTCCTTGAGGCTTACGGAGGACTTCCAAAGCACGGAGGGCCACCGCCGCTGCGTTGGCCAGGACTATTGCTACGCTTTCAACTAATATCTAAAGCGTTTCCTCGGGCGACAGAATCTCACCGAGGAAAGAAACGAGAATGTGGACAAGTCCCCGACTCGAAGCAAAAGAAAAAAAAACGTAATCTTTGTCTCTCTCTGGTTCGGTTTCTCTTAATTCTTCACGTTGATGTTCTAAAAGAATTCCGATGAAGCCCGAGGCTGTGATTTTCCTCGTGAGCCCCAACGGCCAACCGTCCAGACGATCTGATAGTCCTTGATTTTATTAACTCTCGGAGATTCCTTCATAAAATCCTCTGATCCAGAGAGGCTCACCCAAACCGGTCGGATCTCCTTAAAGTAGTTTTCACATTCTCTATCTCCCTTCGTCGTTTCTCTCCAACTCCCGAGTATTCCCTCAGGCTGTATTGAGCTCTCGCTCCCGCCTACACACCTTCATCGTCACCCTGTCTCCCGAAGTCGCGGTCGACTCCGTATTCGTTCAATCGTGTCGGAAAAATGTAATTCAAACTCTCTGCAACCTGCTCGGCATTGACCTGAGGCTTCTCAAGCCGTAACCTCCCCGGTTCGAAACACTCTCTCGCGTTTGCTCGACGTGAGTTTCGTCCAGGTTTCTGAATGGTCGCTCGCTCGAAGCCCCGGGTTCCGTTCTGAGCCGCGCCTCGAAGTTCTTCCGCAGAGTTCCTTCTTGAGGTTCCTCCACTTTTGCTTTCCGTTGTGAAGGTCCAGCGGAGCGTGGCATATTCTGCTCTGTTCTGTTCGGGCTTCGTACGGGGGCACGGGTCGGCCTGTCGGTCGCTCGGTTTCTTCCTTTGGCCTTCGCTGGTTGGCTCGTCGACTCGCTCGCTTATATCGTTATTCCTTCTTTCTTCCATTCTGTGCTTGCTCGTTTCTGCGCCGATTTCCATTTATTAATACAATAGTCGAACCGTTCGCGGCTGGCGAACTCCTTTGTTTCGGCTTTCTGCTGTGACTTCTTCGACCGCCCGCCCCTCCTTCTGCCGCCGTCGCAGCAGCTGCTCCTCCGTATGCGAGCGATTCAACTGAATCTCATCGTTCAGATTCGCTGAGAGTCTCTTGGCGCCCGAACCTTGAGCCCGCCGAGTGGGGATGTCGCGTTTCAGCTTAAATGGCCCGACACTTGCTTATTCCTCTCATTACTACTCCACTCTCGAGAGGGACGGCGCGTCAGCCCAGTGTCAAAGTAGCCCTCGTCGTGATCTAAATCGCCAGACCTATTTGGATCACTGCAGTGGAAGCCTCGGTATCGACATCAAGCGGTCAAGACAAATCGAGAGGTCACCATTGCGGACGGAGGGCACTACAACAACGCGTGGCGTTCGATTTACCTGTTAGTTGACGAGAGGAGAGGGAAGGAGGAGGAACAAACGAGGAGAAACAGGAGAACGATGAAGACCTACGTAGAGATACTCGTTTAGGGCCATTGAAAAGGGTTCGTAGAAAGAAAGGTCGAGAGAGAGAGGAGAGAAGGAGTGGCTGCCGCCGAGGTCGACCGAAGGATTCGATCGTTGTAATGACGACAGTAATGGACGAGAAAGGAATTACAGTTTGATGATTGGAGAAGAAAGTTTTATTGTCCATTCTGTTTCAATGACCATCGAGCTCCGCCTGTCTTTACGACACCTCCGCCATGTTCCCGCTGATTTGCGGTCGATCTACGATCCGTTATATCCACTGTTCTCCGCCAGACCGGGCTCAACGCTTTGATAGACCATGAATTCTCTTGAATGGCAATCATCTCAGGCCTACTTCAAGGCCTTTATTGAGTCCGGGAATATGATCAACTATCTATCGATTCGAGAGAAACCTCGAACATTTTGCTCTCGATATTTTTCTTTGCCTGAGAAGGGAACTACGAGAAAAACTGGAAAGCCGAACTCGCGAGCTGCCGAGGCTCCGGTCGGTTTTCCTTTCTCGGCGTCAAATTCGGATCAGCGGTTCCTTGAGAACAGAAAAGCGTTATTTATTACAATCCACAGTTGTTCTCGAACTAAATGTACTGTGTGGAATAGAAAGGGAATCAGAGAGTGCGTTTGTTGGGAAGTTTCTTGCCCCGTTCTTTCTCGGTCTGCCCGTTCACTTCAAATCCACTGACCGCTTTGCTGGCCAAGCAATTTCAAAGTCAGGCTCACGACAGGAAGGCTCAGTCGATTGAGACTTTGATGCCGGCGCGGGAAAATCCGAGAAAAATAGCCTTCGGTCGGCTTTTCCGCGATTCCGTTGGAATTGGTCTAACGATTAGACCACCGGCGATGATGGTTTCGTTGCTTCCGGCTCTGTGCGATGACTTCGTATCTGGAAAATGAAGTTATTTCATGGAACGAATGGTCGCAAGACGAATTCGCCTCCGAGTGCTCGCTGCCTCGTTGGAAAGCCGGCCAGTTGGAGGTGTGTGTGTGTGCGTCTGTTTGGGTGGCTGGCATCGCAATGTGGGGGCTTACCTTCGACGCGTGATAAACACCTCTCCATTTGCTAGCCGGAGTGTCTTCCTCTCTCGGCAAATGGATGTCGCCTTCACGTTTATATATAAACTGCCGCTGCCGCAACTGTCTCTACCAGCAGAGGAAGCGGGCGAGCTGAGGAGAAACGTCCTTTCTCTCGGCCTGAGTGCATTTCAGCGATTGCTGCCCGAGACGTTCAGAGTCCGATGGTGGTGGTGGTGGCAGCAGCGTTGGTGGACCCCATCTCGACCCCCTCCTGGTCTCTAGGTCCCCTTCGGTTCCGCTGCCGCCTCGTCTCCCCATGCTATCCCGCTCCACTCGAAGCGTTCAATGTCTTTCTTCTTTACCCTCATCGAGAGTGCCTGCTTCCCTCTACCGTCTCGGAAGATTGCTACTTCTTTTGCTTGAAGATCGACCCCCTCCCCCCTCCCCTCAAACGAACGAACGAAGCAAGCCTGCAACAACACAACACACATAGACACTTGATACAGCTCCGTCTGTAGCAAGATCTGGAGAGGCTGTCTGTGAGCCTGAGAAGCCGGCCGTCCAATCCCGTTTCAGGTTCGTTCCGTTTCTCCCCACTCGAGAGCTCGTCTGAAGGTAAAATACTTTTAATAACACGTTTAGCTTTTCGTCGAGTGGCTCGAACCGCTTGATGGAGCCTGCCACTCGACTCGGAAAACTTCATTCGGTGCTTGAGCACTGCTGCCAGCAGAAGTACAGAGCGACATCGGCATTGGGGACTACGAGCACCCGGCTTTTGAGTGTTGTCGACTTGTCTCAAAAAAAAGTCAATCATCAAGCCGAGGAATCCGTCGTTTTAACCATCCGACAGATTACCTGCTGGTCCCTGACTAGTCCTCGACGAACACATCTCTCGCTTTGATGCATTGAGATTCTCATCCAGCATCGGTTTGACGCGGGGAAAGATGAACGAACAGAGAAGGAAACGAAAGGAGGAAGAACGAAGGAAAGAACCAACCAACCAACCAACAAAGCAACAGCTGCCCACGAGCAAAGAAGGCGATGTAATGGGAAGCGGTGGCGAGTCCCGTGCTCGCTTGGCTCACTGATTCACATCTTGGTCTCGGAAGCTGGACGGACGGCGAGCTGGATGGGCGTCCGTCCGGCGGCGCTCTCTGTGTATTTCTCTCGCGGTGTTTCTACAGAGCGGCAAATTGCAGGTTTGTCGACTTTGTTCGCGTTCTCCGCGCCTTCTTTCTACTACTCTTGCAAAACGAACAGCAGCAGCAGCAGTGGCGGCGGCATCTTGCGGACCAGCTTTTCTTTTTTCTCGAAAGTCTCCAAAGCGCAAGGGGAGGAACCGACCGTCCGTCCTTCGTGCGATCGAGAGCGAAATGGGCAGAGCGGAAGGGACGAGGATGGTGTTTTGGCAGAACTCCGATATTTCTGTCCCTCAACTCCGGCATTCAAGTGGGCGAAGCGCGAGGATTCTCCCGCGGTCACCGTCCGTGGAACTCCGGACCGTGTCATTCCAACGAGTAAACCGAGGGATGGAACAGTCCACAGGAAGATCACGAAAGCCTCCTCACTGTTGGAAATCGTCCTTTGAATGAATGTGACGAAGGGGATCGTAGGGATCCAGGTCGTTCGAACCACAGGTGTGCGAAGTGCATTTGAAGGCCCTGTTTGTAGGTGCTCGGCATTCAACGACTAAATAACAAACTCGCGAGAACACTCTAGTAGAGAAAAAGCGGCGGAAAGAGTCTCTTTCTATACTGTTTGTTGGCGACCCTTCAGCTTCTTCCTTCGCATGCTGTCATGAACACCCGTGCTCCGCTGGTTCAGGACGGCAGCCAGCATTTGCGTAAGCAAACCAAGGCATGGAGCAAGAGAAGCGAGCCGAGCAACCGGCCAACCGGTCGGGCGGCAAGCAAGTAAGTTTTGCAATATCGCATAGTCATCCTGACTTGCATGGCTGGCGGGGTGCTGCTGTTTGCTCGCTCAGTCACCCTTGTCAATTAGCCTTGTAGATTCAGAGTAGGCCAGGACCTCACTCGTTGGCGTCAATCAGAAAGGTTTTCGACGACGTCGTCTCTCATGATCATCGCCGTCGTCGTAATATGCAGTCCCAATCGGCTCGTCATCACGCTTCGTCCGAGTCGTCGCCGCCGCAAATGCTGATTTGTCGCCCCGTGCTCCAATCCATCATTCGTGATCAACTGAGGCGGCCTTCGCGGATGTTCAAACAACATCCGATCCCCATATAAGTCGTGGAGACAAACCTAAGCAACAACTTCTACTTCTGGAACTGAACTTTTCCTCGGAACTCGAACGAGCCTTCTATGCTGACGGTGTGGAAATGCTTTCGCTATAGAGAACCCTCGAGGTCGAGACGCGCGGCTTGCCCAAAGTCCTGGAGGCTTTCTGGAATCGGTTGGCGTCTCCCGGGGAGCCGATGTGCACTGGTCGAACCTCTACCTCAACCGTTGCCCTGTCAGCGAGAGACCAACTTGCTGTTCCGTCGAGCTGTCTATCGAGAGCCATAATTTTAGATGGTGGTGATGCTGCTGCTCAACAAGCGAAGCGGGTCGGGTCGGTGATGACCGCCCTCTTTCGTGTCACTCATCTTAGCCGGCCATCTTCATCAGCTCGGGAGCTTTGATCGGAGATACGACACAGCCAGGCACTCCTTCAAGCGAAAGTTCCTCCCTCCCTTCTGGCTGCCTGCCTTCCCCCAATCGAACCCGTGTTCGCGGCCTCCCCTCCCCTCCCCCCTCTTCTCCTCGCTCGCCTCCTTGAACGGCCGTATTCGGGCTTGCGATGCCTGCCCGCCCGCCCGACCGCCTCCCTCCTGTCTGCGGCTGAATCCCCCCTACCCCCTCCCCTTGCTCTGCGTGTCTCCCCATCTTCGCATCCCCCCCGCCCAACTCCTCTTCCTCAGACCCTCCCCCATGGTCTTCTGCCGGCATGACCACGACGGTGGCGGCTAAATCAGCTGAGTCGTCAACTCTAATAAATTCTCTTGTCTCTCGGTAAACAGAAGCACAGCCAAGTCCGACGTGGCGCTATAACCCGCCCCTCACGGTGCCAATGCCATAGCTGGCAAACCGAGCGACCAACACGGCTCTGGGCGTCGTCACTCCATCACCCGAGGGTATGTCTCCCCCTCGCTCACCCGCTCGTCCGTTTGTCGAGATGAAGGGTGCCTGCCTGCCTGCCAACCAACAAATACACGAGGCTGACCTGGACACTCTCAGCAAACCAAGTCGACAACAGTCCGTTTGGCGACAGTCGTCATCTGATTATGCAGCAGTAGCAGCAGAAGAAGCAGCAGCGGTAGGAGGGAGACGAAGCTACCGTTGTCGTCGTCACCGACCGGTGCCGCTACCGAATGGAAAAGAGCACGGCATGCAATATAAAAGGCGGTGCAGAAGCTGCTGCTGACGCTCATCTCCCTGTTCCTCTCACGCTGCTTGCCATACCACTGCTAACATTCGAGATCTGATTCGGCGTTTGGTCAGATTCATCATTGTGTGCTCCCTTTTTGGTTCGTTCGCAATCCTTCAGCCTCGGACTCTCTCTCTCTCTCTCTGCCCCTGTCTCGGTCTATTGCCAAGCGAGCGAGCAACCGAGCGATCAACGAACGGGCAGCCCTCACTGATAACTCACTGTCAATCACTGTCGTCCGTCCCTCCGTCCGTCAGTCCGTCTATCTCTCGGTCTGTCCTCTTGTCTGTCTCCCGCCCGTGGTCCATCCTCTGTGAGGGACCGCGGATGTATCCTCTTCTGCCTCTTCTCTTCGTTTTCTTCTTCTGCTGCTGCTGATGCGGTCGTGGCAGTGGTTGCGGGAGAAAATCGCGCCGATGGTCCACCGAAAGAACCGGCGCGCAATGTCGTTCAATCCAACTGACGGACCGACTGTCCGTCGCCCGAACAACAGATCGGAGAGCCCAGCAATTGGCTAATGTACGAATAGTATTAGAAATAGAGGAATTTTCTTCTCGCTCGCTCCGAGCCGCTTCTATCCATTCCAAGACTCCAACAGAAACTAATCCTCTGTCTCCTTTCGTTGCCGAGTCGTCTCGGGCCTGTCCGCTTATTTCCAATCGAATCGCGCGAGGAACACTTCGTCACATCTCAAATCCGCGCCTCCAAGCCCGTCTCTGGACGATTGGCTCATCAACCGGAAGTCGGTTTCTGAGATGAGGCAAAGGAACAGCCGACGGTGGGATGGCGAACTCATGCGCGATTCCTCGTTCGTCGTCGAGCTTTCCAGATTTCTGACAAAAACGATCGAAACTTGTCACAGTCGTGAAAAAATCCGGGTCGACACTATTTTTCTCTTCGCAATGGATCGGCTCGAGCGGGTCTTCAGAGCGAAAGTCTGTTGCACTGTCGAATCTGCGTTCCGTTGGAGCCGTCGCTCACTCTGTTTGTCGTCGCTGCCTCTGCATCCTCGTTGTTGATTCTGCCGGGGAAAAGCCGGATGAAATCTGAGGGGGACGGAGAAACGAGTTTGCATGCATGCATGCACGCCGGCCGGCCGGCCGGCTGGCTCATCTCCATCATCGGAGTCTCCCGTCGTTCTTGGCATCACAATTCATCGTTAGTCTTTCTCGTCTTTTCCCGTCCATCGTTCATCAGCCGATGGGAAGACAGACGGACAGGCCGCTGAGGCACTACATGTAGTTCTCGCAAGCGAAACAAGCTAGACGGAGATTGTGTAATGTCCGCTGGCCGCTGGTCTCGTCGAGCATCCGATCAGCGGCTCACCCGTAGACTTCTTCGCTGCTAGCTGCGGGTTAAGTGCAAAGTTGCTGAAAGTCTGCTTCATGCTCAAGAAACAGCGAGCAGCGTGTTGACGCGGCCATTTTGACTCAGTCAGTGGCTCCCTTGAGGACTCCTTGTGTGTGGTCCAGTTGACTCTTGCTAGCCGCTCGCTCGCTTACTGCCGAGATAACCGGCCGCTCTCGTTTTCCAGCCCATGTTGTAGCCACGTTTGTTTTCTGCTCCCGGTACTCGACTCAGTCACGATTCGTCTCCTCTTCGTTGTCGAGCTAGTTAAGCCTTCAATCACCCGGAAGCATCGCCCTCGTTACGATTCGGCTTTGTTTCTTTTTTCTGTAAATACTTCTCCATAAGACGGGGTTCAGTCTCTTCCCGATCTTCGTGAAGAAGAATCTGCAAAACCAACTCAACTTGGATCGTATTCGTCGTCTCTGGGAATAATGCTTCCCAATTCGCAGTCAAGGAAGGGAGCTTTCCCGTGGTGTCGTCTCACGACTTCCACTCTAGGAGTGGCGGAAAATAAGCGACGACAGCATCTCGAGTTCAATGAAGCTCATGACGGTGTTTGTCTTCCATCTCAGGAAGATCAACGCGCTGAGAGCGAAGGGAAGGGGGGAGTCGGGAAAAGCGTCCTGCATAGCTGGTACTGAGTGTCGGTCTGTCTGTCTGCAGCTCCGACAGGCTCTCTGTCAGTCGGTCGGTCCGTCGTTCGTTTGGTCGGTCGGTCGGTCGGTCTCTCGTTCGCTCGGGCGTCTGACAGGCATCCCGGAAACGGTTTGAGTTTTCATTTCCGGTTCCTCATCCGCCTCTGGTCGACTTCCGCCCGCCCCTCCAACAGAGACGGTCTCATAGCTTCGTTGGTCGCTGGCTGCGTTCGTTCGTTCTTTCAGTGCTTGCTTGCTTGCTTACTTGCTCGTACGTATGTATGTCTGTATGTATGTATGTATGGGGGACCTCTAATAGCTGCTGTCCTTTCTGTCCGTCCGTCCGCATGTCTGTCGGTCTATCTGTCTGCTTGCCCAACTGTCCGCTCGTCTGTTCGTCCGTCTTTGTGTCCGTCGCTCAGAGTCTCTCAGTGTGTCTTTGAGTCCGAAGTCCGTCCGTTCGTCTGTCTATCTGTCGGTGGTTCTGTCTGAATACTCTGTTGAACCGATGGACAGAGCGCCCCAAGCAGGAGGTTTCCGTTTGAAGATGTCGTCGTCACATGTCGACGACACAATGGATGTCCTAATGGCTACGGCGGGCGAACAGGCAGGCGGGCAGGCGGGTGGTCACTCAGCTGTTCGTACTCTAGGGCACGCGGTCGGTCGGTCGGCCGGCCACTCTCCCCACCGTGTACAGTTTGGAGGCAGCTTGGAGTTCGCAAAGGACAGTGAGAGTTTGCAGAAGTATGCAAACCACTGACTGACACCGAGCCGTTGTGGGACGGAGACTCAAGCAGCAACAGCAAATAGCGGGAATTCTTCTCATTTTTGTCATTTTCATGATCGTTTTAGCGACTGTCAATTAGCTGAACAAACGCGACACCTCCATGGAATGGCGAATTCGAACAGGGCAGCAGTTCTTCGCGTCATGTGTCGTTTCTCTGACGCGACACGCACCGCAGCTGGGAAGGCGAGCGGACGAATCGGGGGCTGGAGGAGATTCTCCTCCTCCTCCTCCTGCCAGCGAACGGGGAAACTGGAGGTTGCTAACGCGCGAAAGGGTGAAAGCTTTCTGCTTGCTCTAATGCCCGCCTGCTTGCTTTGTCGCTTACTCGTTCGGCAATACCGACCGCCAGGGTGGCTTTTGGACGGGCAATTTGTGCTGCGGCTGTTTGCGTGGTCGAGGTGGCAGCGATGTCGGTGACGACGGCAGCGGCGATGGTGGTGGTGGTGGGTTAAGCGCAGATGTTGCACATGGGCTTCTAACTGCCGGCTCGTTACAGCTTTTCCCTCCGTCGTCGCTTCCACTATTGCTGCCCGTCCGCCTGCCTGCCTGCCTGCAGCTAGCTTTTCGCGGCGCATATAACCCGTACACACTCCTCGGGAGCTGGCTAGTCGACCTTCCAGTTGCTCTTCGTTTCGGGCTGCTCGAGTCGCCGCAAAGCCAGTCGTGCCCCGCGAATTCCCAGCTTTTCCTCCATTTATGGCGCTCCACAATTACCCCACAGGCAGTAGCGGCAATGGTGGAGGCTGCATGGATCTATAGCCGTGTAATAAACTTTGCTTATATGAAGTGTGAGTAACGGGGGAAATAGCTGTCGCCGCGCTTGAAGATTCAGACTTTCGATCGGAAACGGACGGAGACGAAGGTCCCTTCGTTATGACAAGACAGCTCGAGGGGAAACAAGGGGAAAGGTGAACAACCGCAAGATCGACTGAAACGGGCTGGGATCGCCAGAGGACTCGATCCGCCTGATTGTGAGTTTTCCCTGGGCAACTCGACGAATCGGTGACACTGGGGGGGGGGGAAGGGGCGAACCATTTAACATTTTGTTATTCTAGGACGCACTCTCATACTTTGGTCTCTTAATTATCGCGCGGATGAATAATTTTTTTCTGACTGCTCAGTTCTTCTGCTCGCATCGTGTACGGCCTCCGGCGGTCGGCACAACCTCGTGTTTCCAACATTTTGAAAAAAAAGGGCACAGCCATGCTTCTGTTCTGCGACTGAAAGCCCGACCGCCGCGCCACCCGTGTTTTTCTCTGCTTGCTGCAGCGGCCGAGTGGAGAGCGTGTGAGTCTCACGTGCTTGTTAGTGATTCTCCTAGCGCTGCCTCAACCTTGTACTCATGAGGCGGTCATATCCTGCGTGGCTGAAGCCTACGTCGTCGTGGATGCTGCTGAACAACGAACGAGGATTTTTGGCCGAACTAAGCTGGCATCCAACGAATCAAGCCGGGCGAAACACATTCTTCCAAATTCTGAAGGCTAAGCTGCTAAATTTAGCCTTCATCCCTCGGCAAGCAGGTGAACGGACCCGCCGGTCAGCCCGAGGCAGACTCGAATGAAGGTTAGACATGAGCGCCCGAGAGAGCGATGAATAGGCAATCCGCGAATATGACTTCGACCAAAACCCGTCGGGGCGTTGGAGAGCCGACGCTTTCGACTGTGCCATTGTCATACATATGTCATTCGTTCATTCATTCATTCTCTAAACTCTCGACGTGTTGCTGGAATAGCAAGCAAACACGGTCCTGAGTCTGAGTTCTCGCTGCGTCTGGAATTGCGGCCACAATCGCTGTCGTCCGCGCCAGTAATGTGACACGGCCGCCGGTTGGCTAGCAGGCACACGGGCGGACCAGTTCGCTAGTCGGCAGCAAGGCAGGTATGCCGCCAGGTAGGCGGGCAGGCAAATTGTACACGATTCCCGAAAGACGAAGAGAATCTGTTTTGGTGAAGCACGTGAACTGTAGCGTCGCCATGGTAACTCTCGTGTTTGTCGTTATGGAAGTCAAGATGCTTCACGCCAGCTCACGTATTCTGCCATTTAGGTAATATGCCAGCTCTACCGACCAACCGCTCGTCCGTCCGTCCGTCCATCCTTCCGCCCGCTTGCCTGTAGGCAGGCAGACCGCACTGTGCACAAAATACCGACGCTGTCATTCGAGTCGGCTCCTGTGGCGTACGAGCAAGCGAACGAGCGAGCGAGCGAGCGACTACAGTCAGACGTGTTTCTAGAACTGTTTCGAGCGAGATCGTAGCTGCGCCACTCGGATGCCGTGCGGCTGCGTACCACACGTGTATGGCTGTCGTCTACATATCTCTTTCTCTCTCTCGCGGTCTATGAATCTGACTTGCAAGGCGACCAAGGGCTTACGGTCACTCCCCTGCCTCCGCCCCCCCGCCTTAAAGCAACTCCAACAATGCGACGGATGCGACAATGGGTGTCGAGCACCAGGGTGATTTACCTACTGCAACAATCCATCAAACACTTGAATCAGTATTCGGATCGATCCGCGTTCTTAGAGCAATCACATCCTGATCGATGGACGGAGCTCGCGCTATGGAACCGAACTTGGATTCTCTTCCCCCCTCAGGGATGTCGGAACATTGTCTTCCGCGGCGGAAAAGTTGAAATCGAGTCCTCTCAAGTTGAGTCCCGTCGTATGACGGGGAACCTTCTCGAGATATCGACAGAAACGGAAGAAGAGTCACGGTGAATCGAAACTTGAGATCTGAAGGCAGATCTTCAGACAATACCGTTCTCTGGCGGAAATGTGAGAGACGTTCACTTCTCGGTCGGCGTCGGTGAGATTTTTCCATTTCCCTATCAGGAATCGCTTGTTGTCAACGCGGGGATTCAACTCCCGTCCAGTCGAGAGTTTCGTGTTTCGTTAGCAGCTCTGTTCGAAAGAGGAAAATGGAGTGATGGAGGAGAGATTTGCTAGCCGGAGGCCATTTCGATGATATCTCTAAAATGAATCTCGTTTTCCTCGACACTTAGATCAGCGACGGCAGCAGCAGCAACGTGAAGCTTCCACTCTATAGAGATTTGACGGAATTTTCTCGTTCGGTGTTGCCAGAGGCGCCCTCTCTCGGCTGCTCGGGTCGGAGCCTGGAGTCCCTCTCGCCTCTCCGAGGAAGCCAACTTTTGCGCGTGGCTGCCGCGCTTGGTCGGCTTGCCGGCCGGCGCGGCGGGATACCCGCGGCAAGGCCGTTGCGTTCGCCGGCTGTGGAAGGCCGAGCAAACTGCGTGGATGAGGTGCGAATGTCACCCAAAAACAGCGAATCGCAACGGCAGCAGCTCCACTCGATGCCGCGAGCCAAACGCGGAACCATTTCAGCTAGTAGATATGTATGTACGAGATGATATGTGGAACAGCAAGGGCATGGACAGCTGTTGTGTTGTTCACGCCGAAAGGCACGCAGACCCGGTCAGGAGGAAGCGAGCTTGCTGGCGAGCTGCCTTGCAAGCAGACGCACAGTCAGGTAAGCAGGGCAGCAGTGAAGAGGATGAGATGGCGGGTGGAAAAGTTCGTGCCTTAACTAATAAGACGCTCGCTTTGTTTGTCTGTCAGTGTGGCCGCTTATCCCAGGGCCGACGAGTCTGTCTGTCTGTCTGTCGTCAGGCAAGCAGACCGGCACGTGGATCAGAAGTCAGGCTTATTCGGCATGGAAGCGAGATCTCTGCGGCGTTGAAATCGCGCTCGAAGCTCCAGGGTCTCGGCTGGAAATTCTATTCTGGTCCAGCTCGTGCCCGTGAGGAAAAAAATCAAAGCGAGACCAACCGAACGATCCTCTGAGGCTCTCAAATCTTGTGGAAACGATACCAAGAGGAACGAACGAAGCTAGTTAGGACTTTCATTCGTTCCTCCAACTGTACGACCGCCATCGCTGCTGCTGCTGCACATTTCCTCCTTTGAGCTTCTCCCATTATTTCCTCCGGTCGTCCGCTTACCGTCCTCGTCGTCTCCTTCTACCGTATTCTGGGATAGAATCTTTCCGATTAGAACCCGAAAGGAACCGAGGAAAAGCAGTCGCTTCGTAAAAGAGAAGCTCAAATCCCATTTCAGCACAAGCTAGCTAAAATAAAATAAAAAAAAAGCCGGCAGAGGAGACGAAATAGAACGACGCACGGCTTGTCGACCGAATCCGTTCTGCCGAGCTCATGGAGGATTCGTGCGACCTCAGTGGAAACGCTCCTTCTCTCTCTCTCTCTGTCATGCTTGACAAGGACCATACATCGTCCCATAAGATACATGATTACATATGTTTCTTGCTGTATGAATCGACGAAAAAGTGATTGGGTGGCCCGGCAGGCACTCGGCCAGGCAGAAAGGAAGCGAACTAAGTCTTCGAAACATCGAACTTGCGAAGCCATGCGCATATTACGACGACTCGTTACTGCAGTAATGATCCGCGAACTCAGTATAGGCATCGATCGGCGTACCTAAGCTCGAAACTCGTTCCACCATCCCGTGATGGAGTGTCTCGTCGATCCGAAGAGATGTCCCGGAAAACTTGCATCCTTTTCTCCAAAAGGCAAACTCGATTCATTAAACTCCAATATCTCGATGGGCGGGAGAAAATCTCCGAAATCCTTTTCCTCTGGAGGAGATACCGAGCGACGTGGTTTTTCCGATCGACTGTGCAGATCTCCTATTAAATCGATCAAACTCAGCAACTTGACGAGGCCGCCGTGTCCATGAAGCCCTCTCGGCTACCATGTTGCAGTTGTTTGAAGCTCTCATTGGGAGCGATCGTTTATGCGTCGTCTGTGCCATCTGTTTGTTGGTCGGCTGAGTGGCTGGTTGGTTGGCTAGCGAACAGTCTTGCGAGCGAGCGAGTCACTGAGAAAAAGTAGTGCGAAAGAAGAAGAGGTAATAAACGGGATCCCATCATGCTATCAGCTCAGAGTTAGATTGGCCTCAGCAAGCAGCCAGTCAAGCACCCGATCGGCCGGCCAGCCAAGCAAGCGAGCAACCAACCAACCAACTAACCGATTCGGGTGATAACCTTTTACTATCTGCTCTTGCCATATATCAGCTTTAGCCCTCCGAGTTCGTCTTGGGAATTGTCGTCGTCTACGCAGTTGCTCCCGCAGCTCCCACTTCTGCTCCCGCCGTTGTTGTAACCGGTGTTGCCGCTGCCGTCGTGGTCACGGTTGTCATCAAACATGGCGGCAGACGCGCAGTCGTCTTCGGTCGTTCGACTGAGGAGAAATTCCGCCTGTTGAATTTCAGAGTTTCCTCGGCGTGCACTTCGGTGACCTGACACGGTTCCATCTTCATCGATGAGGAGCCCAGCTCGAGCATGCTAAGCAGTGACGGTGGTGGCGGCGGCGGCGACAACGACGACGACAGACGCAGTGTCCTATTTCGCTCTCCTCCTTTCGACCGACGGGATCCTTCAATATGCTATCATATTACGTAGCAGCTTCTACGGTGACATTACTTGCTCGCTCGACCGCCCGCCTGCCCGCCCGAACGGGCGGACCTATCCTCGTTCGTTCTTACGTTTATCCGCTCGTTTCGCGTCCTGTCGAATACCTGTCGTTGAAGTCTGCTCGCCCAACTCCCGCCTCTTCTCTGAACTCAAGTACTCGGCCTGAGTCAGCTGCTCCCATAGCGAGCCCCGCGTTCGCTAGTTGGCAAACTCGTTGTCAAGCTCTCTGGCTGGGGTAAGTTGGCCCACTGGCTGTCATCCCAACGCAATGATGAAGCGCTTTCTCGAACTCTCAACAGCGGCGGCAGCGGTGGGAGAGGAGCTTGTGATAAGGTAAGTTCAAAAGACAGTTTAGTCCAGTCAGGTGACGGGCGAGGTGATGATGAGGCCCCCGACCACCACAAGCAGCATCACTTCTTCTCTCCCTGACTGACCGACCGACCGACAACTCGCCCTGTTTCGCCGTCATATTCCCTTCGGTACAGCTCTCGACGACGAGAGTTCATTTCCGTTCGAAACAAAAGCCGGTCAACCGACACCGGTCGCTTCCTATGGCCGGAAAGAGGACGGAACACGCAGCAGCAGGAGATGCCGCAGGACTCGCAGNACCGACCGACCGACAACTCGCCCTGTTTCGCCGTCATATTCCCTTCGGTACAGCTCTCGACGACGAGAGTTCATTTCCGTTCGAAACAAAAGCCGGTCAACCGACACCGGTCGCTTCCTATGGCCGGAAAGAGGACGGAACACGCAGCAGCAGGAGATGCCGCAGGACTCGCAGGCCGCCCTCCTGGCTCAGGAGCTCTATAACGAAAAGAGAATCGGTCTGTCTCTGCTCCTGAGGCTACGCACCCAAAGGACGCATGGACCGAATGCGTATCCTACCGTTGCTGCAAGTCCCCGCCGTCACCGTTTATCGTGGATGCGTTTTATATTTGATTTATGCTCCGAGTCAACCTGGCGTGCAGCCGCCCCTTTGAGCCGCACAACGACATCTCAAAGATGACAGCGGGGACGACGATGGCGGCGGTGACGGCAATCCACGTATTGAGTGAAGTGGCGCCAGGCGGGCGCGAATCAGCGGAACTCGCGATGCGATGTTGGCTGTCCCGCAGGTGAGCGCCTCCCATTAATCGGATATCGATAAGGGAGGCTAACAAATGACGTCATTTCCTCATCCTGTGCTCATCGCCGCCTGTCGATGTCCTGCCGAGGTCCTGTTTACATGGCGGTCCTGTGGTGTCTTGCGGAAGCGGTACTGAACGACCGAGCGAAGCATGTGCTTTGCTTTAGCGATCCTACCCCTTCTATTTCCAGGACGCGGCCTTTGCGTACTCTCTCTCGTTCTCTCTCCCCACGGCACAAGCCGCCAGATGGTTGGTGAGCTTTTCTGTCGAATCATTCATTTGGCTTGGCGAACGCTCATATTGCCAACGAGGGATTCGTTTGATTTGTTGGCAAGCGAAGACGACTCAGAACGACAAACGGTGGTCGATGACGGTGGTCTGTCCGCTCGCGTCTTTCCGATCTCGCTGACTGAGTAGTTCCTCGGCTTCAGAGGCCACGGACTCATCCGCATGGATTCATTCAATCCCGTTCATATCTCGTGCAATAATAATCCGCTCGAGCGCTAAAGCCTATTAAACGAAGCAACGACCGAATGGACGACGACGACGACGGCATATGGGGGCCTTCGATCATAACAACGCTCGCTATCTGCTCAGGGCCCGAGTCCCTCCGGTCCCTCCACCTGACTCAATGGCGAGAGCCGTCGCGGAACGACGACCATCACATCATTGCGGTGATGTTGCCGCTCCGTCGCTGTCGTCGTCGTCGACTGTTCAAGAGGAATCTTGGCGACATATACAATGAATAAGCAAACGAATCTTCCGCGACCGGGATCCATCATGGTTCCATTACCTCGAGAACTGACTTGCTTCTTCATCTAGTCCTAATTATTTTTGCCACGAAATCGCTCAATTTATCCGTTTGCATGCGTCGATGTGCCCATCTCAAGCTCGTGCGTCTCCGAGATCGGATTGACAGTGTTTTCACAGACCTAGGAGCCGGATATTTGAAAATATAAAAACTCAAGGAGCCGTTCTCCATTTGGTTGACCTCCGGAACGTTCGGATCCGAAAACTTCACAAAGATTTGTTGCACTGCAAGCTCCAATTGAATTGAGTTCTCCGAGGTCTACGTCGCACTCTGTTCGTGGCTCATGCCGGTAGCTGCAGTTGTTGTCGTCACCAGCGAGGGGCTCGGGGAAGGAACGAAGTGCTTGTCTGTCGAGATGACAATATTGGGTTGTCTGAGCCGCTCGTCGGACAACGTGAAAAGCTTTTTCGGAAACGAACGAACGAGCAAACCAACCAACCAACGAACTCACTCGAATCCAGCTTTATCCCATTCGGTCAGAGAGGAATGCAGTTCTGCGCAGATTGGTGCAAGGACTCGAGGTGCATCGGGAACAGGCCGCTCGAGCCGGCCCTTTGATCGAACCTCTGGCCAAAACAAGAAAGGCATGCCAGTCTTTAATAAGAGCAGCGGGATCCAGTCCGACTGGATCTGCTGCAGCCTCACTGCATTTGATTGAGCGAAACATACGGAGAGCGAGGAAGTACAGAGGGAGGCAGTGGAGGCGGCACGGCTGAGGTGAAAAAAAGTGGAGAAGGGCCTGGGGACAGGGACCGGGAAAGAGAGGCAGGAATTGGCAAGCAACAAGTCTTGGGAGAAGAACGGAGTTTACAAGGAGCTGGACTCGATTGAGCTGGGGATTACCGATATTGCTCCTGACGACTGAGAGGTAGAGAAGGCCCAGAGTCTTCTGTGAACGATTGCGACGATCTACGAATGCTGTCGATAGGCGTGGAAGCTCTGAATCAAAGTGGCAAACTGGCTTTGAAGTCTCGACAGTCTCCAGGCAGCTTCGACGCCTTCAGAATCGTGTTGGTATGAGCTGCGATAACTCGGTGATTTTGAATGAGCTAGAGCTTCCGAGGGAGAGGAACTCAACAGCGGAAAGGAGGGAAGGGTCAGGATCCGAGTGTTTTGATATAATCCTCACTGCTGAGAGTGGAAATCGTTCAACGTATAGAAAAAGTCGCCCTAACGAACGTGATCGGGCTAAGTTGATGGCCGTCGGCGATGTGATTCCATTGTCGGTCGTCCCGTCGGCCCGGCGTAGCCTCTGCTGCCATCGACATCAGTGCGAGGCATGGCGACCAAGGTTGTGATTCTGATCGAAGTCCAACTGAGTCTAAGAACGCTCGTTTTTTCTTCAATTTCAGATGAGGTCGACATCCTTGGCTACAACAGCGGCTCGAATCACAGTGACACCGACGACCACTCGTCTATCCAGAGCCTCACTTCAGATGGCGGAGTCACCATCTCGACGAAGCGTCTTTGCCTAACTCAAACAGCGGGACAGCCAACGTCGGTAATCGTCGCTTCCACGAAAAAGGACAAGCTTTAAGAATCGCGCCGGTGAGCGCTGCAAACGGGACTCGGCGGAACAAGGACGGGAAACGATGAAGGAGGGAACAAGAAGCGCGTGGGCAAACAAGCGAGCGAGCAAGCAAGCAAGCAAAGAATCAATCCACTGGCACAAGTGGCGGCGAGGACTTCTTGGAAGTGACCACAGAAAGAAGAGGCTAGCAGAAAGGGTTCATCGGTAGTTGCGATTCGATGATGGTCGACGGAAAACAAGAAAGCATATATCGAGGTGGAGACGGACGGAAAACTCAGACCTGGTAGACTCAAAGACCTGTATCGGAGGGAAAGCTTAAAAGAAGAAAAAGGAAAAGGAAAATGCGAATATATCAAGATGAGGATAACAAGACCGTCGGTTTGTAGGAAGGCAAATTATTGTACATGATGATGATGATGATGAGGAAGAGCTAGATGGAAGCGACGAAGAGATGGTGAAACTTGAACCCACAGAACGACTGCAGGTCTGATGACCAACTCGAGGCTTTGTCGCTTGGATGGAATGAAGGAACACGAACAGACAGCATACATACTGACATACACGAAAACCGAGAACAACAAATACGACAAGAAAACAACAACAGCAGCAGCAGTAGCAGAAGATACAGAGGAGAAGAAGAACAAAGGGTGGGCAAACAGGCGACCGGAACCCTACCTTGAACTCCCCCATACAACAAACGGCCCTGTCACGGCGTCACAATTTGTAGATTTTTCTATGAGTAATAGTCTTTATTATATTTTCGAGAATATTATGATCATTATTATGGTAATGATGATGATGATGATTATATTATTATGATGATGATTGTCACGGCCTGTGGTAGGAAAGCGATTGGTCCGGAGTGGTTCGTTCAAGCGACCACAAGCCAACCAATCCACCGACCGTCTACTTGGAAGACATGGAGCGCCGGTTCCGGGGGTTGAGCCGATATTTTGAAAATCTACTGTTCATCCTAGTCATCGGTGTGAATGTGAGCTGGTTGATATGAGTTTTCTTTGTTTCCCTGATCTGATGTCGCGACGACTGCAACAATAATACCGTGAGCCTTTCTTTTCGTTTTTTTGTTCCGTGAAACGATGTAGGTCATAAGAAAAAGTTCTCAAATACGCATATGTGGATTGGAAGCACGAAAAACGAGTTTCGCGTGCCCAGACGCCGCCGCCACCGCCGTTCGATGTTGTTTCATGTTTTCTCCTCTTTTCCCCTCGACGACGACGGAAAATGAGAAACGAAACAGAGCCTCATGAAAGGTGAAGCTGAGATATAATAACAATAACGATGCTGATCAAGTTGAGCGTGGAAATGATGATTACGAGATGAAGATTAAGTAACATAAATATCGAGAATAATATACCAACAGAAGAGCGAAACTTTGAAACAAAATGAGAACCTTATCGACATCGATCGATGCGCCGTCCAGGTCGGCGTTGATCGATGGAACTGATGTTGATACGATGTGCGATGATCTGGATCATGTGCGGGAGGTGCATGCAAACAAAGACGCAGGAATCGAGAGCGCGGTTGAAGACGCAGCCCATTAGAGAGATCCTTGTCGTCGCATTCGTCACCGTTGTTGACGCCATCAGGAATGCAGACACCTGATGGGACACGACAACACGATTACCAACAGCACAGCAGCTCGATAAGTACTGAAATCCATGTAGATAGAAACTTGAAACAAGACGAAGAGAAATAGGAGGGAGATAACAACTATGGCCGGTCGTTTCCAGAATGTGCAATCGATGAAGATTCAACGGATCTATGAAGTTTGGATGTACGGTTGAGTCAATCATTCAGTTCATTGATCTTTGATACGGGATGGGTGGTTCAGAGGAACGGATTCAACCCAGCAGGATTAGTGGCGGGAGCCAAGGGCAGCAGATCACTCGCTTAGGTCTGCACATTCGATTGAGTAGTCGAGGACAGCGGAGGTCGGACCGATCAAACTCGAAAAACGCACCGGAATGTCGTGGAAATGTCATCCGAATAGAGCCATCATTCTAGAGATCAGCTGAATCGATCAGTGGAGCGTGAAGTGGAATTCAAAAGTGTGCCTCGACGCGATTCTGTCCGACGCCCGCCGGCTCCTTCTGAACAAAGACGAGCTCAACTGAGGAACAACGTGCGTACTCGGTTCGGGACGCCGATGTTCATGAATGCAGGACTCAAAACAGATCTAGCTGACACGAAGATCTCACCCAGCGTGATGCCAGGTGCATGCAATCTCATCAAGCGACATGTCTACTCGTCTTTCTTGTCGGACTGTATCGATCGATCCATCTTCGGATTATCTATCAATCTAAATACCTAACTACCTATCTACGGACTAACTTACTAACTATCAATTATCGAGCTATCAACTATCAATCTATCCACTCATCTATCTACATACCCATCTTGAGAGCTGTCCTTTGTGCTTTGAGGTGTGTAGTTCGAGCCCGTACCTGGTGACGTGTTTTCATGGCGTTTCGGACGCCGGAAAGCTGAAAGAGAAAACTGGAATCAACAAAACCAAGAAACGGGATACCGTCCCCTTTCCAAGACCAGTTAAGAGCACGAGAACGGTGGATTGTTTGGCTTAGCATGCGATCCTCCAAAAACCACGAAGGAAAACAACTGGGACGAAAACCTAGAGGCATCGAAGCTCTTTAATGCTGTGATGAGCGTCGGGACTTTTTCCAATTGCATCACCCCTCGAGTCGCTTTCCCGGCGGCTGACACAAGTCGCTTCAGTTGACACGAAAAAAGCACCTGGAATGAGTCGATCAGGTGATCAGAACAGAAGCGCAAGAAGCCCACTCGTCACGGCTGCCAACTCTAGACGGTCATCGAGCCTGAACCAAATTGAAAACCAGATTGTAATCGATTCGGACAAAACTTGTGAAGGCTTCAAGGAACAGATCGCTGAGGATGAAGCTTCCGTTTGGAAGAATTCATCTGCAATGATCTGCTTGGACGGAGTCTCTTTAGAGCTTCGATGACACGAAAATCAAAACACAAGATTTTCAGATTCGGCGGCGACAGGAGTGCTGACCGGGAAGAAAAGGGGGCGCCTTGGCATCACAAGCAGGAGCTACCTACCTTTTTTGCTTTGATTGTAGATTGAACTGTTCATTAGAAGACTTGATCAACTTCAGCAGAACGGGCTGGTGACCTGAACGGGGAGTAGGTGATCTCGCGTGTTTAGACACATCTTGAACAAAAAACTGACGAATGAAAAACGTTATCGACAAAGAATCAAACGAAGAAAAGCCTTCAGATGAGAAAACCGGCTTGGAGGAATCCAAAGTTCCAACCGCGTCAGGACCAAATTTCCTCTAGTTCTGGTTCTCGTTGCGCGATGTCATTGTTAGCCAAAAGGATTGAACCAAGAGCTGGCGAGAAGAGGATTAGCGACGAAAAACGCAGGAACTGACAAGCCATCAAGGAAGGAGTTCGTAGCGAGGAGTGAGCAAGATTGAAGTTTGTGTTTTCGGCATCGTTTACGACAACAAGGAGCTACAGAGCGGGGCCGATCAGGTACCGGATCGGTGAAGCTAGGACATCGACCAAACTACAGGAAGAAGCGGAGAGACAGAGAACGTCCATGGAGAACTGTTCGGAGCATCAAAAGAGAAAAAAGAAAACGAAGCGGCCATCGATCGTCCGATTGATGTTTGCGAAGAGAACATCGATTCCGGATCTCTTCATTCACGAGTGTACATAATTCAATACCTGAGTGAATTAAGCTAGCGGAATCGTTCGTCGTCGAGGAGATCATTCGTTTTTGAGCGCACGAGGCAGTTCAGCGTGGTTTCGAAGCGAATTCGAATCCGGTTTTCTTCGGGAAACACCGGTGATTGGATCGGAGGCATATCTGCCGTCCCTTTTTTGGGACATTTGGCAGGGTCTCGGGATTGAACTTTCGTTGACCTCTGGCGGAATCGACGAGTGCTCAAATCGACGAAGTTCCGCCGCTTGAAAGTGGACGTCCTGTTGGATTTTCTAAAAAGGTCTGAATTCCTGAGCTTGGGGTCAGCGTCTGAACCAAAGTGTCTCTTTTGGATTCCTGCTCGTCGAAGCTTTTGGCCTCGAGTACGACGTTTGTTCGATTCGACAACCTGGCAACGATGCGCGGCATGTTCGTCGTTCAGAACTAGATTCGAGTCAAAAACGAATAATTCAACACAGCAACCTACAGTTCAATGGAACCGGTTGTGTGAACGATCGTGGGGTAATTTTCAAGCAACGAGGACGGGCACGGGCCTATCTGGAGGGTTGGTTTTATGGTCGAGGCAGGCTCAAGACAGAAACACAAATCAACATGCAGACGCACAGTGGAACTTCTAGACGAGGATAATGCGGACCCATCGACAGACTGTTGTGTGATGAATTCACACGGCGGCGAAACTTCCCCATAGTTCTGGGTAGCACCTCGTCAGGAACATCGGAGTAGCCCACCATCTTTTATCCGAGCGTATCAGAACGTTCAGATAACGAGGTTCGGTCCGATTTTCGCGTTCCTGGATGGAGACACACGGTGAGCCATCGACGAATCAAGTTCACGAGGACGTCTGCGCTGTTGACTGTTCGATATGATTCGGCGCTCTCAAAATTCGACCTCGACTCTGTTGACCGTTCGGCAACGCTCTCGACAATGTTTTCGAAGCTTGCCGGACGCTTGGCAAAAGACGCGAAAAACAAAAACGCAGGACGGAAAAACAAACGACATGCCTCGCATCGAAGTCCAAGAAAGAAAAACACCAAAGCTCCGTACGTTTTCAGGATCCGGAGAAATCTGCGCGGAGAAGAGAAAGAATCCGACACTCGTCGGAGCAGGGCGACGGAAACGTGAATCCATGTTTTCATCTCTACTAGGTAGCGAACAGATAGTAGTCAGTCGCTTGGAACACTTGGAAGCCACGAACGACTTTCACTACTGGTAGCGGTACGGTTTGAGCATATTTTCTGATAAATTCAAATCTCTGACAGAAATACTTACGATTGATATGAACTTCATGACGACGGTAATTGCTGACGAAGGAAGAGGCCTGGTGAGCATCGAGTTGGTCATGATGCCGGAGAACATTTTGAACACGATGAGGAGCAACATTTATGAGTCGTTCTACACCGGACTAGTGACCTACGGCTGATGTTTGCAGATTTAGAGAGCAGTTGAACACGATCGAGAACGATGACAATGATGATGATGCGAGACGACTGAAAGAAACGATGAACGCAGGAAATGAGACGAGGAAAACTCGACATGCAAGATAATGGTTTGTAAAACGCAGAAGAAGGTGTCGTACCAGGGAGTCGCGCTCGGCTCAGCTCAGTTCAAGATCGCGTTTCCGGAACGTCGGCAACTGTTTGTCGTCACATATTCGTTTGAATGAAATCCCAAAATGTCACAGAGAGAAGAATGCTAAACGAAAGTCAGTCAGTAAGTTAAGTGAAGTAACTAAGTGAGTCAGTCAGATAGGCAGAAAGAAAGGAAGAGAAAAATGGAAAAAGGAAGGAAGAGAGAGAGAAAAGAGTCAGCAAGTCAGAAAGTGTCCTGGAAACAACAAAATGATGTTGATGAACCTATACCAAACGGAACCATAAGAACCACCTCAAGCCCTATTCCGGTCTGCAGGGTGTTTGGCTTTGGGCAGTGTCACCCAGTGCGTCTGTTGATTACGACGACGACGATGATGATGATTGTAATGGTGACGATTTTTTCCTGTACATAATATTAGTTGGTCCGATGAACGGAAAGATAGAAACAAGGGAGAGAGAGGAAGCATGAAAGACAGACAGACAGACAGACCTTGACACATCTGAGTCCGGTGATGAGATAGGGACCTAGGAAAGTTCCGGGTCGGATCAGCCCGGCCGTGGAACCCGCCGCCCACTCATGAAGACGACTGGTTGTTCCAGAACCAACTCCTCAAAGTTCCGGAAAGGGTGTGTTGGCGGTGGGAGATGACGAAGAGATGTCGTTTGAAGGAACACCGACGTCGTCGTCGACGTTGTTGTGTCCACCGCGCACGAAGCTAAGCCCGTTTGAATGGAAGACGACGACGACGACGGCGGCGACGAAGATAAGCCGATTTCAATGAACCCCTGAGAGAACAACTCGATTCTCACTTTTCTTCTGAAGACTATGACGAATGGAAGTTGACGTGGACGGGTTCGACTCCGTATCCGTATGCAGACGCGTGAAGGTGGGACCGTGGGCAATTCGATGACGATTTTGATTTCCCTTTAGATAACGAGCGAGTTGAAAGAAAGCGATAAGTATAGAGTTAACATATATATGATATATATTTATGTGTTTCCCGCCATTTACATTGTTCAGACGACGAAGAAGGAGAAAAAGGTGATGACGGAATGAATCAAGAGGGGAAGAACAGACAGATAAACAAAGATCGATGAAACCTGGTGGAACAGCTGCACGCCCGAGTTTTCAAGTAGCCCGAACAGTAAATAAAAATCCAACACTACACAGATGGGTTGAAACTACACGAGAATGGAAATCGAATGGGAAAACGACATCTACAACTACAACAACAGAAACAAAAACATCAACGACAACAACAACAAGAGAAAAACCATAAGTGTGATCACAGTGCAACAACGGTGTGGTCGATCAAGAAGACAAGATTCACACAGCTGACAACAAAAGACAACAACAAGATACTGGTGAACGAGGATGATATCTTTATCAAAAATGTGAATATAAAATGAAAAGAAATTTGTTATCTCTCAGAAAACCACAGTGTCTTCATTTCTCGGTTATATGTAGATGGGTATTTCCAGGGTTCCACCACCCTCAGTTCATGAGGATCTCGATATGGGTTAAGGGGGAATAGGAACGGGGGACGGATTAGGCTCTTGGGGGCTAGGAAGTGGGGCAGCCTGGGTTAGTTACGGCATGGGGGATCCATTTGTTGTTGCATGCAGACTTGTTGTGTCGTTGAGGTCGGGAGTTGAGGCGAACTCGCCAAATACATATTTCAGCGAGCTCAATACTTGTCTTCCAACTCGATCTTGTCTGATGAGGGAGAGAATCATTGGAATCCATCGATCCTGTCGGCACTCCGGAGGAAAACACACATTTGCTAAAAATGACCAGCACGACGATTCAAGATAGGATCGAATTACAGGTGAGACGGTTGAGAAACTTTGAGTCTTGTGGTCGTAAAGGGTAGGAGACCGAGGTTAGTGTAGGATGCTCCAGCTGTTCATACACGAGTTGCAAGTTCATACGGGATAGAGTCAGAGTCCTCTGCAGAGAATGGAGCGGTTCCGTTTTGCTGTCCATCTGCTCTTCCTTGCGGACGACCGCCAATTACCTTGCTATCACAAGAAAGATCGCCGGCCTTTCTTCAACTGGGCTCGGCCATCCGCACAATAGATGCTGTCCGTTCCTTCCTCCTTGTGTTCGGCCGTTGGTTTCTTCGTTCGTTCCCTGCCTGCCTGCCTGCCCGCCCGCCGTAGGAAACCTTCCAATACACCAAATTATAACAATGCCGAGCCGCTTTGACCAGCGAGCCAGCGAACTGGCTTGCAAGCTCGACGGACGGCCTGCGGACCAGAGTTTCAAAAAGCTCAGTGGCAAGCAAGCAAGCAAGCAACCGACGGAACCAGGGATGCCAAGAAGGAAGCCAGGAATCTCCGTGCGGGGAACGGGAAGGAACACGGGCGGAAAGGAAGGGAAGGGGATTCGCTGGATGGAAAAGAGAAGAAGACGAACACAGGACACGACACAGAGAAAAATCGGGTAGGGGGAGGAACACTTTTGTCGAAAGTCAGCAGCCGAGACTCTCGTGACGGGCTGGCGGGCAAGCAAGCAAGCTGGCAGGCTCGAGAGAGCGGGAAAGAAAGAGCGCGCGGGCGAGCGGGAGTGCCATCATTCTCCTGCACCGGTGGTTTGCTGTAGCAAAAATGGTCAACGTCGACAACAGCGGCAGCGGCGGCGGCGGCGGTGGTGACGACGACGACGGCAACAACAACACCAATCCCTCTAGCAGTTGCCCCCATGTCAGACAGATTCGCCGTTCATTCCGCTTCCCGAAACTCGCCGTCGCCGTCAAGGTTTCTTTTGTTGATCTCCATCTCTTTTGAGAGGATCTCGCTAGCTGGTTGGGTGACTTGGTGGCGGGCGGGCGGACATCCGAGTTCCGGACGCACGGACCGTCGGCTGGTATTTAGAGCAGAGAACCACCAAAATCTCAAGGACGAACGGGTCACGACGAATTCAATGGTCTTGTGGTGGACGCAACGGTAAACAGGTCCGAAGGCAGGAGAGTTCCTTCTTCCGCTGCTCTAATTGGATTTCACCGATGATTCCGAAGCTGTTGTGGTGGTCCATTCGGAAACGATCTCTATTCTGACTGACCTTTCAGATCCCTCTCTCTCTTTTGGTGTTTCTTGATCCCCGTTGACGGTTCCGTCGGCGTCCTCCTCGAGTCCTGCGCATAATCGGCATCTTCCGATTTTATCTCGCTGATTCACGGGTGAAGCTCGCTATAATGGACTCGGATAACCTGAAGTACTGCAATATGATTCGCCCAGGATGGAACGAACGACCAAATGTCAAGTCCAATACAAGGAAGTCAATCCAAAGAGATGGACATCAGCGTTCCCCGCAAGACAAAAGATTCAGTTGGGAAGCGGAACACGTTGGTCGTCGAATTCGAGCCTCCAAGTTGTCTGAAACAAATATTCCTACTTATAGACCCGAAGTTCATTGGTGTTCCTCAAGAAACTCGCCGACGATTCTGCAGACAAGAAGGTGCTCAAACCCAAAATTTATCGAATCGAACGTATTCTTGGATAGGATGTCCCGGACAAGGTACTGCGAACCTTTTCTTCTGCCCTCCCGCTGCCGGTGATGATAACGACCTTTTAGAAGAGATAGAATTCAACACAGAAGACCACATGAAGCTTGAACTCTGTTTATTTAAGGAGTTGTTTGCCCTAAGAAAAGGAGCAAATCCATTTCGAAGTTCACGACATCTGCCGTGGATGTCGCAGACCTCTGCGTTTGTTGTCGCATTACTTTTCCCCTGTTTGATCATTCGTGGTGGTGGCGGTATTTATAATGAGCTATTCTTGAGAACTCGCGGGGAAAGAGCAAGACAATGTCACGACAAGACAAACCTCGAATAGCTCGTTTGCGCGTGGCTCAGAGGTGCTTCTGCTGAGATTTGCTTACTTTGGTTCGACTCTACGTTTCGGATAGGCAGTGGTGTGCCCCGCTGAGCGCATGGAATGGTCTGGGCGGGTTTGTTCTGGGCGAAGCATAGGGGGTGTACGAGTGTTTTTAGACAAATTGATTGAAGATAAAAATGCTTTATCAAGCTGGGTAGTACCACCTCCTTTCTGCCGTCGCACTCGTTGCCCTGGCAGCGGCAAGAGCCGCAGCCCTTTCGTGATGAAGAGATGTTGATTGAGGCGCTATCTTCGAACGACTTCGATCAGCTCCTCGCCGTGGCATCATAGAGGGCCACGCTTGCCAACAGCGTGAAAGCAAGGTAGGCTCGGTTCGACTCATGACCTACAGAGCGGCGAGAGATTCGGTGTTACCGGCGTGTAGGGGTGAAAGCGGGATGAACAGACGAGCTCGAGCGGAATCAATCCCGTTTGACCGATTGAGTCGCCATCTTGACGAGATGCACGTGTTGTCGAAGGATTCATCTGCTAGAAATGCAGTCTTTACAAAAACAGAAAACGCAGTGCCGATATTGACAGCGGCGGTGATGGTGGCGGCACGGCGAACGGCGGCCACGAAGAACGACGTCGACGTCGGAGACTGTACGAGTGGAGCAATTCTTACTCAAACAACTGATTTATAATAAATCCACAAGGAGTAGATTTGGCAAACCAGTCGTTTCCATTCGTGACACAGGAAAATTTCTCATCTTCTTTCGGACGCGGCGACATTTTTCCCGAGATAAGTCTGCTGTTCGCGCAGATTCAGGCTTTAGGGCTTCGGTCTCCGTGCGAGAGAAGTTGGAGCGAGAGAAGGAAAAAAAGTTGAGGAAGAAGACGACTTCAGTTCGGAGGAAGTCATCGCGAGAGTGTGGATGGAGGTGACCGCTCCTGTATAAAAATATCTAGCCTCAAAGTTGAAATTGTTTTCCGAGTTTTAAATCCGACGGACATTTTCCTTCTCTCGAACTAACATCGAAAGATAGAGGAAAACCTCTGCCACTAGCCGCCACAGTCGTCTCTGCGGCTGCTTCGTTACTTTGGATGCTCGAACCCTCACCAAAACCCTCCTTCCCTTCTGGGTCGCCCAAGACTTCCCTTCTCTCGCCCCCTTGGCTCGACCCCTCTAATTCCTTCCTGGTGCCTGACCCACAGACTCCTACCCTGGGCACAAACCCCGCCACCTATCCCCGAGCCACACCCCCAGAGGCTGACAACTTTTTAGAGCTTTAGAGCTGCGCCTTTCCCAATCTTCTCTACTGCTTGCTTGCTTGCTCCCCTCGCATTCTCCCTCGTCCGCTCCCAAGCCCGTTGAAAAGCAACAGTACAAGCGACGCCTACTCTTCGTACCACCACTCAACGCTTCTAATGGCAACCGCTTTTGGATAACTTTTCGGTCGAAGGAGGGAGGGATGAAGTGTGCGGCTCGAGGTCCGGAAGGGGCAAAGGACTAGTCGTGGTAGAACTGCGACGCTGATGCTGCTGTCGTTGTTGGTTCCAGCGGGGGAGGAGGGATGAAGCGGAGGACTTTGCTCCACAACGAATTATAAACTCCGTATTGCGTTTCTTCTCGTTTCACGAGAGAGCTGGAGCTCACTTTCAAGTGCGCCCTACCCTTCCATACAAACTGTCGCTTTCAGTATCACGGATGATCAGTGCTGCTCACGATTCAGATTCCGACCTCGCAAGTAGAAGACCCTGGCAAGGAAAGATGGGAGTCGAAGATACCTGGAGTCAAAGTTCAGATTGGTATTTGGTAATTTACCCGGAAACTCCGTCCGAACTTGGACGGAAACCATCGACATGCTCAAATTCAGTCGCGGAAATGTTACTCGCAATCGAGGTCTCGAGTCTCGAGCTTTGATCGTGGAATTTCACTGTGGAGCTCCATCACGGATGAACTCAGTTCGGTTCTAGTTTCGGTGAAATGCCGGATTCCCACACCATGACCGGTCCAGGTATCCATCTACATCTGTAGCAGGCGGAAACAACTGCGGTTCGCATTTCAGAACCAGCGGATCTCTCGTCTCAAACTTAAGATTCTAGGGGCGCATGGCGTAGGGTGAGGCGGGGTAGTGAGGTAAGGTGGCGCTTGGTAACCTGAGGCAAGCTGTCTAACGAGATACAACTTGATCGTGTTTAAGCCGAGTGGATAAGAGCTTAGTTGGGTGTTGTGTGCCGCTGGCTCGAGGTGAGACGCGCGATCGAAACTTCAAGCGTCGTCGTCGAAGACGGCGATCAACGCCAGTAGCCCGTTCGAAAGACCCTCCAATCTCTATCGAGCTCAACATCAGGACTAGATCGGGGAGGGGATTTGACAAGTGTGAATCCGGTCAATCTGTGTCTGCGGTCCTCGACCCCCAACAGCGGCATCAGCAGCAGCACCTGGTGAAGGCTTAGAGCTCAATTAGTTGTCTCGTAGCGTAGTCTGCCTACCAGCCATCCAGCCGGACTTCCACTTTGTCGTTGTCGTCAGGTGAGCTGAGGACCCGTTTTAAGTGCCGGAGGCAGGTGGAAACAGCTCGTCGCTCTTTTGGTATCACAACGCACTTTGCTTTTGCTTGACCTTACTACCTACTTCCATAAGCGGGAAGGAGAGATTTTTAAGGTCGCGGCGGGATTTTCCGAGGCCGGCGCAAATGTCTGAAAGGGAGTTTGGGTTTCATAAGATTACAAATAACGTCTTGTTGCTGCCGAGCGCACGCCAACTAACCTCGTTCGTGTTCTCCGGCGTTTTGAGACAACGAACGAACAAACCCAGCAAGCACCCAGCGCAGACAAGCGGCAGCGTACACACCGACCTGGCAACTACCCAGCGCTCGCCCGTTCGCAAGGGCTCGAAGTTCGAATGTGCGCCGAGCACGCTAGGCACCGATAACCCTCAAGGAGTGACGATGGCAGCGATGACGACGACATTCGAGAGTGTCATCAAAGGAGACTTCAACAGCGCACCACTCAGACAGCAAACGTTCGGACGTGGGAGCGACAAGATCAAACGCGATCATGATCTCTCCCTGGAAAATCTTTCCGCGAACAGGGCTGCCTTATCGTTCGGTTCTCCCCGCATCTTCTTCCCGTCGCCGTTCTCATGAGTGTCACACGATTCTCCATCGGGGTGCTTGGAGTAGAACCCTTATTCCCTTTTTCCCTTGCTTGGAAACATTGCTAGCGTCGGAATGCGAGACCGTATTCCTGGGAAAAAACATCAAAGACGAGCTCTTAGGAGATCTTTCCGAGAGGGGTTCGTTATCCCGTTCATCGGAGCCGAGAACAATGATTAAGGGGAATCGAGAAGAAACGAAGCTTCGTCCATGGAAGCATCATCTTCCGCGACAACTGACAAACAAGATCCGGCAATTCGGAAGTCTTCGCAAGTTTACCCCAACGATTGAGAATCTGAAGCAAAAAGCCTGGACCTACCGTTCGCTATGAAAACCGTCATGTTTCGTACAGAACGCGCTCTTTGTCGGTTGCAAGAGACTCCTCACAATCTTGAGGTTGAAAACCGGTTTTAGATCGCATCGAGATCCCTAGAGACGTTAGCGAAGTTGGAATCTTGAGGATTGCCATCATGGGACTCGAGAATTTACCCCTCTCGCCCTTAAGTGATCATACCTCTGGAACACCGAGGAGTTCACGCCCTCAAATCGGTGGGATGGTTCGCTTCCATGGGATTCCTCGCTGGGAAAAACTCATTCGTTTCGTCCTATTGTTCTCGGCCGACCCCTCTTTCATCCTCAGGGCGCACTCGACGTCCTCAGAAGGATATTCTGTCTTCAAGGGCCACCTGTGTCGCTCGTCCTATTCCTTTGGCCCGTCATTGGCAGTCCTCCATCAATCGCTCTCTTCTGTTCTCTCCTCCTACTCACAATTAGTGTCTATCTGGGAGCATGGCTCATTCAGCGGACGACAGTCATGTGGGATCGGAAGCAGTCGTGTCGAAGCGAAAACTTTTGGCTCCGCGTTCAGCGTATGAATTTCCTGATTCTCAGAGTTCGCGCTGACAGGTTCGTGCGTCGCATTTCGTCTTTGAGCGTCCTCGATTCGAAGTGAGTTCTGCGTGTTGTTATTGCCGGATTGAAAGCTGAATTGAATGTTGAATGTCTTTCGAATGCCGGCTGGCTCGAGTGTGTGTTTCCGTCCTTTCGGAAACAGAGTTTGGCGCCATCGTCGTCGTCGCTGTTCCTTTTCTCTTTTGTCTGCAGCCTCTGGCAGAATCGGCGGCGGTGTAGTTTCTGCTGTGGCGGTGGTGCTGCTGGTAGTTAACGGAAATAAACGAGGAAACAAAAGAGGCTGCCACGGCGAAGGGAGTTCTCCTGCATTTTCCGCAGGAAAACTCCGCAGGAGAAGGTGGACCACGGGAGTACTCCACAAGAGACTCTCCTGGAGGAGAGCGTCGAGAGAACGACAGAGATAGCGACAGACGGAGGGATGCAGACAGAGGTGAAAAGTTTCTCCAAGCGACAGCCAGCGTCGAGCGAGTTCGAAAGGGTTTGCTGCTGGGCCCGCCTGCGTCGCCAACCAACTAGCGAGCTGTCAAGGATTCGAAGGAGAAAGCGACGAGGGCTGCTGCTGCCGCTGCCGCAGCCGTACGGAGAGATGGAGGGCTCAGAAGAGGAGATCGAGGCAACTTTGTCGCTGCGAACTCGGCAGTGTATTCCACTCGCTCGTTCGTTCGTTCGTCGGTTCTCCGTGCGTAGATCTCAACCGGGTTAGGCACACCGGCAGCCAACGAAACTGTGTCTCTTGGGAACGATCCATAATCAGAGAAAGATCGGGGCCGACATAGAAATGAAAGAAAATTTACCCAACTGTTTCGTCGCCAGATGCGTCCCTTTGGATTGCTTACTGGGGACGACGTCTCGTTTTGGGAGAGTACAGTACGGTATCTTCCCGTCTGCTCGCTCGATCGTAAGCGAACTCGCCGAGCCTTAGACGCGGGCGGATGGATGTGCGAGCGAGCATACACGCGTTCTCTCGTACGATTCTTCTCCTCAACGCCATAATATCGCAAACCTGTGGGCCTTTGCCGCTCGATTTGCTCCGAAAACTCGATCGATATGTCGATAGGTTGAACTTTCAGGTTTGATATCTCTGCCACAAGCGACAGGATCGCCCGAGTTCCTTGACGCCGACTGACGAGATGGCCGAGTGGTCAAGACGAAGACGATCGGGGCGAATCGAAGCCGAACGGACTCAAAAGAACAACGCTTGTCAACGAACCAACAAGGTACGGGGCCGTCCGAGGGGACGCGGATCCAGCTGGTTGGTTGGATAGTCAGGCTGTCCGCTTCCGCATTTGTCCCAGCGGGAACGTCTCGGAGGTATCGTTCAATACCTCGGGTTATCTTCAAATGTTCTCGTTAAGTTTGGCCAACCGGCCGAGCGCTCGGTTTATTGTTGCCTCCACCGTTTACAAAGAAACTGTCGCAGCGTCAGAAGAAAGGGCTCGTCGATCTATATTTATTGCCGTTTCTAATTTATTTTTCTTCCTTTAGAACCGCGGCCGCAAAATTTTATTTGGGTCCTGTTGCTCATTAGGTGTTTGTATGAAATTGCGCGTGGGTGGCTTGTATCCACCCCCTCCCCGTTGCCGCCGCCCCTGCCGTTGTTGTCGTAATGTGGCTGCTTTATAGCCACCCGAGTCGTTTGCAGCTGCTCGGATCCTTCGAGAGAAAGAAAAACGGAAATTGCGCAAAATACTTGTCGACGTTGCAGCTGTTGTTGTTGTTGTTGTCGTCGTCGCCGTCATGGTTTTGGTCGCCGTCGTCATCATCGGAGAGTTAAAAGAAAAACGGACCAATAGGGAGGATTCAATGTTTCCCTATTGGGACGGGACGAAGATGTCGACTGAAAGAAATATGGGGGAAAGAGAGGAACCTTAAATTAAAACAAGGGCACAACCCACATTGAGATCGGAGAAACTAGCTCACCAGCCGAAGATTTCGTCGATGGGAGGAAGATTGAAGCTGACGGCACGGGAGTGACGCCGAGCCGACGATCGAACGACAACGAAACGAAAGCGCTGTCAAATCTTTAACAGATCGAGGTTTCAATTCGGCGCTCTTCTCCGCAGCCGAACATCTCTCGTCCGGTTTTGTATTTTCTTTCATTCTATACCGACTGATTCGACGTTCCGGTCAAGATCTGATCCGTGATCGAAATCGGTGCCCCATCCCCCCTCCCACCGCTGCGTGCTCCTGTCTTTGCGCTGCACCCGGTATCGTTGTGTTGGAGCAGTGCTCCTCCGAGTTCCGCCGACATCCTGGATCCCTGGTGGATCGTATCGGATTGAATGGAATGAGCAAACTCCTCGAGAGTCCTTCGCTCACTTTTGAACGACTATTGTTGTCGTCCACAGGTGCCGCCGACCTCAACCTCGAAGGGGGAAAGCGCCCGAATGCCAATCCGATGGATCCACCAAAGAACGCGACGACACCGTCACTTGCTTGCTAGCTCGTGAATGAATTGCTGTGGAAGGAATGGGCCCGAGGGGAAACGCGAGAGCCTGGCCAGGAGGCATTGGGAAGAGCGTCGATGGTTGACTGTTTCGGTGGTGGTGGCGGCCTCGTGGGTTGGGACCGCCTGCCTGCCTGCCAGCGTCATGGAGGAAAATGAGGGGACGAAGGCAACCGGAGGGGCATCGAGTCCAAAAGCAACCGACGACGCTTGGTTACAACGGGAAGGAAGCGGTGAGGCCAGCGGGGCGCCCTCCTCCGTTGGCCGGAGGAAATAAGCACAGCGGGGACAAGTAGATGAGATCCCACGAAACTAGTATCCCCTTCCTGGCGTGCTCTGCTCGCCTCGTTTCTGCTGCTGCTGCTGCGTGCAGGACCGTCGACTACCGGAGGCGGACGAGCTCTTTTCTCTTTTTCTATCGCTTGCTGAATGCACAGCGAAGCAACATAACTGCCGACCACCGATCCGCTAATCAGCGCACCCACACCGCGAAGTGGGCTTGCATAGCGTGGACCACACCACCCCTCTCAGTGCGGAGTTCGCTCTTCCCCCCGGGCTCGCCTCGCTACCCGTTGGTACCAAAGCAAAAAGCCACTTGCTACAAGTGGGCAGACCCCTTTTCCCTCGACTTGCATCGCCTCATCGGCTCGCATCGGGTCCTCGCATCCGACTTTCCCCCGCCCGCCCGCCTGCCTGCCCGACGGCTCTAACGAAAAGCAAAAGGCGTCCTGTCCCTCAAGGGTTCTGCCCGAACGTCCGCTCCGCCTGACTGGCTGCTGGTTGGAGGGCTTGCTTGCCCGCCCGATCCCTCGCCGGCGCGGGGGTCTTGCCGGCCTGGCTGACTAGCCTGCTGTTATTAGTAAGGCAAGCCGGGTGGTCGGCAGGCAGGCAGGCAGGCAGGCAACGACGTCAATAGCTGGAGGAGCTGTGCGAGTGTGGCTGCCGGGTTGCTTGCTTGCTTGCTTTCCTCCGGCCTGTCTCTCCGTTGCTTGCTTGCTCGATTGCCAACGAGCTTGCGGGCTTGCCTCTGTGTGTATGTGGCACAACGACGGAACTGGGCCGGGACGAGAGGAGAAAGGAACACAGACAGACAGACAGACAGACAGACAGACAGACAGACAAACAGACCCTCGAGAGGCACTTACCACAGGTTAATTAGCTCGGAGGCTTTAGCACGGCCTGGAGGAGACTACGGAACGAAAACAAAGAAATCACAGCGGCCAATTCGAGCATCAAACTAACTAACTAACTAACTAACTGAGCAACAAGCAGGCCGTCAGAACGATCGATCGACCGACCGACTACACAACCAGTGACTCCTCCCGGCAGGCTGGACAGTTACTCGGACTTCGATGATCCCGCGATTCTCTGAATCGTTTTCGAATACGTCGACTCGAACTCATGGAATCCACGATGAGGATATGAGGCACCTCGCGATGTGATCGGAATTCGCGACAACAGTCATTGAATGTCACTACGTCTGCATGCGTCTTGTGTCATGGTGATAGAAGTTTCCGTTCCCTCAGCTCTACTCGCCAAGTTTTTTCTCCACGCTTTGTTTTTCTCTCTCTCTCTGTTTCTTCCTATTTCTCTTTCCATGTTCCTCAGTCAGTCGGTTTGTCGCTCACTCAACTTGTCAGCTTCGAGAACGGTGCTAGCTCGAAAAAAAAACGAATATTGTCATCATGTTGGCGTTTTTTCCCTCGTGTTCACGGACGGTTGGATTGCAACCGACTCTGCAAACCTCGCTCTCAGCTTCGCGACCTCGGGCTTAGCTGAGCAGCCCGTCAGCCCGTCAGTCAGTCGGTCGGTCGGTCGCTCCGTCAGCCAACCGAGAGGAGCGGAGAACAAATGAACGAAGGAACGAACCAACCAACCAACCAACCAACCAACGAAGAACGAGCTGAGTGCCACTCAGTGTCTGTGTGTTTTTGGTTACGCCTTATTGTATGTAATTAGACGTTTCTTCGTTTTCTGATGTCGGGCACTTGCAGTGGAGTTCTTGCGATGGTGATGTCGGAGCTCACGGAAATAATTCATCGCTACATGTCACGTCGTCGTCGCGGGAACTCGCAGAGAGACGTCTTGACTTCGTGTCATCTTTCCCGATCGCTTAATGAGGCTTTCTGAACATGAAACGCTCCACGGCTTTGTTAATGACGTCCCGATCGCGAACAGCAGAGTACGGTTCGGTGTTTCGGCACCGACCGCTTGGCGACGAAATGATAAACGCACCGATCGCGATAGACGTGTCCTCTCGAATTTCTATCATTCCGGAGCTTCGTATAATCAAGCCACGCCTCTCATGACCAAAGACTAAATTATTCCTACGGTCGGCAACAAAGTTGCCCGGTGTGCCGACGAAGTTCTTCACGAATCGACCTCGTACGACATCGTGCAGAGCCTTTGGTGAAGTGGTTCCCATGGGAGAGAAACTCCGAACATTTGAAACTCCGAACTGCCCGAATAGGTTGTCCGGGAAAGTCCTCCGCTTTTTCCTCGTGGTCTCTTTACGACTCCGCGTACGTCCGCAGAGTAACGTGCCATGTATTTTGTGTATATTCGGATAAATTGCATTCATTACGTAGATGGGTGAAGGAAGAATAAGACGAATCACTTTAGTCTGCCTGCTTTGTGAAGCCGCTTGTCACGTCGACGGACATTTCTTTGTACTCTTAGCACGCTGCGTGACATTCGCGCCCGAAGGCCGCGTTGCGCACAATCTTCCCAATTATCTCCTTTTTCTTGCGCCTCTCCGTGTTTCTTCTACCTCTCGATACAACATCCACTTCCCTAGCCTAAAGTCCGTCTGTTGCTCATTTGCTCACTTACGCCGGCCGTCCGTGGTCTGCATTCAACGAATCTCTTGGTTGGGCGGAAGACTCGCGCGGAGGACTAACAGTGCCGCGATCAGGATTTCAATTTGTGTCGCGAGGAACACTTGACTGACTCCAAAAACTCTATCGTTGCCGGGACCTCGAGGCGAGAGTATCACGACGTAGGAAATCTGCATCGCGAAACCCAAGCCGCTCCAACATGCGACCTTCTCGCGCAGATACGAGCGATGTGAGGTTGATGGGATTGAAGATATCGTCCCAATAATTGGATCAGGTCGCGCTGCGAGCTCTGAGAGAGTGTTGCGTTCTCCGATCGCTTCAACTTCCCGATGACGAACCTCGGAGGATGCGCTTTCAGAGTGATTTCTGGATCCAACGTCTCCAGGATGAGTTACACTCGACTCAGGAGCTGACACCCGTAACTCATGAGACGAAAGCTTCTTGAGGACTTTATTTTTTTTTGTTTTTGTTTGAATGCATTATCTCCCATGGCAGCCACGAGGAAGAGAAAAGATCGAAATTTCCAACAAAAGCTCAACTTGACTCTGCCTGGGGAAATATTCATCACCAGAGTCTTGGAGTTCTGTTTTGGGAACGAAACAGACGTTACGATCGGAGACCTCAACGACGACCGTCTTCAATGATGAACTTGCAAGTAGACGAGCACTCAGAAATGTTTCGAGCTCTGATAACCGATCTGCATGTTGATAAATATTTATGCTGATGGCGGTGTAGCGATAAAGTCGTCTGCTGATGGCTGTAGAGCGATAAGGACGACGTCGATAATGGTACGAAGTTTCCGCCCGCCCTTGAAACCATCCTTTGTAGTCGTCGCCCTGGCCATGACGAGCATATCAGCGAGGACCGATAATGGAGCAAACACGATTTGGAGCATGTGACTGCTGCGAGTGCAGTTGGAACGTATTTGAAAATAATCTAATTCCTTTTCACACTTCACTTCGATCCGTACACTCCATTACGTGCTGAGCCGCCAGACCGTCCGTCGGTCTCCGTGTCTGTCGAAGTGCGGTTCAGTCTCAGCGGCAGGCTGTGCGGTAATGTAAGAGAAAATGGGAAAGAGAAGCGGTTTAGTGAACGGGTCGACCATGAAAGTTAGACCGTCCAACGCAGTTACGACTTGTTGAGATGTCCTTGGAACGTGCGGTGTTTGTTCTCTCGTTTCTTGCGACACGTCCATGACGTCTCGTTCACGAACTTGCCCCGTCTAGACTTGCGTAAGCCGATGTTGCGACGGGAATGTGGGCTACCGGGTCCTTCATGAGCATCAGCAACGACATCGCTTCAACCTCAACGAAGTTTACTAGTACCGAAACAGCTATGTACGTCGGCTACGAAACAAGTTCTAGTAGTGACCCGCAGCGTTCTCAACTCTCTTATGAGCTAGTTGACTGCGGGGTCCGGTCGACCTTGAGTGAAAACACGGAACCAGAAGGGAACACGGAGAAGACACGCTAGAGGCCAACTGAGCGAGCGCGTTACCTCGAAAGCTGTTCTGGTAGAAGGCAACTCAGCGGTAGATGCATCAAGGAAACGAGGTGAAACAGAAAAAAACTTGTGGTGCACGTTAAAGTGTCAGCCTACTCTTCGCCTGTTGCCACTCTGGACGAGACGACCTTGGGAACCACGTCTGGCGGAACGGGTTTCCAGGTCACTATCGAACACTAGCGCCAAGCGAGAGTTACGTCATTCCGGTTTGGGACTTGGACAAAGCCTCGATTGATGGATGATCGATTCAACGAACTAGCTACGGAAGAGTTTTGAAATAGAGTTATTATCGGAAGAGCTTTTTCCCATGAATTCATCATTCCGTACTGGCGAAGCGACTTCCTGTTCTCTATGCATCGCGAGATGAATTGAACAACCGCACTGCTATTACCTCGGTCATCCCTCGAGAGTTCCTTTCCTGCATTGAGTCCCCAAACGCGGCAAAATGAGGCATTCGAAGCCAGACTCAAAGCAATGAAACGCTTTCTAGACCTCGAGCAAGCAAGTCCACCTGCTTGGAGCTCAGACGTTAGATATGGAACGAAGTGCATTCAGGTAGTTGGCCTTGAAGACTCCAAAGCAGTCAGCCAGACGGCCAAGCAACGAGGCCGGCACGCAGACAAGCGGTCGCAAGATTCAGCCAAGCAGGCAGTGAATGTGGGCGGAAGCACGCGTAGGGTAATCAAAAGTTCTCAGCAAGTCTAAAGTCGCGGAAGACGTTTCGAGGGCAACGGCGACCACGCCATAAGCACCTTTCTTCCGCTAATCGGGCCGAAGACGCCACGAAAATCCCCTTTCCGGGCACGGCGACCCCAGCCATGGTATGTCGCACTAGTTCGAGGCTTCCATGCCAAAAAACAAACGCTTGTAGCTATCAACAAACCTCTCGGCCGCTGGCCGCTTCTCCCTAAACGTCTGTATGAACTATGTGTGCGAGGGACTCTGTTGTATGGTCGGATGTGCTGAGAGAGGAAGAGAACCGGAGTGACTAACAGCACAACAGAGAGTGGAGTCGAGAGGACACCGGATGTGTCTCCATGTCCTCTGTCCCGCTGGCGACTCGAGTAGACGTGACACGAGAATAAACATCGGAGGAGGAGAATGCTACAATGTAATCCTCATCATCGTCATCATCATGCCAAAACAACGACTAGTTCCAAAAAGCTCCTCTAGTAGAAGATGGAAGGCCTGTGTTGATTGTTTCCCACGGCGAAACTAGCGGATGATTTGCTTCAGAGACGTGGATTGCTGTGATAACTGCTCTGACTGTAGGAGTTGGTCTCAGACTAACGACCGACCGACACCATGAGGAATGCCACTTCTAGTGGAAAACCCCGATCGAAGGGCTCTGTTCCGTGAAAACGAACGACGAATCGATGTACCTACTCCGTGTTTCGCCAACGGCTGCTATATCAGCGAATGAAAAACGCATTTGTCAAGTCTGGAAGGCGACACAAAGCGCCAGTCAGAGCAAAAATAAACTCAACTTTGAACATATGGGAGAAGTTTCAAGAAGCGGAGCAGAAAATGAAGCCTCAGAAAGATGGAGGGCCGAGAGAATCCAAAACGCCGAACTCGTGCCGATCCCCGGTATGCTAAGATCACGATTCGGTCGCCGCAAGGGTTGGGCTTGACACTGATGTCTACTACTCAAATTCTACTTAGACCGTTGCGCATTTAGGATATTTGAATTTGCGGCTGTGGTGGTGGCTGCTGCTGCTCCCGCCGCGCCGCTGCCGCCACCGCCCAACGACGTTCGTTTCACGGTCAAATCACAATCTACATTTTCGATGACCGACGACCCTCGTGCCTCATGCACGGTGGATCACATCTGGCGCTGATGAAGCTGCCAGGCGTCTGAACGAATTTCGTAATGAAAACTGCAAGCCTTCCGAGTTCGTGTCTTCGAGATTCGTTCGTTTCAGTTTTCTCGTCGCCTCCGAAACCTTCACGCTCGATTCTCGTTTCGTTTCCCCGGTTTTCGCACCAATGATTCCGGGTCCAGTTTTGGGTTATGATTCCTTTTTGCCACAGCTCAAGATAACGATTTCTCTCGCGCTGTCAGGAGGTCTTGCTCATCAGAAGAGTGATTTTTGCTGAATCAGCTGGCGATGTTGCTGCATAAACACCTGAAGCGGTCGAACTTGGGTAAAGATCACGGAATCTCCATCTCAAACCACGGGGAATTCGCAATCAGGTGAACCCGGAGGACCGATTGAGCGGGCTCACTTTCTCCGACCGAACAATCTCAGAAAGAATAGTGAGGAATGCCGAGAAGGAGGCGGACAGCGGCCGTGACAGCGACAACAAATGTGGTAAAAGAAAGAGAGAGATTATTACTGCGAGCCAAGTACGCGCCGTCATTTAAGAGAAAGGCTATCACTTTATTTCAAGTCGTCTGCTGACTTCTTTCATAAACATTAAGCCCCGTTTCCCATCCCCCAAAACTCCTCCATCCTCTTTCACTACCACCACCACCACCACCACATGGGCTTCATGACGGCCCGGTCCCCTGGCCCTGCTCCCAACTTGGCATGCTGGCAAGCAGGCGAGCGGGCCGGCTGTGGTAACCCTTCGCTCGTGCGCCACCCTTAACCCATGCTCCTTAGCCTCTCCATTCGCGTTATAGGCCTTAACTTTTAATGATAAAGTCATAGACTGCATTCTCACACGTTGAGCCCGTCGAGAGAGAATTCTCTGAATGAAGACTCTCTCAAGCAAGCCCATGCCTCAAAAGACCGACTGGTTTCGCCATCCACATAACCGCCGAACGCCTTTTCTACATACCTGGTTTTCAACGGAATGAAGAGACGATGTATTTTCCCTCGAAGAGGAAATGAGTGGGGCGGTCGGTCGGTCAAGTATAAAGGAAAGAAGAAATAAGAGGGGAACGGCTATAGAGAATTGAATAGCTCCCACCGTGAAGCCTGAAGGTGGGCGGCTGTGATAAGTTTCCATCTTTCTCTCTGCCCCGTGCCCTTTGCTTTCTTGGCAACTTTTGTTGCCCCCTTAGCGTTGCCACTGGCCGACGGCTGTGTCCCTATCATCAATCGCGGCAACAAAGAACTCCGCGGTGATCTGTTTGCGGCGGGCTACCCGACGGCGACGTCTCGGATCGCCGTCTCCTGTCCCCTCTCTATTACCCTCCTGCTGCTGCTGCTGCTGCTGCTGCTGCTCTGTCTGTTCGTCCGCTTGTGCGCGAAGCCGACCGACAGGCCGGCATCGAGATGATCTCTGACCCACAACAAAGCTGCTCTTCGAAAGGTAATTTTGTTTATTCTGCAGCCTTGGAGCGGGCTCTGGTCTGGATAAACATCGGGGTATTCGTCTTTTAGCTGCTGGATCCAACTACTATGAGGCAAGCAGCAAATCATATGTGATACACTGCGCGGCTGTGTTTGTTTCCTTTCTTCGATCCTCTCGGAAAAAATGCGGCTTGCTCTCGGGCGTTCTCTTCGGATTGGAGCTACTCTTCGACAACTTTACCTTCAGCCAGAGCAGTGGTGGAGGCAACGACAGCAGCAGCAGCAAACAACAACAACAACAACGAGAGCGGCAGATACGTGGCGACAAAAATTGACGACAAAAAGTGAGTTTCTCTAAATATTTGTACAGTATGTGTACGTTTTGCCGAGAAATTCGTTCCAAGGTTGTTTGATTTCCGACCTGGAGTAGGCAAATAACTCGAGGGCAAACATACGCATGGTTGTGTGGTGGTTTTGGTCATCCGGAAAGTGCGTTTTAGGGGAGTTGTTCAGTTGAGATCGCGCGCACTCGTCGGATATATGGCCACGCCAAGTTCTTACAAGTGAACATTTCCTTGCAGGCTCGTGAGGTACCCCAAAACCTATTTTTCCATAAGGTCTCGGCCTAGCTTACACAATGGTAGCGGGCATCCCGGCAGTCCGCTGGTTCTTGGGGTGGAAAAAAATGTTTCAAAACCGAAAAGTAGCCGAATTTGGCCGAAAAATCTTGATTTTGTCATTTTGCTTTGATAATGAGGGATGAAATTCAACATTTACCCAGTGATGATGACTTAGGGGAGAAAATGGATTCCCCGCATCAGTCCGTCGAGCTCAGGGGGGACGTTGGATTTGAGGCCAATATCGAGTATCTTCCGGTTTTAAAACATTTTATTTTCAGCCGAAGAACTAGCGGATCGCCGGGAAGCGTAAGTTGGGCCGAGACCTTTCAGAGAATATGTATAAATACGGTGTCTTCATTCTATGTTAAAGGAACAAAGGTACAGCAACAAACACTACACTACATACTATATATGAATTACGGGTCCAGTGATGGCTCACGAGTCTGCAAAAAATGTCTTCTCGTTGGGGGTATGATCCGACGAAGAGTGTTAGTTCTCTCATTTCACTAGATTCCGAGAACGGGTCGTTATGCTCAGATCAACGGAAATTGCTAAGGAAGAAATTATCACAAGAAGTCAGTGTACACAAGAGTTTGTCGGACCAATCAAATGATGTCGTGAAGAGCATTCGAGGAAATGCAAACGTTGAAAAAGACAAACATTTCGCACGGCATGGCAGGTGACAGTTTCGAGCTTCGGCCCGCGCATACCTGGCTGAAAGGTGAATGGGTAGGCCGCTCCGTCGTCTGCAAGGTTCGTTGGCTGCCTGGCTGGGTGGTTCGTGGCAGTGGTGGTGGTGGTAAGGGGTAAAAGTTTGAATGTTGTACTTTGCAGGAGCGAGGCAGGTGCTATGAGGCTCAGACGATCTCTACAGCCGCCGACCCAGAGGCTTAATGGAGGATTTAAGTGTTGACTGGAGATGTGTGATTTCGTCGAGGCTGTGGAATCGTTCTGGCGCACGTCGTTCACTCCTCCTCCCCCTTTCGTCGCCTTTTTTCCTCCCTCATCTCCCACCGCTTCAACATTGCTTTCGTAATCATTTCGTACCACAAATCTGGAGATTTTCTCGACGAATGCACCGGCCTTAAGGAATTGAGTTCTATCGGTGTATTTTGGCGTTCATTCGTTGCGAAGAATCTTCTTCCGAGAAACTTCAACTGGGGCAGAAGGAACTTCGAAGATCAAAGGTCGTCTATTCCAGGATCATCGACTCGAACCGCTCATGTCTTCTTATTGATTCCAGCGCTCAGGAAGTGAATGGGCTGCTATCGCTTCAGTCAGATCGCCTTGAATGAATCCCGCTTTCCGCAAAGACTTGAGAATATTTTCCCTCTGATTTCGAGAACTCCGTTCTCCCACAGGTAGAGGTGACCTCGGAGATCGTGATCTCTAGCCGAGAATGCAGAGCGACGCAGGAATTTCTGTGTAGAACAAAGGAAGCTCGAGAGCGACGCCAGGAGTGTTCGGCGTGGTCGAAGACGGACTGACGAGTTCCGTCACTCTGGTGTTGTCAAAACACCAACATCAGACTTTGCCGGCTAGCTGACGGCAAGTGCGCAAGCAGCAGGCGGGTTTCGGAAGAGATATTAGAGCGGACAACAACACAGGTGACAACTATCATAGCGCAAAATGTTGTTGGACAGTAGGAAGGCCCTTACCGGAGCTAACTTTAACAGCCACCGGAACAAGCTGGACTTTTGACATCTATGACGGTGCCATAGTCGTTCTGCGATGGAGCCTTCAGGCGCACCTGGATCACATTCTCGGCTGTGATCCAGTGACGTCATGAGCCTTGCTTAGGAAAGACATCGTACGGTCAGCCGCCGGCATAGTTGACTGGAAGCTGCGCGGGCCGGCTAATTGACAGAACTGCATCTAGCCGTAGCTTTAATATTTCAAGTGTCAGCTCCAGCCAGTAGATGTCTGGATATCTGACCGGAGGGAGGATGACTACATACGTTGCTTGGCTGAGTAGTTCTCCCTCAGCCATTTTCCCGATCTCCTATGGCCGCTGCTTCGACAACCCACGTCGCTACCTGGTAGCTGAGAAGGTGGATCCGCTGATATTTCGGTGTCGACCCCTGAAACCAACCGGCGGAGGGGCAGACGGTAGCACATGGTTCGAGAGAAGGACGCGGTACAATGGTACCGCCACTGTCAGCCGACAAGACCAATTCCGCTGCCGTTGCGGCTACCGCTACCGAAGCTGTTCCTGCTCGCTGCAGCGCCCGCGGGAGTTGCACATCTGCTGCAGCGAAACGAACAACACGATGTAATAAAATTTAAATATAGCTTTGCTCTTTTTTGCTGCCGCCAGATCGTGTCTCATGTCTGTTGTGTCTCTTGTTGCACTTTTGCTCTGCAGTTGCAAGAACAACATGACAGACGCAAATAATGTCCACTCGCTGCTGCTCCTACTGAGGCCGGTCTCCTTTCTTCTTTCGCTCCGTTTGTTCTTGTTTGTTCGTCCGCTGAGAAGAGGGAAAAAACCATGTTCGACATTTTTCCCTTCAAACCAGTTTTTCATCAATGCTGGACCGCTACGACTCCGCTCTATAATACCGCAGTGGGAGATGCCGCGAAATTTCGCCCCGGCCGCGGCAAGAACGAACTATGTATGTACAATACACGGCCTCTCAGGTATCCGGTCGTGGATGGCTTGCTCCTGTGCCTAGCTGACGATGGTCGTCGTGGTACACCAATATGAACAGATTTGTAAATTCAAGAGCTCTCGACCCTCACTCTTCGCTCATGTCAGTTGGAATTTAGGACCTCGCCATCTGGTTCCGATGACGGTCAGAGTGTCTGCAAGGGTCATGATGAGGGCTGTTTATATTTCGCAACGGATCGTGCCTTATTGTTTCGCGGTCACGAAAATCCATCATCGTCCTACAAGTCGGCCCTGGTCATCGTTCATACAATAGAGGAGATCGTACGACTCTGCAACATCGAACCGCATGCCACAGAGCGGGCGACAACGAATTTCGGCGCTTCTATACGAGCCCGTTTTTCGGATACGAGGCTTTCTTACAGGCAAGCGAAATATTTTGTTCTTTGATTGCCATTAATTCCGCCCCGACCGAGTTCATGATTATCTATCCGTCTGTCCGTCCGTTCGTCCACCGGTCTGGTCGTCTGTTTACCTGCCTATCCGACTGGTTGACTGTATCTCCGTATATCTATCTGCTCGTCCGAGCGTCGGTCCGTTCCTCTACATATCTGTCTATCTCTTGCTATTTCTCTCCGTCGACGCCACGCCCTTGAGTCGACTCTTCAATTGAGTAGGTCCGTCGGTTGGTCGGCGGCCGCCGCTTGGTCGGTCGGTCGTTTGGTCTAAAGTGTACGCGAGCTGCCAAAACTTTGCTCTCGAACCGACGTTAATTTCCCCGTGCTATAAATTTATGAAGTGAATGCACGACAACTACTACCAAACATGCGAACCTTTTATAAAAGCCAGTCGTCGTGGACTTCGCCGCCGTCGCTGCCGCTGCTGCTGTCCCCGACGGGCAGCAAACCACTAAGCAAGCGACATGCACGACCGCCATCGATATAATACGTACCTGTGCAAGTACTAACGTACTTTTATATGTGTGCGTGTATCGGACATGTTGCACCGTAAACGTGAAGAGATTACACGCTTCACCTTCTCTGCTATCTCCTCTGTTTCCACATGCCTCCACGACATCCGAGCGACAGAATTCATTCGATGTTTATATCATAGTTCGTGCGGTTCTGGTCGCCCTGTTAATTCCGTGTTCTGCCTGGATCTCTCCCGGACCATCAGGTTACACGATCTCTTCGCCACCAATGGTTCCTCCATGACCTAGAGCTGCGGGAGGCTGAAAAATATCGCGACAAGAATGTCTTCTGATACGGCGAGTCGTTGTTTCGGAACGGAGCAAAAGATCGACGGGATCCCGTGCTGCACTTCTAGAAATGAATTTTCTCGGAGAATCTCATCTTCCGAACCTATATCCGGAATGATCAATCGATATTCCAGTGAACACTGTGCGAGAGCGGAAGCAGCACGTGGCGTGTCATGCTCGAATCACTCCTTCTGGCTCCTCCAGGAGTAGAACCGACTCGACTGGAGACAGAAGAGAAGAGAACGCCGAGGACCAGGAGCAACAACTACAGCGAGCGAACAGATGAAAAACTCTCACGGGCAAAGGAGGATTAGATGTTTTCGTTTGCCAGAAAACCCAACTCATCTAGCTGTTGGTTGGGCCCTTCTGCACGATTCTCGCCGACGATGACGACAACGAGAAGTCGGAAGCGATGCCACCGACAACCTCGACATTGCTTCTGATTGCTTTTCGAAAGCCGAACTTGCGTCGCTCGTTCCATCAGCGGTTGCCAGGAAGAGCATCCAACGGTTGAGTTGTCACCTCTCAGTTCGTCGGCGCAAGTTTATTTGCCGCCGCGCCGCCGTAGTGCCTTTCTACTATTGCTGCTACTGATGCTGGCGAAGCCTCGGCTCTCGCCCCGACGATAACGATGTGACGTGAGTTCGTTGTAAAAAACTTGAAGCTTTGACGCATCCTCCTTCTTCAACCCGCTCAGGTTTTGTGTTCCTTCCGTTGCCCCCGACTGGCACGATGCCCACCTCGGCGGTTACTTGCTTCACAACGAGCAACACAAGACTGTCGAAACTTCACTCTAGTTCATTTGTCAGAGCGGGCGGAGTTTCAAAAAGTTCTCCGAACGGATGCTGCCCGCTCAGTGGTGATCCCGGTGTCGCGTTTCTCCGTTGCGGGGAACTCCGTGAATTGCTCCAACTAGTTTTGTCGGGTTTCCGAATAGGTTTTCAGAATCTTCGTCGTCGGTAGGGGAGCAAATCCAACCAGCTCCAGAACAGATTATAACCACACACTTGGCTAGACACATGAATAAAATGGTGGTTCATCTCAAAGTGCTCGGTTGGAGAACGAAATGAGAGGCGGATCATCTGTCCCATGAGGTACCCGGATTCATCTTGAGCTCCGACGCAGAACCACCTGTAGTCATCCACTTTTGTTCTCTCAGCTATTATTAAATAATGTGAGAAACAGGGGAGACGGGAAGCGCTTCAGGAGAAATTGAGCGATGTCGAACCGGCGGACCGTATTGATAACCGGGCGTTGGCGTCGAACAAAGTTGTTCTCCTTGTTCTTCATTTCGCAGCAGAGCATATGTTCGGATTCCCGTCGGAATCCGGTATGAAGTCATGGAGGGCTCTTTGCCTGCCAGCCTGCCCGTCTATCCGCGCGCCCGCCTGGCTGCTGTCGGCTGTTGTCGTAATGAAACCTTCAGATCCAGGCCCGAGGCATCTGATTTTGGTCTCTCTTCCGCTCCCTCATTCTTCTACCACGTTGTCGTCTTTATTTTTTTTTTCATCTCTCCCGCTCACCAACTCCTCAGAGTCTTTCGTTTCGGCTGATCCGTCTCCATATCTAGTTTGGAGATCTCTCGACACGCCCCGTGTCTCCACAAAAATTTCCAAATTCAATTCCCCCTCCAGGCGAAGACGAGCGAACGAGTGAGTTGGCAATTTCATCGATGCGCCAGAGCGCGCGATCTGCGTCTCGTCCCGAACTCCGGTGCTCGATTTTCCCGTCCCTTCCCCGTCGTCGCCGTCGTTCACTCCGTTCCTCCTTCTACTCCTCCTCTTCTTCGCTTTCGTCGTTCTGCCGGTGATACATCGTTCCATTTTGTCAACTAGAGATCTAGGTTAGCTATCCGAGAACGACAGCGCGAGCGATGACGACGGTCGATGTGGGTGATTTGCCAGCCAGCCAGCCAGCCATCTAGGCTACCTGTCTCGCAGCCCCCACGGCAGTCGAGCTCGAGAAAAAGCGGAATGAGGAAGCTTCGTCGAGTTCGAGTGTGTCTATTTATTATACAGGTACATAGAAATCTCGGAGGTATGACGACGGCACGAGATCCGGTACGGGCAAGGCCCTCATACGCAAGTGTGTACTTAGGGACGGGCAGGAATAGCTGGATGTTTCGTTAGTTGCCGGTCGGCTAGTTCTTTCAAATCACCCATTCACTCCCGGATATAACTGTCTCGCGAGTTCCCCAGGAAAACCCGAGACAGGAAGACTCTGGTTACCTCAGGCTCCATGACTTCAAATGGCCGCTGGCTTTTATTGGAAGAGCCATCCATCCGGCCGAGCGGCCGAGCAGTCGTCGGACCAGTCAGGCTTGCTACCTTACCTACTCGAGCGCTATCGAAGCTGATCGTCGAAGCGTGCCAGAATATGTATCGCGATTTATTGGGTCAAAGTCCGTAGAGTAAGGAAGCTTGTGCCGTCGTTGACGATGTTGTTGCTGCTGCCGCTGCCGCTGCTGCTCGAGCGGCCGCTGTGGCTGTCTTCGCCATACCGTGCATTGCTGGGCGACGACAGGGTGTCCTTCCCTGGCAGTTGATGGCAATTCCTGCCAGCATGCGAGACTAGCTCCGGCTGTTTGCTTAGTTGCCGGCCCGCTGGTGGGCTTGCAACAGATTCCTGGCTGGTATGCCTGTAGTTGTCAACGGCATGATAGCGAACAGTTGTTTGTCGCATCTCCCGGGAGATGGAATGTTGTTGTCTTTTGCTAACCAGGACCTCTGCTTGCATGTCAGTAATTCTTTCTCGTCATTCCTCCCGAATCGAGCGGGCCTCCGGACCGACCCGATGTCTCGACGCGCTGGCACTTGCCAATCACAATGAAATATGTCATCGGGTTTGTCTTCCCAATTTCCTCCACTTCTTTTGCTCATTCATTGTCGTGAGTCAGACGTAGTGCGATCGTCATGCAATATTCGGAAGCTCAAGTGTGCACTTCACGATGTTTGCTTGGACTTTAGCCGTCGTCAAAAGGAGCATGCAAATACGCGTCTCAGCACCTTACATACATGTACTCTGAGATCCGCTGCTGGCTTTGGGCCCAATCGGAAAGTAATTGCCTTTTGCTGGCGAACGAAATTGCTTCGGCGTCGCTTGTTAACTCTTCGTTTGAATGAAAATAATTCCATGGGGTGCTATTCGCTATTCGCTCCCACCATCACCGGTTAGGCCGCCTCCGGTAGTAGTGTTTCCACTTCTGCAACAACCGGTATAACCAACAAAACTATTATACCAAGACCACGTACGCGAGGGTACGCTCCACCGCACGCTTTCGGATGAGCTTTATTAACAGCTCAGGAATGAGATCTGCCTAGCGCAAGTTGATCGACCCCAACAGCATTAGCTCGGGACCTGAATGTCCGGCGCATTTGGGCTTTAATGTTGAATTCGAGGAAAACTCGATTTCGTGTCAGATTTCTTGGAAAATTCTGCAATTCTGATTTCTGGGAACCGACTTCGTCCGACAGTCCCGCTCGATTCTACTTCTTTCAACTTCGGATGGCGCAACTTCTCGAATTCTATGATGTTTCAAAAAGCGATTTCGAAAATCGGATCAGCCAGTGGGACACATGGGCACACATTAGACCGGGAAAGATGAGAGACACGTGAAACTTAAACCATTCGGATTATTCCAAATGTCTTTCAAAAAGAATCAAATACCCGATTTGTCAGTTTTTACAAATTCTGGGAATTTCGATCTCACGCGCATACAATCTTTCTGCCTCGAATCATTTTTGTTGTTGTTTGGCGAGACCGGCCGTCGATGTTCAGAGGGTTATCCGGATGAGAGCTCTGTTCCAGAGATTCGGACCGCTCTGATGGAACATCCCAAGGAAATCTACGCATGAAGCCACAAAAATGTTTGGAGAGAAGCGATCGATTCCAACTCAACGAGACGGCCGGCTGGCTTACGCGGTCGGTAAAACACGGCTAGATATGATTTTCCATGGTGACGCTGTCTTGCCACGGCCGCCTGATCCCTGATACCCCAATCCGCGCCCCAGGCCACGACGAACCACTCGCAGAAGGCAGCATGGGAGTGCTTGTGGAAATGCGGAAGAGATTACGTGAAGCGACCGAGCAAAGCTATCGGTAGAGAGAAAAGTGAATTTTTTCCTCCTCTTGTCGGAGTCATCGGAGACTTCGAGGATTGGCGCTGTGTCGTCTTCACGAGCTCCTGGAAAACTTCTCCCCGGAGGCTAGTTTCGTCGTTCCAGACCTGTCAGTTTACCTTGATTAGCTTTTGGACTCTGTCAAAGTCCAGTTCCGGTGTTTAGGAGAAAGATCCTCTGGGTGTCCGGGTTCTCTTTTTGATTGTCACACTCTCGAAGCGAAACCACGTAAATCATCCACGTACGAAGCGGGAATCCGGGACCGGAAATTGACGGTCGGGCGAGAATACCAGAATAAGAACTTAATAAGCGGAGTCCGGATGTTAAAATCGGAAGCGAGTTCTTTTTTAGAACTCATTTAAGGTCCGCGATTCAACGGTCGAATTCACGTTTTCCCTGGCGGCAGTATCCTATTGGTCGAAAAGAGTCGTCGAGGCAATGTTTTCATGGCTGGATTAGCTGTCGGAGGCCATCGGTTTGATTTAGTGAGCTCGTTGTCTCCGAGAACGTGGAGCTTTGTTGGCTGCACAGCAACACAACAAAAAAGTTTAGAACGCAAAATGCACAGTGATTGCGTAAGTGTACACCGAACAAGGCTTGATTACTGGGCGCGTGCCTCTCCGAGCCAATCGTGGACTGTCCCCTGAAGCTCCACTATCGCACAACCACATCGATTTGGACTGTTCGCAGATCGTTGGTGACTGGCTTCAACTACTTATCTATGCGAAATTTGACTACATCGACTTCAACGATGGCGATGAGAGTGAGTATGTAGTCCGGATGCCGCCGCCGTCGCTTCGTCGATGCCAGCAGCCACTCGTGTAGTTAACGCAGCGACTCTAATGTCGCTACAATGTATGCTGTCATTGGCGTTAATGGAACTTGTAAATCAAACCGAGGAGTCGTTAAGAGCTCTCGCAAACGCTGCCAGCTACGACGACGACGACGACAGCGGCGTCGTGCATTCGATGGGCATGCCGCACCGTGCGATGGTGATCTCTCCCCAGCTCAACCTCTCAAGTTCTCGCTAGGACTCCATCACTGCCTGACTGCTGACTGGTCTTCCCGCTTCCGAACCTGGAAACGAGTGCAGTAGACACAACCGCTATTACGGCAGAGTTGCAAGTTGGAGCGAGCAGGTCCAGTTGCGCGTATTCTGCGTTGAATTATTTCTTCATATGCCAAAGGAGAGATTCGTCTCAGATGCCGTGGTTGAGAAGACGGCACTTCTTTCAGTCAGCTGAGTATTCTCAACGATTGCCACTCGGATGGGGTGAAAAGTTTCTCAGATGTCGTTACCCAAAATGAAGTCTGATTGACGAAGCTCGTTCATCAGATTGTTTCGTCGAAAACCCGAACTCGGTCGTCACAAGTTCCCCAGTGACAGAAGGTGGAAATTCATTCCTAGATTCGTGATGTTTCGTACATTTGTGTCATGATGAGAGCTTTCATGTAACCAATGATCTGGGTCTCGCTTATGATCATGATGATGAATGGCAAGGAAAGAACATACTCGAGCTGATGATTCCAGCGTACCGGAAACACCGGACTGTCGGACTCAAATCAAGGACGATGCCTTTCACAAATTAAGGTGGCTGACCTCCCTGAGCAACACGAGCGTTCAAGTTCAGCGAGCTCGAGATGAGAATCAAAAAAGAGAGGAATACTCTTACCGGAGAAATGGCGATCGAGCCAAGAAGGAATCTGACTGCGGTCGCGATAATCATTTCGTACAGCTCATCTTGTCCCTGACCTCACAGTTCGTGACCTTCGCTGAGGCTGAGAGATGGCAGAACTCCATGCTATCCGCGAGACGGAGGGACGGAATATGTTTTCGAGAACTGACACAGAGTCTGTAGCTTGGAATGGATCGAACTCAAGAGATATCTGATCGAATTCCGAGGATATCTGATTCAAATTTATATTCAAAATGATCTCCACGGGAAACTCGCTTCCAGAGTTTAAATTCGTGGATTGAATATTCACATTTCGAAGATATTCCGGAATGTGCTCAGAACGGAAGACGCGATGCGATTCAGCGGCAAATATCTGACGTTTTGAAAAAGGGCGCGTGTTCGTGCAAAATCGAAACTCTTTCCCGCATCCACGGAGTTGCTGTGGCTGGCTGGCTCGCTCGCTCCTCGTCCGCTCGGCCGTTCGATCGCCCTCCGGCCGGGCCGAAATCAAGCTCCATGGTTTATCCTGCTTGCCCTTAGTATCTCGTAGTTTGCGTTATCGGGCTGAAAGCAAAGTTTCTTGGCTTCCTCAGTTCAAATCGGATTTGAGGCTTGCGAGGAAACCCGTCATTTCGAAGTAACGCGAGGCAGAAGAACAACCAGAAGTTATTTAGGAGCGACCCGCTGTCCAGACTATTGGAGCGCAAGAACAAGCAACGCTCGAAGATAGCAAACTTGCCTCTCTTCCCCTTATCTTGATCTCGTCTCCTTTGAAAACGACGATTTATCAACGATTCGACCGTTCGACCACGACGACGACCGCCACCACCGCAACCGCTACCACGAATCAGCGGATAGACGGAGTGTCGGACGAAACCCCCAGTCAGCAGGACACCGAAGACTTGTTACACTTGGTAGGAGGATCTGTCCGATAGGTCAGCGCCCGCCTCCCAGCCAACAGGCAAAAACCAATCGATGCTCCGTCCCAATGACCGCGATGGCCACGTCGACAACAAAAATGACAATGTCATCCTTTGAAGCAGCCGCGCGGTTCCGTCTTCTATCCATTAAAAGGGGTGAGACAAGAAGAGGGAGGAAGTACGGTGATGCTGAGAGTGCCGGAAAGGGCACATGACTTGAAAGAAGAGGAAGGAAGCGAGGTCCTCACTGATAATTACTAGGACAATGCTTCAAATTCATTTTCAGCGGGAGGGACGACGGAAAAAAGGAGAAGAAAGGACGAACAGGAGGGAGAGTCCGGAGGAACGAGAGGGGAACAGGGGCTAGAGGTTGACGACTGTGCTGTAACAATGGCTGCTTGTTACAAGTTCGGCGCGTCACGTAATACTTCCCAAACTAAGATAATAAGCAGACTTTTTCAGTTTGTTTGTGAGTTTTGCGCTGCGAAATCCCATCTAGGAGATGAACACGTGTCCATCTTGAACATCGTTTGACTTCATGTTGAAAGCAATGAGTTCCTCGTGCGAGCACTCCTTATTCTCGGTAGACGGATGCAGAGCGTGGATTCATGAAAATCAGAAACGTTTGCCGCATTTCCCGTGCTCATTGATTCTTAGTCGACGAAATGGTTGAGAGCTTGTCGCAAATATAGCGAAGTATGAAGCCTCAATCATTTCTGCCTAATAGGGATTGAAGAGGCCATCGAACCAGAAGAAGGGGAAGGGCAGGAGGCAAACTTGAAAGAACAAAATGGCCACGGGCGGGTTGCTGGTCGTTAGAGAAAATCGTTCGAGGACATGAGAGTGAGTCTGTCTGTCGGTGTGGACGTCGTTCGACCGGTCGCTTGCGTGAGGGCTCGCAAGTGCTTTTCTCTCTAGCCGAGTGCACGTGCCCGACCTGAGCTTCGAACTCTTGTGATGCTCTTTAGTGGTTTCCTAGCTCCAACTTCGCTCGGAGCTTCCTCCTCTATTGCCATTCATGCGCCTCCCCGAGCGAGAGTCTCTGTTGCAGATCCAGTCTCATTTTGCGCAGGCCAGTAATAGGCACGAAGACGACAACGACAGCAGCAACAACGGCAGAGACGGCGGAGCTCGCATTATCTCTGTCCTGCTGCTGTCAGGTACAGGCTAAGGATGCGACGCTCCTCCTTCTTAGATTCCTCGTTGATAGCAGACTATGGCTTATAGCTATTCCCAGTTCGTCAGTCGGTCAGTCATTCAGTCAGTCAGTCGGTCGGTCGGTCGCACAAACAAGCTTCGGTCGCGTTGAACCTTAGACATCCATGGCAGGCAGTATCGGTCGAAGAGCAGCCGGCAAATAATTGAACATGAGCCATCAGGGCGAGCTACGAAACAATTGCAGCAATCTCGAATCATAATTCACCTTGTGGAAAGCGGCCACGGGTGGTTGGGGCCAACGGCAGCCGCGGGCCCTGCACAGACGTCCGGGAGACTAACGACCATGTTGACCGCCTTTAACAAGCTGAACAGCACGGCTCGCTTCGTGGACCGAAATAGCTTCCATAAGAAGAGGTTTCCCATGGAGGTTCCTATCAATAACCCGATGAGGACTCAGCAAGATAGTTGGAGTCTTTTCGACAAGAAGGCCGATTACGTTGGCTCGGTTCCTTTCAATTAACAACAATCTACGACGACCTCAGATCGAAGTTCCGCTGACCTACGTCACCAGCACCGCCGACCACAGGTCAAATCTACCTAATTCTTCTCCGAGTGTTTACTTCAACGAAGATTCTTTCGGTCAATTTCCTCAGCTGCGAGAGAAGGCTCGAAATTTCGTTTGGTTTCCCCGTTTGTTGCCGTGAGAGAGACTCAGAGGGCCTTAGTAACATACGGAAGCACGGATCCATCAAAATAGCATGTGGGATCGGAAAATAATCCAACGGAAGCCCATATTCGTCTCGTACTAATTGCGATACGCTCTCCCTCACACATCGCCTTAGATTAACGCATGGTGGGACGGAGAAGGGATCCTCAGGATGAAGAGCGTGAGGCGATAAAAAGGAGCGATTAGGATGAGGCTGGGTAGGAGCCCTACCAGGCGCACATGGATCAACTGCCTCTTATCGGTTCACTCAACTCAACTCCGAATCGCAGGCATGCCGAGAAACACTGAGCCACATCCTGAGACAAAACCTCTGACGAGAACATGGAGATTCGCTGTCTCCTTTCCACGATCGGAACGAAGAGCGAGTCCGCAAAGAACGAAGTTGGAACTTTCGTTGTTGCTTGAGCTGCAGATTCAACATCGTTTCGTGGGTTCTCGTTCTCCGTCCCGATGTTCGTCCCTGAAATTTCCATCGTCCAATTAATATACTGCGAGTGACACATAATGAATTCCATGAGGTCCCTGCAAAGTTGAATATTTCATCTTAAAAACTTGGTCGACGTGAAACAAAATAATGGCTGAGTGCGGCAAAACGGTTTGCATGAGCGCGAATAGCAAGGGACCAAAATAGCAAAGGAAGCTCCCGGAGGAAATTTCCGGGAAATAGCGTCCCCTGTCACAATATGGTTGTTCGGCGTGACGTACAACCGCGGCGAATTGTGTTTCGGCGCACGTCTTTTTCTCTGTAGATGGATTTGTGCGAGTCGACCTTTCCAGAGTTTGATCCAGTCGATTTATAGCAAAATCAACGTCTTTTCCGCACTCGCTTTATAGCCAGACGCCTCAGCAGTTGGTTGGCTGACTGCGCGAAACAGTTCCAAGGGTCGCTTGCCAAGTTCGACAGCTCGGGTTTTGGGGTGAAAGGCGGACCGAGTCGAACTCGTGGCTTGAAGAAGGAGAAATTCAGAAGGAGAATTCGGGGAAAAACTCCTCTTGGATCTCTTCCGCGAGATCTGACAGCAGCAGCTCCGAGACGCAGTGACGAGGACGGCAGCGGCGGCAGCAGCTATAAAAGTGTTACATTTTTACTGGGTTGAAAGTACGTGCTGGCACTGCCACCGCCACCGTCGAAATATAAACGAAATTTAAGCGGACACAGAACAAGAGACTTGCGAATGTCAGTTCGTCTCATCTCTTCTCCGTGTAACACCCTTCTTGTTCTACTCGCTTCGGATCAGATGAAAGTCGAACTGCCGCTAGAGGGGATTGGGGAGGAGGAATGAGGTGCTGGCATGAGACGGGCAGTGAGAACTGACTGCTAGGAACGGGGGTAGAGCGAAACCAGGGGCCTGTCTTTCTGTGAGATGAAACTTTACGCCTGAAGGCGGTCGAGTATGAGTGGCTTATCGACCTCATCCACTTTTCATTGTTGCTCCACGCAGGCTCTTCCTAGATCAGACCGTACGCCAATTTATTTCGTCATTCTCCCACATCTGTCTCAGCTCCGGAGCGCGCGTTCAAGGCTCTCCGTATTCCTCGGTTTCCCTCGTGACAGACGGCTCGAGACAGCCACCGAGGTTTTTGACCCTACTCGATCCGGAACAAGCCTTGAATTGGACTTTCAGATGATCCGGGGAAACACTCGATTCGATGGAACAAATATTTCAATACAAGAGGAACAATATTGTCTAGAAAATGGATATCGAATCCTCTCCATCGGCTGGTCCTCGTTTCAGCTGCTCCAACTTGAATCCCTAGAATCAATCGGAATCGAAGCTTGACTTTGATTTGATTCCAAGCACGGCCGTCCCCAGCCATGGGCGACCCTTCGATGTCAGCGGCGAGAAGACTTTGTCCACCGAAAATTGATTCCTCCTCCCGACAGTTTTGTCGGGATTCTGCGGAACTTGCGTTATTATCCGAACAGGACACATTCCCCGAAGAAATTCTACGTCATCATCACCATCATTTTCACTTCTGCTTCCAATTCGACCATAATGATGAGATGATTCTTGCCTTTCCGAGGAGATGAGGAGATTCTCGATCAAGTCTCTGAACTTGGGAATCACGGACGATTTCCGCACGCGACGCGAGAAACTGGAGCTGTTTGTCATTGGGAAGTCGACCGCTTTTCGAACATGAGCATAGCAGGAAAATCAGTGTATCATGATTGAGAACGTACAGTGAGAATTTATCTGATGTCACAATCAGAAACGTGTCAGCTGTGTTTGGGGGCGGAGAAGCTTATCGTGCAAACGATTATTTGTCCATCCACTGGGAATTAAGCTTCGGAATTTATGTCTGTTATTATTGGTATCTTGAAGGAGAATCAAAGTTTGTCAGCTCAAAGATATACGGCGAGCGGTGAACGTAGGATGTCGACGACACGATTCGTTCTGCTGCGTTCCGTCGCCGCCGCTTTTTAGCATGCCGGCATTGAGAGCGGTCGGTATGGCTTTGCGGTGCACCATGACGGGGCGCAGGGCGGAGGTGGGCATAGCTTGCTTTTGAAGCGCTGCGTTGGTTAATGTAGCGAGAGTTGATTTATGATCAGGTGGTTGTCCCTTTAAAGTCACATAAAATATTGCCTCAGCACAGACACAGCACATACAATGCTCCCTCTCTCTCTTCTTGGCTCTTCTCTTTCCGCTTACTCAATGTCCGAGGCTGAGGTAGATAGGTACACACCCAACGACGCGACGCTCTCACTCACTGCGAAGAGACATTTCATCCTTTCATCCTTTGGTATTTTTTCGGTCAATAGAAGCGTAAATTCCAGCGTTGGAGATTGTCTCCGACTCAACAAGCCTTCCGGTGCGTTGCCCCCGAAGAACGTTCGAGCAACAGGAAGGCGTTCAGGATGCTTCTACGCCACGCTCAGAAAGAGGTTGCGGATCGCTGCTGGGAAGGGAAGGCAACAGGGCAAAAGATCAGTTGAAAAAAAGGGTGAGTAAGTGTGTAAGAAGGAGTCAGGGAGACGAGAATGGTAGATACGGATAGGGGTGGATGAGTGGCTAGGGAAGACAGGATAGCGGCGGAGCGGATGGCGGCGGCGGCAGCAGTAGGGCTGATCTCTGGTGGGCCGCAACGAGGACGCTGAAAAGGAAGACTGAAAGAGCTTATCACGATAGCCAACGATATTCCTTCTCTCAGGAGACAACGTTATAAAATAACAAAAGGAACATGCGATCAGTGCATGGCCAGACAGTGCAGCAACTGCTCGCTGATATTCGATCACGGCTCCCATTCAACTCGTTGGTCCACAGGAAATTGCAAACTTTCCGATAATGAGCCCCTCTGGAACCTATTTGCGAAGTAGCTGCTTCTCTTTCTGCATTCTGGTTGCTAAGGATGCTGTCTCGGTAGCTCGATCCGGCCGATCAACTCGAGTCGACCGACGACAAAGAACACGCAATTTCAACAACAGCCGCTTCCTCAAACTTTCAAAGGAATTCGGCTGCTTTGCCCAGGGAGACGGTCGGTTACTGAAGTACTATGAGGGCATCTTAACGAAACGGAGGAAGTTTCGTGCCACTGTCTCTGGGGCCCGCGTACGGCAGTGTTTTCGATTTACTTTTACGGTAGAGGATGAAACTCAATAAAGGAGCTCGTTTACTGGCTAGGCTGGCATCCACAGCAGCGCCCCTTGCGGCCAGCGACCCGATTAAAGCCTGGAGCGGATATTGCCCCTGGCTTGCCCTGCTGGGGACCCTTGCCGGAGACCCCTACCGGAGCCTTCTATCGGGGCCCCTGCCGGAGACCTCCGTCGGTGAACCCGTATCTGGCTCTTCTCCGTGCCTCAATCTCCTTCGCGTACTCCTCCTCCTCCTCCTCATTCCTTCAGCGGTGGTGGCAACAGCTACAACCCCTCATCTGTATCCCTCATCTGGTCTGTCGGTCGGTCGGTCGGTCGGCAACATCTTCTCTTTAGCTCCAACCGTGTAAGTAACCAACTAGGAAGCCAAACGGCCGGCAAGCCTCTCTTCCTCTATTTTACCACGAGGACCAGAGCAAACTAACCGCACACGGTCGTGGAGAAACGGCACGAGTGTGGCCATCTAATCACACGGCAAAACGAGCAACCGCCAATCAACGACCTCCGTTTGACCCTGGTTGGGTGTTTACGCTGCAGCGGCCGGACTCGGATCGAGTCCCGCTGGGCCACGTGACCTCGTATCACGACACAAGCTGTCGACGTTCCGCAGCCGCATAGTTTCCGCAACATTTACATGGTGGACAAAAGCGCTAACTCGTCCTTCGTCTCAATCCTAGAAGGCGACTCTAACCTCCGAGCTTCAAGCGTTGAACCAGCAAGGTCTGACCGTGAGTTTCTTTTTTTTCCGCCACACTCGTGAAGTTAGTCAGCTATTTGTGAAACCGTTAGATACGATTCGCGGAGCAGCGTGCGACGTCACGAGAGTCCAGAACAATCTGGCGACAGGAGAACGCAGCTCGCAAAACAACGATCTTTCATGAAAGAGATTTATAGATGGTGAACGGGAGGGAGCCAACAGAGCGTACTACTGTCACAGTTTACGCTCATTGTTAAATTATGATCATGCTACTGCTCTGATTGAAACAGCAACAGCGACAGAAATTGGCAATCAGCCGGAGTCGCGGGCTTCACTCGCACACGGTTCAACGAGTGCCTCTGAGCACACCATGTCGAGGACAGCTACCTTCACCGAAGACGCCCTTGTGGCCAGCCCTCGGTTTGGAATGACACAAAGCTAGAGCTCCGTTGTGGCATTTTCGCGTAAGTTTGGAGAAACAATAATTGAAATCGACCGCCTAATTTCCAAATAGTTCATGGGCAAAACGGGTAAAGTAGGATGCTATGGCTTTTCGAGGTCATTTCATCTACGATACCTTCAACAAAGTTACAGAGCGATCTTAATGTCAGCGCAAAACCGTTCCATCGGGGCTTTTGGAGGAAATCCCGAACTGTCGAAGGAACAGGAAGATGATTTCGCGTTGGTTCGACTGAAACTAACGCGGTCCGCTCGTTGCTGGAACTTCCGACTGGGTACTCTAGATGAAAATACGCATAGGCCACGGGAATCGGGCGCTGTCGAGACAACAAGGTAAGAGCGAATCGATTCTGGGTCGGCTCTACGGATGCTGTTTGGTTCCGCGGAGTCCGCTGTCTCTGAAACGACTAACTGTGAGTCTGAGCTGTGCACGTAGTCGCATTACTTTCCCGGCTTGCTTGACCGTTACCCGCTCGGTTAACCAGTGTCTGCCCGCCCCTCTGCTTGCTTGCCTGCCTTCGCTGTCTTCCACTCTACGGCACCTCTCGCAGCGCAATCCTGTCTTTGCAACAAAAACATTTGCGTGCTTGCCAGCTTACTCGCTCGCCCGGCGTGCGTGCGTGCGTGCGTGCGTGCGTGCCTGTTCCCACTCAAGAGATTTTGGATGGGACGTAATCTTTGGAATGACTCTCCGAGGTTGAGTCGGGGCAGCATTACGAAGTCTTTCAGTGTCGCGCACGAATCTCCAAAATGAAAATTACATAGAAGCTGTTCTCATACAAACGAAACAACCACTTGAGTGAGCGTGCCTCCCTCTGTAAGACGGATGAGATAAAGAAGAAGAAAAATTTACATGGATCCACGAACGGAGAAAGGAAAGAAGACAGCCAGCGAGCGAGCGACCTCCCGATGTTAGCGAAGTCAGCTGCATCATGATGTGAGTGAGCAACGCTTCTAGAAGAAGTTAATGATGCTATCAGCGGAAGAGGTTGTAATCTTTGCTATTTGAATCCCGGTCTACATAAACACCGCCAACAACAACAACAACAAAGACAGCAGTAACAACAAATATAACAACATCACAAAACGAACCGACGGCACACATGCTGCTCTTAGGTGTACCAGCTTCGTTGATAGGCCGAGGCATTAACGCGTTGATTACTAGCTTAGCTCGCGGGCTAGCGAACGACCACCTCCTCGTCTGACTTGCCTGCCCCACCTCTCGACAGCGACGCTGACCTTCAAAATGGCTTTTTGGGTTCTCGTAACTACCCGTCTAGACCTCGAACCTTCTCTCACACTGTATCCAGCTCTAGGCTCCCACCCGGTTGGCTTCTTTAGAGTTTTGGTGGTTGTTGTTAGTCTACTTGATGTCGTTGCTGTCGCCACTGAATCCTCGGCTAGCCGCTGTAGTGGTCGTCGTCGTCGTGGTGAAGGAGGCAGAAGAAGCAGCAGTAGTGATGGTAGTGGCGCTGGCCGTGGCAGCAGCAGCAGCAGCCAGCTAATGGGCAACTTTATAGGACTGTTTCCGGTAGGAGAAAAGGGCGTTTCACGACTAAGTACGTTATTGTGTCGGACAAGTTTTAACACGCAATCCTATTGACAACGCAGTTCTTGTCGAGCGGCTCGGACCTCTCGGGCTGGACGAACGCTACTCTCCACTCCATCTCGCTTTATCATCCCAGCAGCACATCCTCCGAACGGTTTTACGTCCGCTCAGATTCAGACACCACCGACGGCTTTGCTGCTTTCCCGAGAAAAGAACCATGTTCTCATCTCCTTAAAATTTTAAAGGTTTCTGGACCCTTGTGTCTTCGAACCGACTCCAGCCTCAGTAGAGAAGTTCCGCAGCGTGGAGCATAGGTACAAACAATCAGCTGCTCAACCCAAAGTCGCTTTGATGCCGTATCGAGATCTTAGCTCCAGAAAATCCTGGATGAGCTCAGCAAGCTCATCCTTAAATAATCACAATCAACGAATGGATGTATGATTTGATCAAAGGAAGCTGTTCCATCTCTTACGCAAAGGAGGCTCCGTCATCAATGGCTCGACTCATGCTCACTCTCTCTTGTATTTCGGGATGGCTGATCGATGTCACGTTGTCTCTATCGGACAGTGAGATGATTTCAGAAAATATCGTAAACCAATGGACATCGGGGAAATTGCGTGGCTCCTGGGGCTGTCGGGATCTCCCACAAGGTGAGGTCATGTCCGCGCTTTGAAAAAATCTGTGTATAAACATGAATGAGCACGCCAACACTCAATTAATCACGACAAAATAGACTTTCAAAACTTTGGCAGAGTGAATGAATGAATTCAATGACACGAACGCACCTCGTGCCGAGGCAGACGGTTTCAATGTAACCGACGGCTCAGATGATGAATCGATTCCTGACCTAAACTAAGGAGTGAAGTTGATACTAGGAAGTTTGCGTATTCACTGTTTCATAGGAGAGCTTCGGAGCGTTCAAGGATGGAAGAAAGGATGAGAAGCAGCAGACTTCTATTGATTGCGGAAATATTCAACGTACAACACATTTGAACCGACTTCAAAGTTTCGTCGAGAGATTCCTCTTGTATGTATGTATGTATGTACATCCCATCCCACATGCCTGCGGCGCTTGGCTTTCATCAAACGCTTCTGAGCCAACTGCGTTCTGATTTCAAAACTCGAGAAGTTCGCGGTCTTCCCCTGAGGGCAGTCTCAAACGAGCCAGCTTTTGGAATGGTCGCGCATTACAAGTTAGGGTTAAGAAGTCGTTCCAAGTAGCGAGTTATTGGAGGTTTCATGAGTTACGAGAGGGAATGAATAATTCGCGGCAGAATAAGCTGCATCCCGTTCAAGTTTCAAGTCGTAGGTCAGCGAGGGTTTGAAACTTAGGGCGTTTCAAGCTAGCGAGACCACAGTGTGCTTTCATATCCTCCAATCGCAATTCGCGATTATGAGCGAGTTCCAGCTTTTTCAGCGAGGTACAGTAAGAGCTCGTAACAACGAATTTTCGATCAAACGAAGTGGAAATGAGTTCTCTTTCGGACTGCTTTTCATGGCCTACGATGTTGGTTGCAACGCGCTCTTACTGTCATCTTTGACGCGGATTCATTTCGCAGTGACGATGCCGCCGTCTAGGGCTGACGTCTATCGGTATAGGTTTGAAGGAGATGTTTGTTTCCCCATCGTTTTTGCCAACGAGCTTTAAACAGGAAGAAGCTTCGTGGACACCCTCTATCTGTTGGTCTGTGGTAATTTCAGCTAATTCCCTCCGGCCAGAGTTTGCTACTAGCAGCGGTTAACTAAAGTAATTTATCTCAAAATGCAAGTAGTGCATATCACAGAGGGGCACGTCGACTCTGGTCCGGTGTCCTGGATAGATATTCAGCGGAGGGTAGGGTCGGTGAGCGACTGGCGGACTACCCAGGTAGGAAAAGTTCGTAGAGGGGCCAAAGTGTGTGGGGAAACGCAGGACGAACCGTTCCGGGAAGTCATGAGGGCAGCAGAATATGCCCCCTTCCCCCACCCCCACTGAAACATTGGGGGAAGCGAGGGCCATCCATGCGGGAGACTGATTGTTAGCTCCAACTCTCGCTGCGCCAAACTCAACGTGACTGCTTCTGCCGCCGAACTGCCGGCAACAAGGCCCGCCCGAACGCACATCAAGTAGTGTACACATGTAGAACAAGAGATTCTCCAAATCGTAGATCATCAAAAGCTGCCAAACGATCACGACGCGTGCGCTCGAGCGGACGCTATTAGATCTCATGGCTGGAGACTATATTCGTTGGAGCAGCGTTCGTGACGAACATTATTAACAGAAGCAGTTACCCGGACAGAGATTCTCTGGATTCACCTTCAGATTGGACAAACGGCAGCAGCATCAATACTCCAACGTCTTAGTTTCGATGATCGCTATCCGCTAGGATTGTTCGTGAAACACCAGAGAATACAGGTCGTGTGAGTTTCAAGGGGAAGGGGCGAACGGACAAAATAGAAGAGAATCAATTCTTTTCCTGTGTTCCAAATGGTGGGAATGTAATATCGCTCCATGCTCAAGCGGACTCAAGCCACCGAGTTTCGAGTCTGGGTATCACTTTCGGTTCATGACGTTTGATAGACTTCTTCTCTCGAATCCATGACCTAGGAGCACCAGCTGCTCTCCCGCCCAAATCATTACTCCGACCTGATAGGTGATAGATAATTCGACAAAGATTGTTCACGAGGCTCGAGACCGAGAGCGGCTTCCACCTGCATCAAATCCGACAGGAACGTTCTGGAAGTACGTTGCACAGATTACGTGAGAGCTCCTCGAAGTGAAATCCAGATTAAGCGAGCTGAATCGGTTGTATCCCGGAGACATTTCCTCCAACATAATCGCCTCGCGTCGCCCGTCCTGCTTCTCTGGTCCAATGAATCCACAATCTCTGGAGCATGGCTTCGTAATAATCAATAGGTCCAGGGGAAACACGGAGCAGTCTCTGAGATCAGGGAAAATATCCCGTGTGGGGGACAGTCCAAGTTTCGACTGTGGCAGGAAAGGCCTGGCCCAATTCCGCAGGTACCTTCTAAAAGGTTATATCTTCTAAAAGAGAAGTTTGTGGGAGAATACGGAAGGAATGTCTCTGTCGGGGATCGCCCATGCAGCTAAATTTGTGGAAGGAAGCCGTGAGACAAACAAGGAGAAACGCGATTCCTTATGAAAGATTTCGATTTCCTAGAGACTTTTATAGAACTCGACTTGGGAAAGAATCAATTCGCATTTCGTGGAGTTGAATTGGAGATTCCCTCCCAGCGTGGTAAACACGATGTGAACGAACAACAGGAACTTGAACAGGCAATAGATCGGCGGAAAGTCGGGCAAAACATACTGCGAACGAAAATACCTGAGTATCATACTCAACTCATGATAATTTTTCCTTGCAGCTGAACCTTTCAACCTCTACAAGTGGGATGGGAATCACCCTATGATATTGCTTCCGTAGCTGATCCAGGGATGCTTTTCACTCGCCGCGTGGGCTTTCTTTGCTTGTGTTCCTGAGGGCCTTCTTTTCCTACTCGGGCGTGACTCTGTGCATGCTACCTTTTCGGCACCAAATAAATTCCGGGGCTTCGTTTGGATTCGAACCTCGGACCTCCCGCTCGAGACAACGTCAAACATGGTTATGCAAAACCTGCACGTGGCGTGCAGATCGTTCGGACCATTCGGCTATCTCGTCGGTCATTCTCAACTTGGAGGCATTTTGTCCAAAAAAACACTCCTCTCCTTCACCTGTCACGAAAACACGTTGTTTGCCATCAAGCGCTGTCGGTAGAGGGATGCGTAAAGAAGTCGATGGATGTTCAAACACGGAGTCTTGTAGAAGCATCTCAACGGAAAGCTCCTGACCTCTCTGCTCGATGAAATCCGTGTTCTCCCCTATGTTCACTCTCGATCTGAATCTACTTATTGACGGCAGCGCTTCGATCCCTGTTTGATTCCTTTGATGTGGCATCGAACGTTGCCAGTCAGCCGGAGCACAGCCTATAATACACAGGGAACCTTCGCTGTCGGCCCGCCGGTCTCGCTGCAACGACGTTCAAAACTGCATGACGAGAGTTATCGATATCTATTTTCTCATGATGAAATGGTTCAACACACGGAAGACCACTTTGACGGTGGCTGCTGCAAGCCTTTACAATTTTGTTGATGCACCCAATTTAATATTGAATGAATATCCTGTATTGATTTTTTTGCGAAGGTACGACCAGCAGGTAGAGGAAGAATAGAGAAGTATTTTGCGCAGAAAATGAAACACTCACCCACGCAGGAAAAGTAATTTGATTCTCAAGTCCATCACATGCATCGCAGTCTTCTTCCCATTGTAAACAGATCGGAAGTGAGGTCGCGATGCACGCAACGACAGCGGGGACCCTTTCAAAGTCGTCGTTGTCGTCGGAGAAGCTCCCTTGATGGGCTCATAATGATCACGATGGCGTCGAACATTGATTCTTGAGATTGGTTTTTGAAGGAATTTCCCTGTGAGCTGCGCCCGTCTCCCGAGGGGTCGAGCTCAGGCTAGCAAGTCGGTTTTGACGTGTCGAATTACGTGCCTGTTCACGTAACAGTCGACTAGTTCTCTTATTTCCCACAACGAATTCCTATTTTTGACGCACAGCGTCTCTGAGCTCGGGTAGCCAGTCCGTCGAGAATATTTCGGTCTCCATGTAACGATTCAACTCACTTTTCGACGGCTAATATCGTCGGATCTATTGGTGCGGAGCTCGTATGTGAATGAGATTCGTGAGTTGTTCAGGAATATTTCACTCGGGTCCTTCTCGTTGTGGATGTTCTAATCATGCATACCTGTATGGATAGCTCTCGATGCACCTGCTCAGCAGTTTCGAAAAGTGTATGTTCGGCTAAAAAAAAGCAAAGTCACATATCTAGATTCAACTGGAAGATTGGTCAATCGTGGGCTGCTATCAGCCGCCTGCTGCCCGCGGAAGAACGGAGGGAATGGTGGTAACTAGCAAACGTATCCGCGCAGTTTGACTCTTTGGAATTCGTTCAACTCGCGCTTGCCAGGTGGCCCCCGGATAGTGAGCAGAGGAATATTAGATGGAGAATAAAATACACCCAGGAATCTGGCACGGGATTCATGGGACCCGTGGAAATTCACGACATTCTTATTGATGCTCCGTAGACTAGCAATGATGACTAGGTGAAAAAATGCCATGACAGCTCCCTAGCCCTTTTCATGATAAAACATTGGGCTTAACTAACCAATGTTGTGACTTATTCCACATAGGCCGATACCCCGACCGTTCCTCCGAGAGCTGTTTCGGATCGGACGAGAACCCGACGATTGCTGGCGCACACCCAATACGATCCACGAGTGGGACATTACACCGAAGCCGACAGAAATCACTTCTGAACTGGTTCTTGCCCGAAGTCGGAATTCTCTCTTGAACCTGCCTCCATGAGTATTCGCCAACATCCAGGGGTCCTCGGAATGTCGGTTCCAGTCGTACGATCCTCGCACACGAAATCAGGAGAGAAAAACACAAAAGAAATCGCGTAATGATACCGTCTGACTTCAGACCGCCGAACTGGATTTCAAGGAGATCATGCTCTTGAGCCTCTTATTGAGTACTTTGGGAGCATCTTATCTCAAATGTCCCACGAAAAGTCGTGCCCGTAGCTACGTCACAAAATAATCTGTGGTTTCTAACGAGGTAAACACTTGAGATGCTCTTCCAACGAGAATCTTCAGATGATGAGAACTTGACGTAGTGATGCCGCTTCGAACACTCGGTGGTTAAAGAAGGTCGCGTGAGCCTGGTGGCAAGCTCGCGGAAACGAATTCCAGCGCTTCATGAGGCTAGAGTACTCGTCCCTAGACCTTATGTCAGCTTACAAAGACAGCGGATAGCGGGAAGCGATCGAAAACTATCCCTGGCTGTTTCATTCAATCAATGCTCTTTGATCAGGCTGACGGCGCATTGTAAGTTGGGAAGGAGGTGGAGGATCAGCATTTATTTGTCGTTCAATGAAGTGAAATAGTCGAACTCGTCGGCTCCTCCGTGTGATCCCATCGCTGTTCACTCTTCCACCTTCGGCAATTATTTCCGCTTATAATCTTTGCTGACTGCATGATTCTCGTAGACAGTCAAGCGGCAGGGAAGCAGATAGGCGGGCGAACAGGCAGGCAAGCGCGGAAAGTTATTCATTGTGAGCGATGATGACACGAGCAGAGAAGCGACGACGTCAACAACAACGACGACGACCACGACGGCTCGACGAACGACTCCACGAAGGCCCATCCAATGAACGAAATTCAATAAGTCAGACAACGACAACTTTTGTCAGGTAAGCGGGCGGGAGAAACAGTACGACAAGAGGTAAGTGGGAACGGAGGGAGTGAGGAGAAGGGGAGCCCCGACGGAAGCTTCCCGGGAAGACAGAGCGCCGTTGTAGCAGGTGAAAGAGTGCGTAGCAGTGCAGGTGGTGAATGTAAGGGAAACGGGGGCGAGGGGTGTTAGTTCAAACACGACAATAGCAAAGCGAAGCAAAATTGCGGAAGGCTTACCTCGGGCTGGGAGATATTCCATTCGTCGCCGTTAGTCGCAAAGCTGAAGAATTGAAGATTGCCCTGCTGTGTTGACTGTAGTTATTGGCAATGGCATGGAAACAAATACAACGACACTTTCGCAGTCAGTCCAGCTGCACTCGCTGCTACCTTCGCCGCCTGCCCCCGCTGCCGATCTCGGAGCCGCTGCGGTTCCGGGTTGCTTTCTACTACTGCACGCCGGAAACACAGCGACGACCATTTCCGGTCATTATTGCTTGTGTTTGCTTGTTGTTGTTGCTGGCACTGGTGCTGTGGTTGTCGTTGCTGTTGCTGTCGCCGTCATATGAAGGAAGAGCAGGCAGCACAATGCATGTTGTTATTATTGCTAGTGGCGGGCCAGCGGAGGTGGCTGTAGTGGTAGCCGCCGCCGCCGCGAGTATATAAATTGATAATCTCCTTGTCTGTCTGGTGCTCGCCAAGCGGGTTACTTGGATGCTTGCCTGCTTGGTTCGTTGGTCGATCGTTCGCCCATTCCCACTCCCCGCGCCCTTTAGGTCGCCAACTGAATCTCACAGTGCCTGTCTCCTTTGCGTTCGTTGCTGTTCCTGATTCTCCTCCTCGTCCTGGCGGGCGGCAGGGCGGGTGCTCTCGTAGGGTTCTTCTGTACTCGTTCCTATCTGACAGCTATGTTCTACTCCGCTAGGGGCGCTCGTGGTCGCTGCATCCGCTTCCGGTCAATTGACGGAGCATCCGGTCTTTTTCCATTTCTCGGCAGATAATCTTTCTTTCATTTCTTGCCGTTTTCAGTGTGCCTCTCCGATTCGTGTTCGCTCTCCTCCCCCTGCCGCCATTGCAGCCGGAGTCGTCGTCGTGGACATCGTTGTCGCGACCTTCCTCATAATATTTGCATTGAATAGCTCCCAATCTAGATTCTCCACGTCTACTCAGAGCAGCAAGAGATAACCGTGATTTTTCCATTCCTCCTTCCTTTCTCTGAGCTCTGAATACGAGGTTTTCATGACTTCAGAGGACTTCGCCGACTCCAGAGTCTACAAAATCCCCCCACCTCGAATGGTTGTAGCACAACGTCAATAGCATCTCTCCGGGTTTTATTCAGAGCTTCGGAGCAACTGAAAAGAGCACGGGAATCATGACTCGTTCCTACGACTTATTCACAACTGATCGTCTACTTCACTGTGAGTGTGTCCGGGATTCTCGGCGGAGGAATGACATTCCATAGAGACGTAACGATACGCGGTGATCCGAGCCGCATTCGATGTTATGAGTATCGTTTAAAAACGCCATGACAACCAGCATGGAACGGTGGTGGATCGGGAGCGGGAAAATCATTCAAAGTACACAGTCCGGAACGATCCGAGCTGGTTGATTCCTGACGGAGATTTACAGAGGTTGAGAGATAACTGAAGGAACGGAAATCATTCAGATGTGATCGTAGGAATCGCGATAGGGTGACTTTCGCTCACCTTTGCCGTCGCGTGGTTCTCGTTGTCTTCCGCGCCGTCGCTGAGAGCTCGAACAAACCGAGCACACGTCAAGCAAAAGGTCTCAGGCGGAGCACCCCGCTCATTGCCCCGAAAAAGAGCCTGACCAAGCGAAGAGGAAAATCTTGCGAAGCTTTGGCCGGGGAGCGTGGTTTAGCGACAGACGCTGAAAGAAACTGTTGCGCCGCTCCGTCGACGTTGTATCGGAGCCCGAATCCATTTCGTTTCTCGTGGCGAAGATTTTGGGGCTCTTTTCATTTATCAAGGTGAAGGGCCACCGAACTCCCCTGGCTTGCGAACCGCCCCGTTTTCTCCTTTACGATCTCGCCACAGTTCCTGCTACCTCGCTCCGTAAGAGAGAAAAGCGGTCAGAGCAGGCAGGCAGGCAAGCAGTCAGCCAGGTCCGGTCGACCGGCTTGCTTCGTTGGAGCAGACTTTAAACGTAATAAATATACACTTTGGAGAAAGACGGTGCTTCTAAAGCAGTGAAAAGAACGGGAAGAGCGAAAGAGCGCTACCTCAATCAAGCGAAGTGTTATCGAATATACGTTGAGTAACAATTGATATATCCTCCGTTTTCAGACTCGTTTTTCTTAAGTCTTAAGGGATTCTTGTACGGCTTGTTAATGCTCTCTCCTTTCTGCTTCGTTTTTGAAATGAAAACCCCGCATAACAGACTGACGAAGGAGGAGCGGGCCTATTTTCGAATTCAAGTCGTTGACTTTCGAGACTCCACCAGGTGGCCGTCTATTCCTTCGGCGAACCCCCAATGTTGAGACGTCGGCGTCGGTTCTCAAGTTTGGGCCTATATTGCCAAACCTTGGAGCTCTTGTTTTTTGATACGTACTTTAAGACCAGTGTTTTCCAGGGGATTGATCTTGAGAGATTTCTGCGGTCTAAACTCATGCTTGAGAAATATCATACTCTTGGCCATACATTTCCGTTCCTCGTGTACATAAGTTGAATCTCAGTTGAAACAAACTTGGTGCGTGCTCGTCATGAAATGTTTACGAGCTTGCCGCAATGAAGTTACCTACGTCTTTGTTTTGAAGATGAATGGTCAGCTTGTTCTGTTTGTTCGTGCTGAGCAAGAAATATGAGCGAGCGTTGATGCTGTGGGGGTGTAACGAGCCTAGTACGAGATTCACGAGCCTTCATCGAAATGCTTTGCCGTGCGTGGCATGCCGATCGTGCGAGAGTGCGAGTGGACGGGCTAGGCGGTCGATCTGAAGAACGTTTGTACGTGCCCTCAGTCGCATCTAGAGGGCCCGTTAGCTCGGCCCATCCACCTGTTCGTCTGAGAGCCCACTCCTTGGTCGATGGTCGAAGTGTGGAGAGGACAGCGAAAGACTCTGAAGAACATAAACGACGAAAATAAGGAACAGGGATGAAGTCTTGTTAGGTCGCGCGATGCGCTATCCGCTCGGTGGAGCACGATTCGATGTCAGACCTCGGGGAAAAAGGAGGCGAGTGGTCGCTTGCCTGATCGCCAGGTCAGTCTGTCGGTCGCGCAGACGGGTGACCTGAAAAACGAGGGCAAACCAACCGTGGAGAGAACAAGCTAACGGAGCAACCCATCCAAAAGAACGACAACGTGCAGAATCGATGATATGCGGATTCTTGCAAGCGGCAGGCTGCAAGGGAGACGCACCAATTCGCGTGTGAAGTCCGTGTTGCGAGCGACTATGCAGCAAATCCTCAGTGGGGACCGATATCTTTCCGGACTGTTCCAACTATCGACCCGAATCCGATTACACTGGAAGAGGCAGTATACGATGCATTCTTAAAAACAGCGAAGCCTGGAAGCCCCGGAGCCAAACATAAACCCAAGGAAGGTACGCAGCGGTTGTTGCCTTGTACGGTCGAACTTCAGCTCCAAAGAATTCAGAGCTCCTTCAACATAAGGGACGACTCCGACGTTTGTGAAACCAGGTCGCGGAGACGCTTTTCCGAAGTGGATTCTGAAGAGGCTCATTAGGGCGCAATTCCGAGTTAGGACCTAAATCCATGGGATGGGCAGTTGAGAGATTCAGTGTATAAACGATGCAGGTCGACGAGTTAGGACGAGCAATGAAACATAGGTCTGCTTCAAAGATCAACTCAGCAAAGAGAGCTGCTTTGAGATACGGATGAAGACTCGACGATCCCAATCGTTTCGGAAGTTAAACCAAAGTCGGGGTGTATGCATATGTGTATTTATTATGAGGAACACATGGAAGAGCCCTGGCCTGTGTGCCATTCGGCTCGTTTGAGGATTGGTCTGTTCGTGCTCTCGGATACCCGCCGTCAAACAGTTCGTCCAACGAAGGCAAGACAGATCAAGGCACACCCGCGGGGTAAGCGGCTGCGTGATTTTGCCTGAATCAGGCTCATCAAGTGTTCATTACTAGCTGCGTTGTCGTTCTGACCGCACTATTCGGCCTGACCGCCACCACCACTGCCACCGGCTGCCGGGCAGGCAGGCAGGCAGGCTGGTCGGGTAGCTGGCTGACAAAGAGGAAGACAGGGTAGCGGACCGAAAGCGAGGCAGGCAGCTTCAACGCTCCGTCGCGCGTCGTCGGGACGTGCCGGTCCGAGGATTCAAAATAATGCCAAGTGCTCTCGGGACTCGTTAAGAGCTGGCAGCGGCCGCGGCCACAGCACCAGCAGCCATAATAGAAAAAATGAATATTCACCAGGGACGCGAAAACCTCAGCATAAACGCAACTCATAGCGAGATCTCTCCGCACTCATCTTCCCGGCTCGGATTCAATGGTGTGCGAATAATTTCACAAAGATAACCTGTGTTCCCTCCGCTGCCCGATTTTCCGTCCCCCTTCGAGCGTCCGTCAGAAAGCGCTGCAGACAAGCAGACGTCCGACTCTCCAGCGGAAATATCAATTCGTTCTCCCTCTGCTCCCATTTCGGCTCGCGCTTTTCTCCCATTCAGGTCGTTCTGAAGTGAGAGGGTCGCAAGCGGAGAGGGAATTCTTGAGTACACTCGAAATATGTCAGAGTAAACAGGGCTACCGAGATTCCGGAATGATTCGGACACAGCGACTGAGACACGAATGCCCTTCAAGTTAACCTGGCTGCCTTGCCGCCAGCCTGCATGTGACGTTCACCAAAAAGATCAATGGACGGCACGATGACGACGACATGTCGAGGAAACTTCAAGCCAGCGTTTTGAAGCCTCCACGACATCCTTTTGTCTCGCACTCTTCATCCTTCTCCCCGTCTTTCCGCTTTGACTTGGAATTCCGCCGAGAAATGCGGCCACGATGCGAATTCCTCGACGAATAATGTCATTCTGGAAACAAAGAAAGACTCATCTTACCTCTACGAGCAACCCCACAGACAGCGTTATATTTTTTAAGGTTCTTCCACGTTCGAGCGCTCCGAATTGAAGACTCAAGAGCCACAGAATGTGAGCTCAGGCATGATAGATAGGCGCTAGGATTGAGGAATTCAGGCATCGTTCATCCACGAATCCATCGACGTTTGTATATCGATAGAATAGATTTGGTGTTAATCGTGATTTAAGCTTGAAATCCAAGCTATAGTCAATATGGTGGAGCGTTGAACCCTTCGAAGAGTATTTCGTTCCGCGCTCTCGACGAATCCATTACAACAAGGTTTTAACATACCTCCGAGATGGAGCCTCGATTCGGCGAACTGTCGTCCAGGCCTGCGGCGAACACCTTGACTTCAGAACTTTCGTGGAGTCAAAGTCAGGGGAGCCATCTGAGTTCAACCACAAGTGCATTCGTGGAATAACCACGGTTTTTTTCATGGGTCAACAACAACAACTCTCAGGAACTCGAACTTTTCTTGTTTGTAACCGTGACGCCCGACATAGCACTAGAGTTTCCTATGCGTTGGAACCAACGACAACCTAGAGCCAAAATCGGTTTCATTCGAACGAGTATAGCTTTTGACTTTGGGCGAAGTCTGCAGCGGAGACACGAAGTACACAGTTGAATTGTTGCTACTGCCGCCGCATCTTGGCAGCAGCGTTTGCGGCGCTTCGCACCTACTCGGCTGAGCTGCATGGCTATATCATGCGTGTTGTTGCGATTGCACTCTGTTGTTCCCTTAGGGAGCGTTTTAGTATCAACCGAATACTACAAAAGTCGGCAGGTGGTTTTAAAGTAACCAGCAGAAACGAGTGCTTTTGCGGAACAAAACGGGTAAGGAGAGGGTTCGAACCACAAGCTATCGCTTTTTACAAAAAGCTTCCAAAAGAGGAAAGACTCGGTCGATGCGACAAGCTTCTGTAACCGCGGAGGCTGGAGACCGAGATGGCGAAGTCAACCGCTACTCTGAGCGGGAGAAAGCCAGTGATACCTTGCAACAGTTCTGAGATAGCAAGCCTCCAAATTCCGAAAATAATTTCCTGGTCGAAGTTTTCTGGGAAATTCTTGGACTTTTCTTGTCATTAGGGTCGAATTCGAGATTTTCCCGTCAAGCTGATGTCTCAAACAACAGTTTGAAGGGAACTCTATGGAAAAAGAAAATGATATGTCACAGGAACTACGTCGGAGTGGCGCGTAAGTGCTCCAAGGTAAGTGAAATGGTCATCGAGACACTGACTCAGCAAGCACCCGATTCCCGAGCAAGACCATGTGCCATTCCTGATCCACGGAAACCCATCGATCACTCTATCCAAATGCTCGTAATGATAAACTCCTTGGAAGACACAAGACATAATCTTCCCTGAAGCTATTACAGCGCATTTATTCAGCTGCTTGTCTGATCTCGCAAGAGCTTATTCAGCCGTTATTGGAGGGCGCGCCACCAGATCTCCATCTTCTGAATCGTCCTGTTTCATTCCGGTTTCGCGTCCTGCATCCGACCGTTCCTGTTTGACAGCTCTTTGTTTACGAAACTGCAGAGCGTGAATTAGAATGCACAATCCGTGTCAAATCACCATCAGTGCGCGTTGCTTTGCACAGCATCAAACTCGACGCTCAGTGCGATGTCAGCCGCATCCACTTCGAAACAATCAGAGCCACCTGAAAACGTTCCACGGCGGCGATTATGTGATGTGTCCGAACGTTTTGCCGGCTCTGAACGATGATTGTTTAGAGACGGAACTCCGATATTGTGCAATGCCTTAGTGAGTCTAGGGACCATTCTGAGGGTTCTTATACGGAGAGTTTGGCGGTTCCCGTGAACGTGTCCGCGTCTTCGTGTGTGTCAGTGTGGAGAAACCATAACGGACTGCCGCTGGTTCCATCGACTGACTGACTCGCTCCGACGTCTATCCGTCAACATGTCACTCTTCGTAGACTCTTTGATTCTACTGTTTTCGGGATGCGGTTTCTTCGCCGGCGGATTGATATTCTTCATGAAACAGCTGTACAAGAACTACGAAATTCAAAACCGTTTCGTACAACTTCTCTTTGCCGCCGTATTCACACTGTCATGTCTCATGTTCGAATTGATAATATTCGAGATCATCGGCTTTCTCGAATCAGCGTCGCGGATGTTCCATTGGAAATTCGTTCTGTTCTTGATGCTCTTCATGCTGATCGGAGTTCTGCCGTTCTACATCGGGTGGCTCGTTATCCAGAACGTTACCTTCATACAGACGCAGAGACCACGGAGCATCATGACAGTGATATCATACCTCGCATTTTTCTTCGCGTTCTGGAAAGTAGGCGATAACTTCCCGATACACAACCCGAAACACGGAATCTTCGGAATGGAACAAATCATATCTCGGGTCGGTGTTATCGGAGTCACAGTGATGGCTCTTCTGTCAGGTTTCGGAGCGGTTAATTACCCGTACACATCGATGGCCTATTTCATGCGGCCGGTTACGCACTCAGATGTGGCTTCGGTCGAGAAGAAGCTCATCCAAACGATGGAAATGATCGTCAAAAAGAAGAAACGGATTGCTCAAGGCGTTAAAAGCCAGGCCGCCGCCAACAGGCCGTTCCCCTTTTCCATGGGACTCTGGGATACGATTCATCGGGCAGGACGCAGCGTCACCGCAGCCGTCGGTCAGCCCACTGAAGACCTGAACCAGCTCCGTCGCGAAGTACGCGGTCTCGAGGAATTTTCTCGGCACCTGTTCCTCGAAAGCGTCGACCTGCACGAAGCTCTGGAACGGATACAATGGTCGAAAACTTTCAAGGGCAAATATTTCAACTTTATTGGTTACTTCTTCTCAGGCTACTGTATCTGGAAGATATTCATTTGCACGATAAACATCATCTTCGATCGAGTCGGTAAAGTCGATCCTGTCACGCGAGGCATGCAAATCGCAGTCGATTGGGTCGGTCTGAATGTCGACGTGAAATTTTGGTCGCAACATATCTCGTTCCTTCTCGTTGGAATCATCGTCGTGACCTCGATCCGGGGCTTCCTTATAACCCTGACGAAATTCTTCTACGCGATTGCGAGTTCCAAATCTTCGAATATCATCGTGCTGCTGCTGGCGCAGCTGATGGGGATGTATTTTGTGTCCTCAGTGCTGTTAATGAGGATGAACATGCCAGCTGAATACCGGAGTATCATTACCGAAGTGCTTGGCGAACTTCAATTTAGTTTCTACCACCGATGGTTCGATGTGATTTTCCTGTTCAGCGCACTGTTCAGTATCTTCTTCCTGTACCTGGCTCACAAACAGGCTCCTGAGAAGGACGCGATCCTGTAATGAAGCTACGACGACGACGACGAGAGGAGGCTCGTTCAGCTATCTGAGCGGGCATTTTTTCGAACAAAGCAAAGTTTATGAGCGAATTGAGTGTGTACATATATACTGTGCGCCTACGTGTTTGACGCAACTTCCAAAGTTTCGAGCGCGTCTGGGACGACGCGGAGATTGATTATATTTTAGATGTATCATTGTACAGTAAACGATGTCGAGTTCAGAAAGCGCGGATTTGAGTGAATGGTTGAATAAATGCAGACAAGATGAGGGACTTTGTTACCGCCAGATGAAAACAGTGTTTTCTTTCTCGTTTGTTCCTCCTTGACGAGGACTTTTCCCGGATCATGGAAAGGACGGCCAGGATTCGGTGGCGATGACATCAAATCGAAGATGAGACAGCGACGCGAGATCTTTGCACCATGGGGAAACGGAGGACGGATTGCCGATTAGAAGTCAATTTAAAGATATAAGTTTTTCCCACATTACTTCTGCTCCGGAAACGAGACGAATAGGGAGCTGCAGCCTCGGGATGATGACACGCTTATCGCTGCCAGCCTGTTCTCCACCAGCGTCCCAACAAGCAAGCGAGTCGGAGGGAAGCGAGCAAGCAAGCAAGCTAGCTCCATTTGGGATCAAGAAGACTGAAGCGCGTCGAGGACGTTCCGAGCGGGTCAAATCGAGCGGGCGGACCAGCGACGTAATCTTCGCAATCCATCGTGACTGCTTGATCCTTGTGCTCTTCGCAACTCCATTCAGTGAGAGGAGAGACGCCGCGAGAGAATGGTAAAATAGCATTCGTGAATTCAGATTTCGATCCGGAGGCAACTACGCAAGTGGGTATCGGAATGGGGTGGATGAAAAGCCAAGCCAAGCGAACAGAATGCGCATCCGAAGGACGAAAGCCCGAATGAGCGAACTCAAAGAGCACTCGAGGAGGCTCCGAGCAAAAAGCGGAATGTATCATCCTCTCCTGAACTAATGAGTCAGCCTTTCCAGATACAGACCGAACAACAACAACAACAGCAGCGAGGACCGAACGGGCAAATCGGGTAGATTGATGAAGCAGCACAGTCTGATAGATGGATAGATAGATTGATTGATTGATTGATAACTAGCTGTGTAGTTGACCACCGAATCGGGCAAGCAACTAACCGAGCGACCACGCGGCTCCCCGGGTGACTTGAGCCACTTGCAAAACACATTGCGTTAAGAGAAGTCGATTGGCGAACTTGTGTTAGTAGGCGGATGGAGGCTTCGTTAGAGTTAATGCGAGTTGACTCCTACCTCAATTCAATTTAGCGAGCCCGTCGGCTAACCACCGAACCGAGATCGGCCGACCGGGCAGGACTCGGGCAAGCGTGCGCAACGTCTGCAACGGACTACAAAGCCTGTACGTCTGGCTTGCTGTTCGTCTCGGGTAGCTTGTCGACGTCGTCGTCGTCATTGCCGTCGAGCGATCCGGCTCGGTCGCTTGCTCGTCCCCTCGGAACATTTTTCCGTTTTTATTTTTTTTCTTCTCGTGTCGCACAGGCCTGTTTGTCATCCACGGCATCAGCTCCAACTTCTCGGCTCTGGGGGAAACTCGGATCGCTTGACGTAGAACAAACGATGACAACAGCCAACGGCAACCGACGCTGTCGAACAACCGAGCGAACGACGACTTCAAACCACTTCGCTTGATGAGAGGAATGCCGTTGCCAACTGGATGAGGGCGGGAGGCGGCGGTTGCAGTCGGGGCGGCGGCCGCGACGGCGGTGACGGAAGCGGCGAGTCCTCCATGTCGTCGTGTCGACTCCGCGGCAAGTGAGAAGACTTAATAACGCAACTCACAGAGAGAGATACATATGTATGTATGTATGTATGTGTGCGAGCGTGCGTGCATGCATGCATGCATGTTAGTTTATACATACAATAACGATGACCCAAACATTGCCACAGGGTCGGCCACTCACGGCTGGGGAGGGCAGGAACAGCAGCCCGGTCGGCCTCGCGAGGACGCTACCGCGGGCGGGGGGGACAGGAGGGGGATCGAGACAAGCGGCGGAACATGGACATAAGCATAGCTCTCTGGCTGGCTGATGACGAGATTGGCCTCCAAGGTCATCTCGCGGGCCGGCCACGAGCAGAAGTGTTTTAGACAAATTAATACCAGCTCGCTAGCCGGCTCGAACCTTTTGGGCTTGCGAATCTCTCTCTGGGCGTGGTTGTGTAATGTCCGCCATTCGTTTCCGTCATATACGTTTTCGCCGTCGTAAGTCTTCCTCTCCCGCGTCTCTCCTGAACGAGTCTGAGTGAGTGTTCGTCGAGATGCACGAGATGCTGTTCCCCCTCCAACAGACCCTAATAGAGCTTATAAAGTTTTCTCTGGTGTCGTCTTTGGCTCAAAAGGACCGTGTTTACGTGGTCTCACGGAGCGTCTTCATCGATCTCTTGCTCAGCGCATCAAGACATCTTCGTCGTGTCGCATTGTCTGAGTGTGAAACGGAAAAAGAATTCAAAGGGTGACGCTTGCTGCTGACTAATCACCGCGTGTCGGAACACGAGCAATAAGGGGAGGGAGGAAGAGAGAAATACAGAAGAAGGAAAAACGAGAACCGGGCAGAAAGGCGGAGTGGGAGGTGGTAAAGGGGAGACGGGGAGGGGACTATCGAACAGGAGGCACTAATGATCGTCCCGTAGAAGCGACGGCGGCAGCGGTGGCGGATGAGCGAACGAAGCTTTCGCACAGAAGGAAAGAGAGAGTTGATCCTTTAAAAGTTCTTTTTTTCCCGCTCCTCCCAACTTTGATGTTGCTTCGGACGAGGTTATTATCGATTTCTGTTGCCGTCTTTTGCTCGTCGTGCTGCCTGCACGCCCGTCCGTCCGTCCGCCCGCTCGCTCGCCTGCCTGACTGGCAATTCATTCTCCCGTAGAGGAATAATTAGTTCCTCTTTCTCCTAGTCCATCGTCTTTTCTTTCTCCCTCCCTCTGATGGATAGATGGATGGATTGATGAACGGATGAACGAACGAACGAGTGGATGCTCCGATAGGCGGAGAGAAAGCGGCTTGATTATGTTTACCGGATGCGGATATTCTATGCGTGCCGGCCTGCAAGTCAGTTTCTTGCGAGGCTCAGCTGTGGAACAGTTTCGTTCGTTCGCGTCAGCTCACAACTTTATCCCGATCTCTCTCTCTCTCTTTCTCCCCCACCCTCTCTCTCTCTCTATCCATACGCTGCACTCTCAGTGTTCACCACGAAACTCAATGAAGCCATCGAAGTCGAGAGCCAGCCAAAGGTGTCTAGGCGCTTCGCTTTTTCAAACTTAATGTACCGATCGCCGTGTTGGCGGGGCGGCGTCGAGGAAAATGGCTCAGGGCGAATGAGCGACGCAAGGGCAGCTGGCCAGGTCGTCGGTCAACTCTTCTCTGCCAGGCCGCCCGCCCCCGGCTCGCCCTGAAACAGCTCCCTGTCGATCATTTTCCAAACAACGCAACGTTCCCTGCCCTCGGTGTTTCCCCGTTTTCACTCTTTCTGTTATTTTTCAGACAGACCGATCGATCGACCGACCGACCGACCGACCGATCGAGCTCCCTTCGAATTGGTCCGTGATCCCTCTTTCGAAGTTATCGGCGCTGACGTGCTCAAACAGAGTTTTAATAGACCTCATATACATACGTCGGCTCATTGAATTAATTGTCGCGAGCCTCTTCCAAGGTTGACGGCTTCGGCTGCAGCTTGCTGTGAACCCTCCAGCTGTTGGGACGAGGGAATATTATACGTTAGTTCGAACTCTTCGAAGCCCTCATTTAGGGAGTCGCAAACCCATCGGGAACCCTCTCGAAACGGCTCCAGAGCGCATTCATAGATCGACCGAGTAAACTATGCCAGAATACCATGTATCATCTCGGGTCGTTCGCTGCGTGCTCACAGCTTGAGCCGCTGGTACCGGGAAAGAATGACAGGTGGGAACACGGGGCTTCAGGATAGCGGCTCGTTTCGAGGGCAGGATAACGGGTTGGCTTCGAAGCTGTGAGTGGGCTTGGGTCTGGGAAGGGAAGATGGGAACGATGGATAGTAGGTGGGAGGGCAAACGGGCGACCTGGCCGCCTGTTAGGCTCGTTGGCTGCCAAGCACGCAGGCAGGCAGGCAGCCGAGAAGGCTGAGTGCAACGAGAGCCTAGCAGCTGTATCCATGCACTTCGAGTTCTCGTTGACGCAGCGAATATTCAATCAGACCCACCTTCTTCGGGATTGGCCCGAGTTGCGCCTGGGAAAAGTCGAGTTCCATGCCCTTGCACAGCCAGCAAGCAGTTAGCCAGCCAGCCAGCTATCCTGCCAGTCAGTCAGCCACAAGCACCTAAAGCCAACGAACCAACGAAGCAAGCGGATGAGCGGGCGAGAGACCAACCTTGCAAGCAGGCGGTGGAAGGCGAGCAGGATACAGCGAAAGTCCGCAAACACTTTTTAGGCGAATCGAAGTGGACCGACACACCTCCTGAGGAACGCTTCGCTAAGAATAAATCGGCTGTGAGTCTCCTCACTCTCCCGCGATGTTCCTCCATTTCTCACCTCCTGACTGCTTAGCTAACGAAAGGGACGGGCAACATCGTCGACGATTGAACGAGGAAGGCAACAAACCACTCGTTGAACCCACCGTCGAACATCTTCCAGATTGTGTCGCAATCGCTAGAAACTCTCAGGTCGTTTCTCGAAGGTTTTCGGGAGGAAAGCAAGGAACCAGAACTCGGAAGAGTTTGGAGATGATCGAATGATAGGATGTTAGAATCTCCGGAATGATTTATTCGGATGTTGAGCGGCTCCAGCAGAGCCCATCGCTTGCACTGCGTCGCAAGACGCCTTATTCTGGTCTGAGCTCCTGGGTGCTCAAGGACAGAATTCGGTGAATTGCTTTTTATTTGCTGACTTCGGACCTCTGGTAGAGATTGCGCTGCCGATCATTGACACGATCTCGTCTCTCTTTCATCCATTTATGAGATGATTCCGGAAATTGAGGTTACAAAAAGGACTCAAAAGAGGGGAAAAAACGGGAGGTGAGACGAAGATCGGAGGCGGGGGAAGGGAGAAAAACAAGGCGCCGTCAGAGCATTTCGCTAGACAAAGCGGCCATGACGGCAAACGGCGCGGCGTGTTCTTGGCGTTCTTCTAGCGGAGTTAACGTTCGCTGAGCGGAAGTGGGGTATGAGTGAGCGGTCGCGTTGCAGAAGATCTCATTCGAATTTTCAGGTTGAGTTGTTTGAGATGAAATCAATAATCTCACAACCAACTGTATAGACAGGGGGAGGTGAGATCGACTGCGACGACGACGTCTAGCGTCATTCACAGAAAAAATCCAGCGATTCGAGGGCGGGAATCTCGAGGCGCCCTTTGATCGAAATCCGTCACCTTGTTGTTTCGGGAGGCCCGCATCATCGACCTCGTCCCTCGGCTCACTCGCGTCCGAGTTTACTCTCATCCACATCGGTTTAGAACGTCCTCCGTCGATGAGCTTCGCCCGCGCAGCCATAAGAGACCCCTGAGGGTCCTGAAAGGGGCCGAGGGGAGTTGGTGAGGAGGCTTTGTTGATCAATGGCTCACCTAAGCGTTCCGTTGTAGTGGGGTCTTTGGGCTGAGCCGATCGCCGGCAGGCGAATGGATAGATGGGTGCATGGATGAATGGTCAAGTACTGAGTGGGACGTCGCCACCGTCATTGTTAGAATAGGCTTGAACAAACTCGCCGACAAATGTCGGCAAAGCCTTCTACAATCATTGCCTAACTAATCTCTCGCAGTGATAGCTCGTTTGATTCCTGAGTGCACTCAGGGACCCACACTGAGGCCTTAGCAGCTACGACCACCGCCACTATCACTGGGAACTCCACCACACCCGACGTTTATATATTTTAATATAAAGCTACGGTGGCGATGGGATCCCAGGTTCGAGAGGTGCTGGTCCCGCTCGAGTTCGTCTGTTCTCGATCGGTCAATGGTGGGCAATTTTCAGAAGGGGGGTCGGGGTGTTGGATGATTCTCCATCGAGACTTGCATCATTGCCCTGAACAGCGAGCTTCGCAGCCTTCAGTGCAGCCGACGCTTCACGGGGCCTCCTTTGATCGGATCCACAACCGAATGGGGCAGTTCGCCGAGAAAACTCTTTCCGTTGTGGCAAGGAGGCGCGGTCCGAGCAACAGCTGAAGCACCGTTTGACGACTAACGGTGCTGCTTCAAGATGGCTGCCGAACACTGTTACTGAAGTCCACATGTGTGTCTGTGCGACAACAGCATCAACAACGCCAACTGCATCGACGTTGGTGCCTCTGCGGCTACGATCTCGTTTCTCCTGGTGGAACGTGTTATGCAAATATCACTGATGCACTGAGAGAGTCCGGAGCAAGCAAGCAATCGGACGGCCGAGCAGGCGCCACCAAGCAGCTAAGCAGGCGAGTAACACAAAGACGTACGAACACCTGGCATTATTGCTCGTATTAAAGCCTGAGCCGATATTGATGCCTCAGGCATTATGACAGTCAGTGAATTAGCTGGCACACATTCGTGCAACACAATCCTGCGGGAACCCTAACAATATTGGATATCAATTGCATATGGTAATTCCTTATGAAATCGTCGTATTCGTTCCGGGCGCATCACGGTACGGTGGCTCGAGTGAGAAGTAGCACTTGTGCCAGTGGTATTAGCGGGAAAGACAAGAACTTCGATTTGCAAATGTTTCGCACCCTGCATAAGAATGCTCGGAAGACATTGGGAGCGATACGCGAGACAACCCCACACACATGCATTTGACAAACAAAGAGCATTCCGACTTCGGTAGCGTTGTACCTGACAAATTGGATTTGAGTCAGAAACAGAGTTCCCTGAGTTCCAGATCTCGAGAGGAACGTGAATTTCTGCGACGAGATTTTGGAATTCAGCGCGGAATCGTCGATTCTTGGATTTTCGAGAGACCGCTGCTTGCTTCGTGGAGTAAAACAGCGGAGAAGAAGCTGCGGAGCGGCGATAGTCGTAGCCCACGCATGGCAAACATGATTGTTTTTCGGGGCTCCGGTTTCGGCTTGCGAAACGCTATAGAGGCACGGGCGGAATAGAAATAATCTATGAACATCAACTCATCACCGGAATGAAAAGCTTCAACCATATTGCAGAGCCATGGCTCTCGGGAAGGAGAAAATAGCGGCCACGATGCTGTTATGGGCGCTCCTTCTTCTTTTTCCGAGATGAGTTTTGCTTGGATCCGTTTACGAAACATGAGACCGCCGTGGATTCGCAGTAGAATCAATTCGCCAAGAAACAGGAGAAAAGAATGGTTCGTCTTGTTCGCGATGCGGCTCCTCAGAATCTCGCGAGAAGTTGGAAGGCCGGCCGATGCCATGGGGCGATGTAAAACCTCAATTCAGCATTCAGCGTTTGCTTCTTCGAGCACTTCAAACCGTGTTTCCATGAATCAATCCCACGGCTCCCGATTGGAGCAGCTCCACTCGGCGTCTGACCGTGAACCTGTGACGAGAGTCCAGCGTAATCGTGTTGCAGATTTAATTGTCGTAATAATTTGCTCATCCTGCATGGTGAAAATCCATTGGCGACGCTTTGCTCCGTTAACATTTACTTCAAATGTGCCACGTACACCTAACGACGAGCTGCTCAGTCAACCGCTGCAGACGTTGTGGCTGCCGGTCGCATAGTAATTCATAATTCACCAAACACATCGTCCGACGTGGAATCGATTCCAGCGATAATAATTCGCTGGCTCTGGTGCTTGGTCATCCTAAATGCTTAACAGAGGAGCTCGAAACCTTTTGTCGAGGAGTTCCGCTCACGGCGTGAAAAGCCGCTGACACATTCTCCGATGGAGAACCTGGAGCGCTCCTCCTTTCGCATCCCTTCAAAAGTAGGTGTTCCAGGACTTTTCCGTGTGAAGGGGTCGACGGACCGAAATATGGGTGAGGAGCGTCAGAGGCCACCTGCATTGAGATCAGGGAAAACGCTGACGTTTCACGCGAGTCGAATGCGCTAAACGGTGCGGTCAACGTAACTCACTGCATGGGGAAGATCGTCGCGGGTTTTCAGCTCCAGTGGGTGGAAGCATTGCTTCCGTCAATCGTCATCGCCGAAGATACGAAACACGACAACATTCAGTTCAAACGCCCACGGCACGTTACGAAAGCTTCGAATTCGCAACTCTCATTCCGGAGTCAGAGAGTGGCAGATTATTCACTTTTCGAATCCGCGTTTTATTATACCATCTGTTCCAATTGAATCTCGTTCGGAGAGGGCGTTCATTACCAGAAGAAGTTCCCGTCAGTCACGCTCGAGTTCAGAGCTCCGCTGACTTATGAGATCGCTTCTTGTTGCTTTTGAATGACAATTCCTTTTTCCCATTTGCAGACAACACAATGACGCGTTCCAATCATCTGCTGACAGCCGCTGTCATGGCTTTTGTCGCATCGAGCTCGTTGCGCGTCGATTCCAGCTGCCCCTCAACATCCACCATCTATCCGTGCAAGTGTCGCGGTTTCGGTGACAACGGCCTGGATTTGCATTGTGAAGAGCTGAGCATTGCGATGTTGTATTCCGGACTGGTTCGACTACAGAATGTCTCGATATCACGACTGACTGTCTCCAACGCGACAATGAAGAACCTATACGGCTCATTATTCCATGCGTTTTCAATTAAAAATCTCACGTTCACCAACGGAGACTTGCGCAAAGTGCTTCCAGGAGTCCTCGACCCTTTGAACGGGAGTATCGTTGAGCTGGACTTGCACGGCAACCAGCTGATTGAAGTACCCGTCGAAGCCATGAAGCCTTTGAGCAATCTGTACTCGCTCGACCTATCTCACAATCGGATCGAATTCGTGCCAGACAACTCATTCGCTAGTTTGGGTCGTCTGTTCGAGATCAACTTGTCCCACAACTGGATCAAAAAGCTGGCGCCAAAAGCGTTCGTGGGCCAAAACAACTTTGAGAGGTTTCATCTTCACTTTAACGACATCGCTGCCTTTGATAAAAACACGTTCAGAAACATGCGGAAGCTGAAGTACCTCGACCTGTCGGCCAACAACCTCGACAAGATTCAGAAGACCGACTTCCAACAGTTGACGGGAATGTGGATCCTTAATATCTCGCAAAACCACATAACGACGATCCCCCGGTCGACGTTCGTAACCAACACAGTCCTCCGGGTACTGAACATATCCCATAACAGCTTGGACGAAATCGACCAAAATACGGTCAAAGGCTTGAGGTTCCTTCGCGATTCGTATTTCCGTGGCAATCGAATCACCCAAGTCGATAAGAAGGCGTTCGCCGCGGCTAAACACATCAGGACCATCGATCTGGCCTTCAACAGGTTACAGGACGTCCCGTACGAGCAATTCGCCGAACTGCAATGGCTCGAAAAGCTCGATCTGAGCCACAATTACATATCGAGAATCGCCACGAACGCCTTCAGCAAAATGTACCAGGTCCACATCGATTTGAGTCATAATATCCTCAGCTTTGTCGGGAACAAATCATTCTCGGAAATCGCCAATATGACCGTGCTGGATCTGTCGCACAACCGACTAAGCGAAATGCCGAACGATGCGTTCGTCTTATCCGATTGCACGACGCTCAACCTGATGTTCAACAATTTCACCGACATCAACCGGATCCCTATCGCTAATTTGAGCTCGATCAAGATATTCAATGTCACGCACAATTTTCTCGGCGAGATCGGGCGTAAAGCGTTTACGAAAAAGCGTCTCTACGAACTGCACACGGCCGACTTCTCGTACAACAACTTATCCGATATCAACGGCAACCCGTTCGAGAAATTCGCCAGTTTGCGATTCCTGAACGTGTCTCACAACCGACTCAAAAAAATTGGCTTTTCGATGTTCGGCAACCTTCCCACGCTGCTGGAGCTCGACGTGAGCCATAACAACATTTCCGAAGTGGTTCACTCGGGTCTGTCGAGTCTCGGTTCCGTGCGGCTAATCTACGCGAACAACAACCGGATCCGAAAAATGTTCCCGATCCCAATCGCCCTGAACGAGCTGTACCTCCAGGACAACTCGATGCAGCAGATCTACCCAGGCACGATCAATGTCATGAACTCGCTGGTGAGATTGTATCTTGACAACAACAACCTGACCAATCTTGTCAGAGGCGCGTTTGACGGCCTCAACGCACTGCAGGAGCTCTCACTCGGGGGCAACAATATCTCGGAGATTCCGTACGAGGCACTCGAAGTTATGACAGCCATCCAGCACCTCTATCTGCACAACAATAGCTTGACACTCGTAAAGAAGCGAGATTTTGACAAGTTCCCCACGCTGCTTTCTCTGCGTCTCGACCAGAACCGTATCTGGAACATTACAAAAGACGCTTTCCTCGGCTCCATTCAGCTGCAGAGGCTTAATATGAGTTATAATAACTTGAGCGAGTTATCTCCGACAGCTCTGAACGGTCTTGTTTCTCTCAAAGTACTCGACCTTTCGAAGAACCGGCTACGCGGACTCCAAAACAAAACCCATGGTCTACTGGACGGGCTGCTTTCGCTCGAGTATCTCAACGTTTCGGCGAACGATATTGGAACAATCACTGATAAAACGTTTCCTCGTAATCCCTACGTTCCGTACAAGCTCAGAGAAGTGAACATGAGCTCAAACTTCCTATCTTACATCCCCGTTCTGAAACAGCCGTCGCTCCAGAGCGCAGACGTGCTCGACCTTTCGAACAACTTGATAAATCAGTTGGAGCGCGGCGCTTTCGTCAACCTAACCAGGCTGAAACACCTCTATCTCAATCGGAACGATCTCAGAATCCTTCGGAACGGTTACTTGGAAGTGCCACAAAACCTCACAACACTCGATCTGTCGTTCAACAAACTTTCTGAATACACTCCACCCGACGGAACCCTCTGGATAAACATGACGAGACTCAATGTTCGGGGCAATAACATATCCAGGATAAGCTCGACGCTGTTCCCGCTCGTAAGACAACGCTTGCAACTTTTCTATGAAGGTAAGCACCGCAATAACTCCGATCGTCCGTTCTGGAGTTTGCTAAACAATTAATTTGATTTGCTCGATCCCTGTGTTATATTTACACCTGTGTTCATTCGCCTTTCAACGAGAGTCGGAGAAGCGTTGGATCGGGGACGCGGTTATTGTGGGCAAAAGCCCCACCTGCTTGGAGGACATGGAACTCGTGTGGTCTCCGCCGAAAGGAAGAAAAGAAGAAAGAAAGATGGATGAATTGTTCGTTGCGGCTGCTTATTGTATAACTGTTCCAGGTAACCCGCTCCACTGCGAGTGCTCGTTGGCCTGGCTTGTGTCCTTCATCAAACGCAACCAGCAAGCTCACGAAGTCACGCAATGGTCCGACACGAGATGCGTGTCTCCAGAGCATCTTCACAATAAGGCCTTCACGGAGATCGACCTGTCTAGACTCAACTGTGACGGTGACCCAACCGAGCACACTGTGGGGGATATAACATTCAGATTCGTGCAGGTATGTATGTGAGCGTGCCGTTGTCGCGGCCGCGGTTGTAGCTCTGTGTCTACGCGACGTGAATACCGTACCCCCGCACCTACTTTTGCATAAATACCATTTAGAGAGAATTCGAAATGCATCGCAGCCACCGCCATCACTCTGATGATTATTATCAACCGTGGAAATGGAACGCTCACCCGAGATTCCTTTTGCCCGTCGGAAGGATGAACGTACCTACTGAACGATTACTTTACACGGTTTTCATTTCTTCTCTTTCCAGGTCCAGAAGAAGTTTATCGAAGTCCAATTCTACGTGTCGTCGCGCCAGGATATCGGCGGATTCCGCATAGAAATTCGCTCATCGCCCACTGCGATTCTGTCGTACGAGAAGTACCTGCCGTACAGCAGACGATTCCTTGCGATACCTCGTCATGAAATCCGAACGACAGGCGATGTTTTCGTGCACACCCTGTGCGTGTACGCTACCGATTCCGAAAACAAAACTCGAGCTCTGGCATCGACGCATCAATGTCGCGCTCTCAATCAAGCGATCAATGCCGCACGATCTATTTGTTCCATTCGGCCGCAACTGCTCATCTCGGTGCTTGTTCTGATCGCTTGGTCTCGTGTCGTTCACGGCGTTTGAATCATCGTCTAAACGCGGGATTTCCGAGTTAAGAATGTTCCTATTCACTTTTTCCTGAACTGCCTGAAATTCGAATTATTATGCTAACAGCCGCAGTGGCGAACTCCTCAGCAATGGCTGCAGTGCTCATGAGACCGCTGCTGCAGAAGAGGGGTCAGATCTAAGAGCCCACGGCGAAGTGCAAAGTGTCCCTCTCGTCGAGAGAAGCAAACAGTTGGAACGGAATAATATGAATCTAATATGAAACACTCGACGCTCTTGGCCGTTGTTGTTTCTGTCGTCGTCGTCCTCGCTTGCGTCCACGCCCGTCTTCCGCAGCCGGGCCCGCAACCGCCTGCAAAGCTGCCTCGTCGACTGGCTTGGAAGCTTCCTCGTCCACCGACCGAATGACTGAACTCGCAGACTTGTTGCGACCACTTCATGCTAAATTGAACTCCCTTCCGTGTTTGCTGTCGCTCACATTGAGTGAGTTGCATTGAGATTGCCAGCCATCTACGCATCCAGGCAACCGTACAAACCGGGTCCAGCGCGCGACCGAGCAAGCAAGCAAGCAAGCAAGCAAGCCGGCACACAGGAAAGACCGAAGCGAGCGAGCGAGCGAATGAGCCCGGACGAGGTTGGAGTTCACAGAGTCAGTGTGGGCGACGCCGAATGTTCATTGAGCGGTCGCCTACCGTCTTGCCAAATGGATTGAGCAGTATGTGGCGAGGTGAGACTGCTGCTTGTACAGCTACCTGTATGTACATCAAAACGCCAACAGCATATTTTAGAGCTCTCGCGGGGAACTTGTCAGGAGAGACCCTTAGGGTCAGAATCAACTTGAAAATTGTTGAACTCCGTTAGTGAAGTTTCTCTTGTCAGCCGGAGCATGGGAGATCGTGTGGAGCTTCGTATCAGAAGATTTCTTACTTTTCGTATTCCGAGAGTACAGCACGAGAGCCGTTCTTTAAAGCAACCCAACGCTTGATTCCTGTGATATTTTGGACGTTAACCATGTTGGAAAGTTTCGGGTAATTTTGCTAGCCTGGGGTATAGGTAGAACGCATGACACGAGATACTCGAGTTCAGATGCTGAAGTTGAATAAAAGAAAGGACCGAAATTTCCCGTGAGATGTTTCTTCTTCCGGATAGCGAAGAGAGACTTTGGCCTATGCGCGAATTGGTTAAGAAGTCTGCGATCGGCAGATCGTTTTGTAAGCACCTCGTCTCATCGCCATTCGCGAGTCAAGAGCTTCAGGTGTGATGACGAGGCAAGGCATCAACGAGGGAACTGCTTGGGACCGAATAGAGGCGGCATCAGCTCGAGCCCCCTGCGAACTAAATAGCAGCATTCACTGCAGTGTTGGTAGTGCGTATATGTGTCGGCAAGGATAGGGGATTACGCGGGTAGGTAGGTAGGAGCTGGCTGGCCCGCTCGCTCGCTCGCTCGCCTGGCCGTCCGCTTGCTTGTGCGGTGGGTGATCAAGCTACGAATGACGATCATTATCTTGTGCAGGCTATCAAACTGCTGAACTCATCAGGTCGCCTTGGTTGCCTCTACTGATGCCGCTTCCACACACGCACACACACACTCATACGCACATAGCAACCAGAGCTGCCTTGTAACCCTTCGTCGGTTCCTTCGTTGGAAGCACTTCGGCGTCTCCGGAGACCGCTATGCTGATTCCCTGTGGCTAAGTAGGTTGGGGTATTTCGAGCACCTCGGGTGATTTTTCACTTTCCGGACACCCGTTTTTTCCAAGGCTGTCGCGAGTTGGAACCCAGAGTTCTGAAAAGCCGTTCCGAGGGGCGCAGCGGAGAGAGAATTATTTCCAATGGGAACCTCCGCACCCCAACAATTGGCCGCGTATTGCCCGACCATTGAAAAGCGGGGAAATTTCAGATGGACAAAAAAACTGCTGTGCCTGTGAAACCGTTCGACGCAACAATTGGCAAAGTAATGGACGAAAGAGAGGAAGAGAAATATAAATAAAACACCCGTTCTAAGCGCATCCAGCGACCCTTTTTGTTGTGCAGATCGCCAGTGCTCCGGTCCTTCGCAAAGTTGAAGTGCACGTTCGTGTGTTTTTACTTTGTTTGCGTTTCGTGAAGGTGCGATTGCGTTAAAGCAGGAGAAAAAAATCTCTTACAATAGCAAACAGGCACAAAAAAGAGCCGACCTAAAGAAGAAAGAGCAAATAGAGGGTCAAGTGAATTCCGAAACGAACTATAAATTCTCGAAGTTGGCGACCACTAGCCGTCAGCTGGCTCAGATGTCGGCCTGGTCACGTTGTTGTTGTTGTCGTTCGGCTGCCTTGCGGTGGTGTGATTTGAAAATCGCGGTTTCAGGAGAAAATTTAGAGGATGGCCGAGAGCCATCCAGCCAGCCAGCCAGCGGGAACGACCAACCGACCAGCTTGCCATGGCAATTGGTATGCCAGCAACAGCATCCATCGCTCCATCCATCCAGTCAGTCCAGCAGCGGGCCCGCCGGCCGGCAGACCAGCCATTCGTGCTTCTCTGCCAAGAGTAGGAAGAATGACCTCCCGCCTTTTTCGTCCCTTTTGCCTCTCCTTACCTCGCCCCTTTTTTCCCGCCTCGTCCCTTCTTGCACTGTTTAACTTGGCCGACGTGACCATATTTAAACAGTTTGCAGGGCTTCCGCTAGCTCTCGGCTGCGTCCTCATGGCTAGTAGTTCAATCCAATAAGGCGGCCGCCTCTGTCCGTTTGCCGCTCTGACCACCGCACCGCTATCCGGCCCCTCGACCATGCGGCGGGGCAACGACGCACGATCCCTGCTCTGCGCAGAGACTTTTAAGGGTTTGTTCGAGTGCGGGTACAGAAATAAGAAAAAAGCTCCCGCCCGCCTTTTTCTGAGGGAAAAACTAACTTCTGATCGAGTTTCTCCATCTGTCCCTTTCGGTTGCGTTCAAAATGTTTGAAACGGTAGGTACGCACTTTGCGGAGACTTGTTAATTGTGTTGTGTTTTGCCCGAGGCGTTGGTTGGTGGCCATCTCCAGAGACTTGGGTCTCGTCCCGCCGGTTGCCTGCCTGCCTGCCTTCCGACCGGCTTCGCTGGATTGCTGAATTCCTGCCGGCTTCCCGCTTCCCTGCCTGCCTGCTTGCCTGCCTGTCGCTCGGTGGGATTCTCAACCAGCCCATGTTGAACTGCGGGGAGCACAGTTGAACAATTCAATCGTTGAAAATTGAACAGTCAGCCGGTCCCCCGGTCGTCTGGTCGGTTCTCCGGTAGCTTGGTTGGACGGTTGTCTCCTTGGAAACTCGGTCCAGGTGGAGGCATGCTTTCCCACGGAGGAGTTGAAGTCTGCTAGAGGCTGCGTCCACCTTATGAAATCCCAGCATGATTACACCATTTGCATCTATAGCGAGATTGGGTTCGCGAGCCGTGATTTCGTACGGAATTTCCCGTCTGTAGAAGCAGGCGAGCAACGCGGACCTTAGCGAGTCCGGGTATTCAAGCCGCCGGGAACTCCAACACTTTTCCTCTGGCTTCCCCGCCAACTTCAACTCTTACCCTCTACGTTTCCAGTTGCTTGCGCTATTTACGCCTCTAATTGTTCTCGGTCTAACGTCTTTACTCGCTCTCTCGTTCAAGGGAGGCAATTCTCCCGAGGGCCACTGATACCCCTCCGGACGTAGAGTCGGCACTGCCGTGCGTCGCTCACTTCATTGCAGCTGTAACCAGGATTAGGAAGACTAGAAGAATAGGAGATCCGTGTGGAGGGAAGAAAACCGCAGCCGATTGTTGCGCTCTCACAAGTGAGCATTAAGAGAGGCAGAGAAATAATAAAAATAAAATTGCCTCTTAGG